>JARHVA010000191.1:0-460000 GCA_037957365.1 Torreya grandis
GTGTAGAGACTCTTCTTATCCTTGATGTACTTATTTTTATTGTCAAACCTTCTAAATACCTTTTTAATTTTATCAAACCTGAAAGATCTCTTATCATCATCATGAACTTTATCATGATCTTCATCATCATCCTTATTATACTTATGAGGGCACTTATTAGCAAAATATCCTATCTCAACATAATTGAAGCATTTGATGGGTAGCTTACCTTTATACTTGCCTAAACCTATTCTTAGTTTCTTTGAAATCAAAGTAACTAGTTCATCCTTATCTATATCAAAAATGTCATCCTATTTGGGTTTCTTACCTTGGAATTTGTTCTTTGGATTCATTTGTCTTAAAATTTGCTTCCTTCTTTGGTGTTATATTATCATTCTTACTCATTTCATATGTAGTAAGGATACCATGTAGTTTATTAAACTTCAACTGAGTAAGATCATGACTTTATTGTACAATAGATACTTTAGGATCAAACTTGAGGGATAGGAACCTTAATACCTTTTGAACTATAGTAGCTTCTTCAATGTTCTCTCTAAGAACTTTGATGATGTTCATAATCTCATCAACTCTCTAAAGAAAGGATGCTACATAATCTTTTTCATTCATCTTGAGACTTTTAAATTACCTTTTGTGAGTTTGTAACTTAGCAAGCTTGACCTTTGAATCTCCTTCATAAATGATTTGCATTTTATTCTATATCTCTTTAGTATATTTAAAATGGATTACCTTGGTGTATTAATTCTCTAAAATATCACAAGTAATAACATTCATTACCTTGGAATTATTCTCAAATAACTTTTTGTCTACAACACTAGATGAAGGCACAGTAAGAACAACATAACTATCCACAACATATTTCCATACATCAAACCCTAGGGACATAATTTATGTCCTCATCTTTACACTCCCAAAAAAATTAGATCCATTGAACATCAGTGTTTGCTTAGTATAGAAACCTCCTTATGACTACCCATATTATACCTTGAATCACCTTCAAGCTATCAAACATTTACCAAAGGACCCATTTTGATACCAATTGTTAGAGGTAAAATCACTGAGAGGGGGGTGAATCACTGAGCCCAAATATTCTAATTATAATCACATCCCTTTTAAAATATTAAACAAATAGCATGTATCAACATGATCAAGAAACATTAACAAGAGAGCTCATTCATTCAATGCATAAACAAGATCAAACACATAACACATAGTTCCTATGGGAAACCCTCATGAGGAATAAAACCCACTCTCAAGCCTAAAACACATAGCCTACTATCCTATAATAAATTATAAATAAGAGAGTGATTAACTCCTTTACACCAAAAAATCTTGATCATATCCTCCTGACCAAAGGTATTTAGTGAAACATCTATTTCACAAGGAGCAACTGACCTTAAGGAAAATCATGTCCTTGAGACCCTCTTTAAAGTGAATACCTCCACCTTAGAGCTAATGTCTTCAAAACTTGATTATGGATATGTATTTATCTAACCCCTCTATAAACTTGCTCTCTATCTCATATAAGCCTCTCACATAGTTATTCACAATCTCTCTCCTTTATTCAAACTATCCTCATGTACACACTCAAACCTATTCACATATCCTCAAACTAAAAAATCACTATTATGACATTAATAACATGACCTATAGGACATATACATAGTCAATAAAATATTATTCTCATTATCTTAATCAACAGGAACACTACTTATCCTTCCTTCATTACTTTAATGCATGCTCTTCACACAAACCTTGCACAAGTCTCTCTCAAGTAGAAATCACCATATTTTATTTCACTATATATAGCTATCATGAATTACCAACATATTTTTTGGGTATAATACATGCATTCACCCTTAAGATATCTTACATAGGTTACACTTAAGCACAATCCACTTTCAAATAGGCCTAAGTCACTTTTAGGTAATATGGAGACCCATTTAGATCTTTAACACTCCTTCAAGAAAATTAAAAACACAAGAACACTTTTTCAACTCATGAACTCATGAAACATGATCTATATGTCCTCCTTAAGTGTCCATATCCATCACAATACCATTTTTGTTAAGCACAAATCACTTACATGATATTGTGTACACATAATCACCACGAATGGATTCATAGCTAACTTTTAAACCTTTGATCATACTAAATATGATTATTCAAACCTTAAAAAATCACACATAATATCCTTATGGAGTCTAAAACACTCCCATAAATCTAATTCATCATGAGATAGTGAAACAACATCAGAACAAACTCAAATACCCTTCTTGGGTTACTTGAAGAACATGCACAAACACATAATCAACCTTGGATATTAATACCTTTATTTTTACACACTTTTATATCTTAAAATACATATTTATAGATTCATATTATATTCCTCTACCACTTTTATTTTTACACCATGAGCAAATTCATCCGTGATCAAAAGATATGGTCCAAAACCCATAAACTATTTTTTCCCTTTGTTAAATTTAAATATTCAAAAATAAATGGTCACAATTAAACTTTGAAAACTATGCTCACATCTCATGTCCTCTTAGATTTAGATCAATATCACACTATATATCTTCTCCAAATTTTAACACATAGATGCCAATGCTCAAACATTAAACATTTGATAGTTGACCTCATCTCATGCACTTTGGAAATTTTGACTTCATATACTTCATCAATCTCCTATACATATCTTAGTATTTAACAAAGCTAAACAACTATCACTTTAACCTCTTTAATTTAATACACACCATTTATCTCTATATGTATGATCACTCACTCACCATTGATCCTTGGAAGAACCTTGATTTTTATCTATGCTCAACATTAAACATAGAACACTTGGTACCATCTCATTATTTCTTGACATCTTGGAGAAAATTTACATCATTGTTCTCTTCAAGAGTTTCTCAAACATTACCTTGTGCAAAATTGACTATGGGGATGATTTGAATCTATTTGAGTAGCCAACTTTGAACCTTAATAACATATTATACACTTAGATGAATGATCTAAAATTTGTATCATATGATCACCTTTCAAAAGGGATTCCAACCATATATCAAAATAATCTTTAAACATTCACATGAGTTAGATATATCACCATTAAAATTCCTTCTCAAAATTTTCTACCATAGACCCAACTATGTCAAAATCTTATTTGAAAGGCCAACTTTGAACATGCATATCTTTTGACATACTTCAATGCATGAACTAAAATTTAGTGTAAATAAAATAGGCTCAAAAGTAAACAAATCCATATGATCTTATTGTTTTGAAACATCCACATGTGTGAGATATTCTATCATTAAAAATCTTACTTAGCTCTTCTTGCCACATTGCAAATTTGGCTAAGTATGGGAAAACACTATCAAAATTCTTGAGATCCCAACTTTGCACCCACATATATTTAAATGTGCTTAGTCACATGACCTAAGATTTAGTGCATGGAAAATAGGTACTAATTTTATCACATCCATATGACCAACTCCCCCTAAATCATCTACACATGGAAATGGTGATGTCTGTAAACTACCTACTTAGATTTTTTACCACTAAACCCAAACTATCTAGATGAAAGCTATGGACTACTAGATGAAATTATCTCATGCACACAAGATCTTAAATAATCCTTGACCACTTATATTACCCCTTACACATGCATAAATCACTATACTCATCCTTGAACATCTCTAATCAAGCCAAAACTAAAGATCAACTAAGCTTCCTTTAAGCACACTAGGATAAGCACATTACACACTTTGTCATTATTACTTAGGATATCAAAGCACTTCATCCACTCACCAAGACACCTTCATGACATCTTTGATAAATTTACAACACATTCCAATCCAAAAATGAATAATATAATGAAGGAACACCATGTTCCTTTCATAAATATTGGTAAATTTATCCATAAATATTATCCATAACAACTAATAGATCTCTATGAAGCCTGACTCTAATTGTAATGAGAGTCTCATCAATATTTAGTAAAATTTGGTAAAATACCTCTCATCAAATCTACTTGATATAAAATATAATCATGACTAAAGGATAATGCTGATAAAATCCATCGTGCATAGGATACTTAAGAGAAGGAATAAGAGTGGAATCTATGGGCCATGAAGGAGCCACTAGTGGAGAAGGGACCATATGTGAAGGAGGATCCACAGGTGGAGGATCCATGTGGGAAGAAAGAACCATAGGTAGAGTAACCATGGGGGAAAAAGGGGCCATATGTGGAGAACCAAAGGGGAAGAAGGGGACATAGGTGGAGGAACCATTAAGGAAGAATGGGGATCCTTTTTGCATGGGTGACTTATGGGAGAAGGAATAACAAGAGTAGGAAAGGTTAGACAATGATCCTAGAGATGTTTTTGGAGGATGCAAGAATAATTGATGTGATGGGTTAGTGCCAAAAATAATATACCTCTCCATATTTTGTAATATACTTAGGTAATAACTTGGGAAGAGGTATAGCCTTATCTATAGGCTAATGAAGAGTAAGATGTAAAGTGTTGATAAATTTTCAAATATTTTGACAATGTGTAGAGGAATGACTATCTATGGTATGGAAACAACATATATGCTTGCTAGTAAACTTTTTAGGTGTTCTAATAAAGGGAGTGGAAGAGGAAGCTAGGGAAGGCTAGTACAGTTTATAATCTCTAGTCTAATTATTGAAAACTCTATGAATGTCATAGTATGGTTGATTTTTCCATTGGGAAGGTAGAGGAACAAGGGGAGGAAGGGTTGTGGAGAGACTAAGTGAGGCTTAATTGAAGGAAAAATAGAATTAGAAGTAGGAAAATACTTATCTAAAGTTAAAGTGAGAATAGGATCTAGACTAGGCTCAATGGAAGGAGGAGTAGGGTATACAGAGGGATTAATGATAATAGAAATCATCTTAGGGGGAATTCAACTATGGTGATCTTTATATCTAGTAAAGTGATAGGGACCAGTCATAGCATGATCGTCAGAGGTTTTTAAAAAATTAGAGGTGTGCTATGTGATCACACCATCTATATCTTATGATCAAGAGGAATAATTTTAAAATTAGGAACTATATAATATGGAATGAAATAAGATAAATGGAAATACTAAAATAAAGAATAATATTAATGATCTTAGCATCTTTATCCTAAATAAGACCTATAAATGGGTTATCTAAAGTATAACCATAATTATAGTAAAGTTTATGAAGATAAATTATGTAGGTAGGTATGACCTTCTCATCAAAGGTGGCATGATGAATAGAGTATCGAGTCTTAGTTAATAATATGGGTATACATCTCCAAGTGGATGATGGGAACATAGGTTCAAAGATGGTCAAATCTAGGAAATGAGATGAGGAGAGAGATCAAATTTTTATATCTTGAGGTTGATCTCATTGGGCTCATCATTATTATAATCTAAGAGGTTAGGTGGTATATTCTTTATGAGTTCAAGGTGGCCATGATAACCTCACATAGAGTTGATAGGGAAATTAAAACATTAAGATTCTATAAATAGAACACTCAACAAGAGTTCAAGGGTTTGAATTTTGAACACACCATGGTCTTGTAATTATTTAACATTCTAAGAGTTAGTGTCACCATGAATCCTATAGATAGCACCACTGTGAGGAAACTTGTCACATTGGTAGGTAGAAAAAGTGACAACCCTCATGAAATGAGTCCATGGTCTACCAAGAAAGATATTATAAGAGAGTAAAATTTAATATCATAACATTCACTCAAATAATGATAATTAGGATGTTAATAGGGAGCCACACCAAACTAATAGAGGTATTTTTCTTTGATCATAACCTTGACATGTGTTTCATGTGGACTTAAAATTAAAATCAAATTATCTAAGGATTTTAATGAAGTTTAGAGAGGTAACACAATTACTTAAACCCTCATCAATAAAAGCATGCTTAACTTGGATGTCATTTATTTAAATTATTATAAAGAGGGGAGGATCATCTACACAAAGCAAAATCTCATATAGAGTCATATAATCAATATGAAATTTAAGAGAGAGATAAGTGTCCATCATTTCATCAATGTGTATAGACATCTCTTTTCATTATTTTAAGATGTTATCTCTTAACCTAGATAAGGTATCTTCACATCCTACTAGGGGAGGATAGGATATGTTCATTTTGAATAGGAGTTTCATAAGGTGGTTGTGATGATGCGAAGAATTTTTCATGATTTCAAGAAAGGGAATTTGAGATGGAAGATCGGTAAGCTCCATGATAGGGTCCCATTAATCATAACCCATGAGTGGAAAACTATATAGAGGTGCATAATTTTGGAGGAGATCCTAGGAAAGATGGTTATTAGTGAATGTAAATTTATGTTTATAAGATGTGGTAAGTTTAATTTGGGGACAAATTTGTTGATTATCATGACAAGATGGGGTAGTTTATTTAGGTGTATCTTATGATAGATTTGAATAAGTAATATTATAAGGTTCAATATTATTGGTAATCATTAAAGAGGTTGGAGAAATTTTAGAAATGGTATGAAAGGTGTTATCTAATGGATGTGTTGAAATTTTTTGATCAAAAAAGATAAGGTCCTCTTGCCCTAACTTTATTAGGTCAGTTAGAAAAGAATCTTGGATAACATGAAAAGTGTGAGATGATTGGTGCATGTGGGTAGGATGAATCAATGAAATAAACTACCCTTCACATATTAGTCATATTGACCACATTCTATTTAGGATTTGGGTTTATAAAAATTTCAACATTATTGGTGGAAAGAGTAGGTTTATCATTATTATCTTGATGGTTTAGAAGAGGATATTTGTAAATGGATAGATGAGCACTAGCCTAATTCAAATCTTTATTTTTACTTTATGTCTCATGGTCTTTAAAGGTAATGTCATAGGATTGTTGACATTTACAAAGGAAGGAATCATTATCTAAATTTGGACCAAGGAAGAAATCCATAGTTAGGTTATGCAACTGCCTACAAGTCTCATGAGAGTGACCCCAACTAACATGAAACCAACATAATTTATTTGGATCATACCATGACTTCATAAGATGAGTGGGATCAAGTTCACATGGAAGAGGCGTTGGTATATACTTTTGGACTTCTACTAAGGATAATAACTTATGAACATTTATGTTATTTATTTGAGAAAATTGAGGATTAGGGGTGTGGTTTAAAGGGGAAGCTTTTTTTTGGAGTAGGGTTAGGAGTAATAACTTGAATATTATGAATGGTATCATAGGAATCAGTGACACCATCATTAGTATCATGATAATTTTTATTTTGATGAGCATGTAGGTGCCCATAGGAGGTTAGAATGGCTTAAACTAATACATGAGAAAATATTGGTGATTGGCTTGGTTGAGGGCCTATTTAAAAATTAGTTGAGAGAGAGTCTTAACATGACATGGAAACTTAGTATAGAGAGTGTTGGTGAATATATGAAATAGGTTTTCATCACCATGTTTCATTCACACTTATTATGTAATGTCTTCTATCATTTGATGAAAGCTTGTGTGATTTCCATCTCAAGTTACTTTCAATTAATAAAATGAGCCAAGGTATTCTCAGGGAGGTCAATAGTTTAAAACTCTTGTATTAGAGTGTTAACTAGATATTACAAAATAGTGATAAAATGAGACTTGAGTTGATTATACCAATTTAAATATTCTCTAGAGAGGGTTTTCACTAAGATCTTAGTAGTGGAAAAAGTGTTTAACTTGGCCCAATCTTGGTATAGATTTATATATGTTTTTAAATGTAAGGTAGGATCAGAATTCCCATTGTAATTAATGGTGTGGGTGATACGTCCTATATCTATGTTGGAAATTTGAGGTGTAATAGGTTCATTTTGAAGATGTTTAATTATTTTATCAACAAGAGGAGGTTGGGTAATAAGTTTTCCATAGGAATCCATCAGGGGGTGGAAGGGCATTTTGATTATGCACTCCCCATGGAACCTGTTGAGGTTGATTTTGGAGATAAATAAGGTGATTCTACATTTGCATCATTTTGTTAGCATTATTAGCTTTCAAATCATTCATTTGGTTAAGAGATTACAACAAAAGTTGATAGCTTTTAGTGGTTTTTGGATTAGTTTGTGTAGTATGCAAAGCATTAACATTAGTATTAGTGGCTTGGGTACCACTATGAGTAGTGGCATGCATAACACTAGTGGCTTGAGATGCATTGGTATAAAAGGAGGCACTAGTGGCATGATTATCATGCATTGTGAAAGTTGCACTAGTAGAAGGATTAGAATAAAAATAAAAACTAGTGGAATGATTACCATTGGTAGGAAACAATTCACTAGTCAAATGAAGGAAAAGAGTGGGTCTTGGAAAAGGCCCGCTAGATGTTGAACCTACCATGTTAGTAGAAATACTTGTCATGGAGGTAGAATAAATCAAGGAGGAAAATTTCATAGTATTATAAGGGGTCAAAATAGATGGAAGAGGTTGAGAATAAAATAATCTATTACCCCCAAATCCATGTGAGAATGTGGGGGAAGGTGATTGGGGTTATTCTTCTTGACTACTTATCATAAGATTATAAACACTGGAATGGTCTTTTCCTCGATGTTGAGGAAATTAATTAATGAAAAAAAACATTTCTAAAGTATACTCTAATTTAGGATGATCTTCTAAGGAGAATAAAGGGTTATAAACTAAATATTCTTGAGGAAAAATCCTATAATTTGTAGTGTGAGTGGCCACATGCACATTACATTCATCTAAAGTGGAAGCCATAAGATATTTATAGGGAACCTATTGGGATTGTTAAATTTCATCATATTTATTGGGTTCAACTATATGTTGTCCTTAAACAAGAATTTTATGATGAGAAAAATGGCTAAGAAGGATAATGATGATTTATATGCATAGTTAGAAAGTAGGATATAGAGTTGAATCAGTCAACTATGTTATATAACTCAACAAAAAAATAATAATATACACCCATTTAGGTTGACTATGTATTATAGACATGAAATTTAAATAAGTTGATAAGGATACATAATCATTTAGGTCAACTATGTACTACTAGATAAAGGATTGAATAGGGAATAAGAAGACACAATCATACAAATTGACTATGTACTATTGGTAAGAAGGTAAACCATAGTATGTAAGATACTATATCGACCAAGATGATCATGTTTTTAAATAGGGGAAAAAATTTCAATATAGATTATAGTAAGAATGAAATCAAAAACACAAATAATTAGATCAATGTGCTTGATCTAATAGGGCACACACCACAAACCTTACACCAACATTGTTTAATGCAAGTTTTGGAATGTAACACATAATGATAAAAGAGAAAACAATAAATTTAAAATTAAGTGGCAACTAATTGGTCACCCTAAGTGTTATTATATTATTAGAAAGTTTTGATTTAATGTGATAAGAAAGTTAATGGAAATAAGGAACTAGAAAGTAGTCTAAATTTGGTTTCAAGACATTTGAGATGAAAGGGATCTATATTGGTGATGATATTGGCTTGGTATTGGGTTAAGGAAACCAAGTTAGCTTTCCCCTTCGTGATGAAATATAAGTAGGTAGGCCTTGGAAAATTAAATGTTTAATTTTTTTTAATGTTAAATGATTTGATAGTGTGTGCAAAAGAGTAAAATAGTTCAACTAAAATAGTAATTTAAAAAACCATCTATTTAGACTATGTGAATTATTCTAAGCATGAAAACAACTAAAAAGGAATTTTGAATTAATTACTAGTAAATATATGTTAATTCTTTGATTAAGAATAGTACAAGGTTAACTTAGGTGACATTGTATGCAAATAATACAAAATAGATTTGACTAAGTCACTTTTATTCTATAGAAGAAAGGTATTTAAGAATAGAGTCAAATAGGTCAAATATATCTCTCAGATAGAGGACATACTACATAACTAAGTTGACCAAGTCAACCTAGTTAGATGTAGGTTTGTAATTTTAAAGACTAATAACTTGTGAAAAGTAGAAATAAAGGAAGAAATGAAATGAAATGATAGAGAAAGGTGAGAAAGGAACCTTGGTGGGATTGAAGATGATTTATATTGAAAACTTTTATGCTATAGTACTTAATTGGTACTTTCAAATTCTAAAAATTGAGTCAACTAGTTCAACCAAGTTTTTTAAACCCTATATGTTGAAAAATATTAACAAACATAGTTGACATATTTGATAGTGTTTGTTGACCTATAAGTTGATAAAATCAAATAGAAGATAGAGTTAGCCTATTTGATAGTGTATTTTAATCTATAATTAAAGAATAATAATATGTTAAACTAATTGATCCAATAACAATTAGTTGATGAAGACCTACATAGATAGAACAAAGTCATTTTGAAGTGACTATGTGTTAAACCTATACATAAAATGTTAGAACTATATCAATTGGTTTGATATAGTACTACAAATATGGAAAATATAATAATATGATACAAATGATGAAATGAAAGAAAATTTGTAAGGGTTAGATTCATGTTGGGTCTACCAAAATGTATGCAAAAGTAAATTCAATTGATTTATAAATCAATCCTAGATCGAAGAAGATAAATCCCACTTATACTTTTGATTATAGATACATTAGATATTTGAGGTCATGAACAAGATGGATCTACTAGACCTAGCTTATGTCTTACCACAATAATATCACTAGGTAGGGTTAAAAATCCTCCAATAAAATAAAATAATGTAATAACCCTAACTAGGTCTTATGTTATCATATTAACTAAACTAATAACAAGTAAAGCCTAATGTAGTGCTCACCAAAGCTTGTGGCATAAATCAGATGAAATAAACATAAAAAATAAACATGCATAGAAGACATATACTCACATCAATGTATATGGAATCCTAATTCATGGGAGGGAAGTCCAAATTCATAACTATCTACTCTTAAAAGTAGGAATAAAGTTAAGAATACTCACTTTTGAAGATGAACCCATCGAGCCTCAATCTCTCCATTAACCAAGGTGCTTTGTAAGAGGTTGTTGTGGTATGTAAGGATGACAAGGATAAATTAGATCTAGGTACATAACCTATCAATGCATCTAAAAGACTTATTTATAAGATAAGATCTATGTCTCTAAATAAAGTATGAAAACCTAAGTTATGATCCTCAAGTAAAATGGTGGATAAGTAGATGTACATTATGTATATCTTCTTCTTTAAATGAATAAATGAGCGTGTGTGTGTGTATATAATTAAATATAAGCCTAATCCTTTATAAAATTTTAGCTAATAGGGTTAGCCCAATCGACTCTATATTGTTATTGATAAAAGCAAATTAGGTCTTAGTCTATGTCAGCTAAGGGATAACCTAGACCTTAAATGAATTTTTTCAATTAGAGTAAAAGGTTAATGGCTTTGACAGTGTATCATAAACTGATAAAAATGATATTGAGCCTGAGAAGGGCTAATGAAGGTGGAAAATGATTAGAAAAAGGTGTAAAATAGTATGCAAAGCTTAAATGAATGTTTTTAGGAGATGGTTGGAATGATAACAGGTGGTAGTACAGGGATAACAATCCTATGAAGTACCAATGGTCTTCTTACCCCTTTTTTGGTGCACCCTTTAAGGTGTGCACTCAGAGAGATTGAGATTTGATGGGTTCTTGAAAGATAGAAAACATCAATAATTGATAAATTTTGAAAATATTATGTGTATAAAAATAGTTTCAGGAAGTTTAGGATAAAATAGATCTATATTAATGATGGTACTAGATTAGTATTGGGAATTACCCCCTCACTTCACTATCCTGCATTGATAAGGTTGTTGGGTGCTTTTCCAATATATACCATCAACCACGTGTTTATACTTGGTCAAAAAACCAAGTTTTTTTCCCCTTTGGTGATGAAATTCAAGTAGATAGGCCTTGAGAAGAAGTTTTTTTAATGATTTTAGTGTAAAATGATTTTTAAGTGTGTGCAAAATAGAAAAATAATGTGACTAAATTGGTAACTTGAAAAACCACCTAATTAATCTATGTTTAATACTCTAAGAATGAAAGCAATTAAAATGAAAAGTGAATTAATTACTAGCAAAATGAAGTTAATTTCATTGATTGTGAAGAGTATATAATTAGTTCAGATGACACTGTATGCAAATAATATATAATAGAATTGACAGGGTCACTTTTATTCTATGAAAGCAAGATCTATAAGAACATAGTTGAATAGGTCGATTATGTCTTCTAAATAGAAGATAAGCTATAGAATTATGTTAGCTAGTTGACCCAGTTTGTTGTAGGGTTGCAAATTTATACACTACAAACTTTTGAAAAACAATATTATAGATGAAAAATAGAAATGATAGAGAAGGTAAGAATTAACCTTGGTGATTTTGAAGATGCTTAGTTTGAAAATTTTATAATATGATACTCAAGTGCTAATTTAAATTTTATACGAATAGAGTCAACTGGCTTGATGAAGTTGGTAAATCTTGAATGCTAAAAAGAAGTTGTGAATAGAGTTGACTAGCTCGACTATGTCTGCAAGCATATATGCTAAAGAAGAATAACTATGAATAGAGTTAATTAGTTAGAATATGTATGTAATCTTATAATTGAAGAATAATATCATGTTGATTTAGTCACCTATATTTGGAAAAGAATTACAAAGATAGAACAAAATCATTTTGGATGACTATGTGTTAAACTTATACATAGACTATTATAACTATATCGACAAGTTTGATATAGTACTATAAAAATAATAATATATAATATAATAATAATAATACATGAAAGAAAACCTAAAAGGGTCTAATTCATGTTAGTTTCACTAGAATGTATACATGTAGATGACCTAATGAATTCTAGCTCAAAGAATATAAATCCTACTTACATTGTTGGTACATTAGATATTCAAGGTCATGACCAAGATGGATCCACTAGACCTAACCAAGGGATCTCTTACCACCATAACATCACTAGATAAGGTTCCAAATCCTCTAGTCAAGCTACACTATGAAAGAACCCTATATAGGTCCTATGTTTTCATATTTAATAAGTAAATGACAAGTAAAGTAAAATATAATATTGTGTTCACCAAATCTTATGGCATAAATTGGGGATAATAGACATAAGAGGCAAACATGCATAAGAGAATTCTAATTAATCTATGTATAGATAAAACCCTAATGCATAGAGAGAGAGAGTAATACATTCAAAATCCATTACTTAAGTTAATTTTATCTACTAAAATAGAGGAGTAAAGTTAGAGATACTTGCATTGAATATTGAATCATTAAGACTCAATCTCTCCCTTAGCTAAAGGTGTTTTGTAATAGGTTGTTGTGGTTTGTGAGGATCACTAATAAAGGCTTAAGCATCCAAAACTTTTACATAAGACAAGCTTATTATCCAAGTATAAACCTTAAGTAATGAATCTTTATGTATAATGGTCAAAGAGAAGATGATAAATATGTACAAATTAATAATTAACTATGATCTCTCTTAAAAATGGATAAATTAATGTGTTCATATGGATGAATATAACCCTAAACCTTTCTAAAATTTTAACTAACAAGGTTGGCCCAGTTTAACTCTATATTATTATTTGATAAAAACAAGTTAATTCTTGGTATAGGTCAACCGAGGCTAATCTAAACCTATAACATGTTTTTAACAAATTAAATACAAGGTTATCCCAAGCTTATAGTGTACTATAAACTATTAAAAAGGTTTTTAGGCTTAAGAAAGGGTTAAGTAAGGCAGTGAATTTCTTGGAGGAGTGTGTAAGAGATGAGGCAAAGCCTAGGGAAGTGTATAGGATAAGGTTATATGATAGAAAGTGATGGTATAGGGGATAAAAATATTTCAAAGTACCAATGGTCTACCTACCCCTTTCCTAGTGCACCTTTTAAAGCATGCAATTAGAGAGATTGACTCAATAAGTTCTTACAAGAGAAAAAGTATCAATAATTGATAAAGTTTGAAAATATTATGTGTATACATAAAAATCACCTCACATCTTGACTATGACTAACAAGACTAAAGTGTAACCTATTGATATATTAATCAATGTTGTCATCAAGATCTAGGGTGTCAAGTTCAACATTGACTTTGAGGTGATCGAGTTGGTGGAAGAAGACAACTATCTTTCTTTACTTTAAAGACCTTGGTACTACAAAAATAATTTGTATTTGTGTTTTAAAAATTAATAAATAATCATTAACAATGGGAGTGAGTGGTGGTTATCCATTTTACCATAAAACTTGGGACTAATCAAGTTGTGCTAGTTTATCCCTCACACAAATTCCATTTGAAAGATGTTAACACACCACCATAGACTAGCTAAAAATACCATAATATGTCATGATGATGAATCAAATAAATACACTCCAACCCCATATTCAAACCTACACACAATATACCAGTCCCAAAATCCACTTACTCACCTCAAAAGATGTTGAAATGTTCTGTAAATACAAATACTATAAGGACATGAATCACCCACTCCATTGAAAGGCAAATGTCCTTAGACCAACACACCCAAACTCAGTCAATGTAAGTCTCAAGGACATAAGTACCTTTAGCTTGCACTTGGTAGAGGAAAAAATATGACAATTAACTAAAATGAATTTATTTAGAGCTAAAATAATTAAATACATCATGTGAACCACACTATCCTATTTTAATCATGCCCTTCAACAAATTAGATTATAAACAACACCCTAGTACTAATATGCTCCATCATGAACATTTATTTGGGTATAAATTCTACATCTAAACACCATTTTACTTGGTGGAATAAATTATTTTGGGTAATAAGACATGATCACCTATTTATATCTAGCCAATCAAGTTAATTGGGGAATATCTACACATAGTCACCATACCAAGCATCTAAGTATCTCTACTGGGATTGGGAGTGGTTTAAAATCACAAAAGGCATGTTTATGCCACCAAAAAAATTATACATCATTACCTATAAATACACATATCAATGAATCACTATGATTTAGGACTAGATGTAGATTTTAGTGTCAGGTAGGAGATAGTGATGAGAAGAAGAGAAGATAGGTGTTTATCAAATGCATATGGAAGGAGAGTGCATAGTAAGGAGTGATAAGAATCACAATGGTAAGAGAATAAACATATAGAAGGACATGGCATGTTGATAAATTAAAATAGATAGACAAGAAAGGACAAGTGTTATGCCAATGCACAAGGAACAAGGTATGGCTAGTTTCTAGCTTGATAAAGAGAAATGGTAGTGATTAAGATGATGTATAAGGACTAACATAATATAGAACCTGATCTATAGTTATTATTATTCGATCTGATTGATGAGGTAAGTGACCAACTAGGGAAGGACAAGCATGTGAAGGATCAAGGAATGTGAAAGATCAACCACTTGTAAATATTTCAAAATTTTAAATCATGACATAGACAGACTATTATATGCCTAAGTAAAAATAGGCAGTAGTATGGACAACTATCAGACTATCATCTAGATCAACCAATCACTTATTTTTCATCTATAAATATGTATGGGTTATATGGCCCATGTTATAACTTAAAAAATTAGGAGCAAAAGTAGAATATGCCACTGAGATCTTGAAAAAGTAACCTAGAGAGGTTTTCCTACTAAAGAGATAATAGATAAATATAAAGAAACAAGGAGGAAGGAGGAAGGAGGAAATCAAAACAAGAGGGTCAAATCTATAGAGGTTGGATAGAATAAAATATAATTGAATATCTTAAGACACCACACTTCCTTTTAGACATGACTCGATTGATTTCAAGAAGGATTTATTATAAAAGATCCCCTTTCTTATCAAGATATTGTAGAAAAAACTAAATACCTGAAAGTAGTAGGAGGAGGAAGGAGGGTCCTTTCAATTAAAAGGAAGAGATAAACAAAATATGAATTAGGACATAGTTATGGGCCTCCATCATTCATTTATGGGTAGAGGATAGACAATACCAAATAATACATATATGTCTTAGGAGGATCCTGCACATGAACCTACATTGCATCAAACCACAAAATAGTGAGAGGATGGCAAGTATATCTCAACACCAGTAGGAATTGGTAGTGTCATAGGCCTAACCAACACACTATGGATCAAAATATCTACAATTTGGTGTGACTTAAAATAATAAATATGGTGGTGAGGTAGAGTATAGGGATAATGGAATTCCCCACTAACATTCTAGGTAGTTGTTAAATATACCTATTAAGGCTCAAAGAAAGTTGTAACTAAGCAAGGTAAGATCAAGGAGTTTAGGACTTGTTCCTTGAGCTTATTATCTCCACCTAATGGAAATCATCCCTCACTAATAATGATAATCAAAGGGATCAAATTCACTCATCCAGACTTGGAGAGTTAATCTCTTTATGTCATATAGTACTTATTAGGTTAAGGAGGCTAGACCACTTGCTCTTGTAAAGAATAAGTAATAGGGTGAGGATAGGGTACTTGGGTACCCAATATAATATGGTAGAAGGAGACATCAACATATCAAGGTGATAGAAACATGGTGTAATATATCCTATTGAGGTTGTATTAAAAGAAATTCAGATGTTGATTTCTCTTTCAAGATGTTGAGGATAATGTGAAACTATATGCCTTGGAAATTTTCCATCACTAGGAGATAAGGTTTTAAGTCACACACCAACCTCAATATTTATAGACGTATAAATAGTAAAAATAATAGAGCTATAATAATTACTCTCCAAATTAGGGCAAGGTCAATTCAAGATGGCACACAAGATGTACCACTCAAGAAAAAGAAAGCATCTCATGAGGGTCATAGGGAAAAGGCTTCCATAACCATGTGACTCAAAATAAAGTAATTACTTATTATAAATATTTAATGGAAACTAGGTTGCATAATGAGGGCAATAAAAGGAAGAACTCATTATCTAGTGATGCATAACTAGTTTAGGTGGGGTGATGTTAACCCCTAAAATTGACTAAGTATCAATCAAGCATATGCTTGCATGCTTTAGGTAGAGATTAGTGATACTAGTTGAGAGGTGAAGATAATCCAAACCACATAACCTACACATGCACCTTGAATATAATTACCAAAAAAATATACATCATATGTCATAATTGTACCAATGTTTGCTTTATGATAAAATAGTAGGACTCAGGGAAAAGTAGCCACATGGACCCATGAACCATAGGGGATATTATAGGGGAAAAAGATAGGTGGACTAAATGGATATGGATCCTAACATGGATTTATTATGTTACGGTAGAGTACAACATGGTAGTTGGCCTTGATCGAAGCTATCATTTTAAATATAAGAGTAGATGGAAATTTTAAATATTAATAGATTTTGGGTAGGAGAGGGGGTATAAAATTAGGTTAAAAGAGAGAAAAGAAGAATAAAAAGAAGTGATAAAACTCATCCCAAGAGAATAAGAATAATATGACCTAAAAAACTATTAAGATCTAATAGTGAAAAAGGGGACTATCGAGGACTATCAATGGAGGAACAGATAATGGAAGAAAAAACTAAGAATAAGAATAATTGAGACCTCTTGAAGGAGATTTGACTAAGATTAGATGGAGGAAAGGGTAACCATATGGGAGGAAGAGTGGATGAATGCAATCCAATTGTGGAACATGGAATATGAGTTATTAGCTTATGGGCCATATGTTGTAATTATCAAAACCTTATAGAAGGTAATAGTTAATATTATTTAATAAATTTGTCTCTTATGTACTCTAAATAAAAGGTTATTATATTAATGTTGTTGGTAGAATGGTTTAAGAACTGTTATTTTATATATATATATATAACATAACCCTTCCCCCTCCCCCTTGACACTCTTACCCATGATCTCATCATTGTTCATGAAGGTTCTTCCCCTAAGCACATTCAAATTCCCTATCTAAGTATTGAATGGATCAGCATTATATGTAACTAACCCCAACCCATCTTGAATCCTCTATCCTCATGCCTCGGGTGAGTGTACAGGTTTCATCCCTTATGTGACATGCCAACATAGGGATATTATAAGGGAAATTTGATGATTAGAATTGTGGTCCCTTTGGTGATTAAAATAACCAATGTATAACTAAAATAATGATTGAAAATTTTGTCAATGGATGCCCTTGATTAGCAATAAACAATATTTAGAATTGGTTTATGATTGTTGCAATGTCGTAGATTTGAATTAGGAAGAAGTAGTGCTCTTTTACTCATTTATCTAGGTAAGAGAGATATAATGGTATTTTAATGAGTGGCCTTGATATTTATTATAGAATAATTTCACTAAACAACTTTAACAAACCTATAAGAGAGCAGTTGTCAAACATATTGATTCAAAAATGTGACTATTGGATCATGGGAGATAAGGCTAAACTAGGGGACAATCTCAGAGTGTATCCCTATCTAACTACTTTAAGCTTGTCCAAAAATACCAGAGATAATTAGAATAGGCCAAAACTCACATGATAGATAGTTTTAATTTAGAAAATCTTCTAAAAATAGTATTCTTAACTACACTTACTAAGATTCAATGTAGATTTGGCATAGATAAATTTTTGTTATATCAAATTTGTGAATTAAGATATTTTTAATTCTAATTATACAAACTATTGTGTAAAATAAAAATGCTACATATATGCAATAAATGACACAAACTAATTTATAAATTTTATAAATATGTAGAAAAGGGAAAGTGCTAAAGAACTACAATTCAACTAGTAATTAGATATGTAGGATTATAAATGAAACAATGAAACTAACTATGTGGATGTGTGATGACACTATGAATCAAGAATAGGGGTGACCTTCACTTGAATCTAGGCTAAGGCCATTGTAATCAAACATGGTTGACCTTCACTAGTGTCCTTAGGGTGCTTTGACATCTAGTAGAAATTTTACAATCTATGAAAGTTTGGACCTATGCACCTTTGTCTATTGATTTTATGTGTGCAATTAGATTTGTACCATTATCTATATAATTCATTATATGCTTTAATCTTCACTTGAAACCCTATCTCAATAGATTATGAATAAAAATGGAATAATTGGGAAAAATGAGTTAGTGGTTCAAGTTATACTTGACCTCAACACCCATTATGTTGAGCACCACCTATATACCAATACTCTGAAGAGCAATTAAACTCCATGTAGTTATTCCATGATATTATGGTATGTGTGAAATAATGGTTTAATTCTATATGTTGGTGTAATCTTGGTGTGACTAAGTGTTTTAACAATGATATGTGACCATGGAGATGTATTTATACTTAGCTCAAGGCTACTAGGGTTATGTGGACTCATAATTGAGAAGAATAAATGTTTTTCTCTCAATGTATAGTTAGATGTTTTGGTTATTTTAAATTATATGAGACTTTAGTGAACAAATGGATTGAAAATGTGGCTTTATGTTGATAATTTTTTAATTATTTTAGATGGGGCTTGAGAAATATATGTGATGACCCACTGGATGAATTTTATTTGGATTAATTATCCTTTATTTGGTGATAGGATGTTACCAATGGAATTAAATGCTACAGTCAAGCAGAATTATCTTAAAAGGGAAGCCTTATTTAAGGACAAAATAAAGTGAAGATCTAAATATGGATCTATCATAAGATATGGTTGAGATATTTGGAATGAGAAATAAGGACATTTTAATATAATTAGTTTCTTAGAGGAATAGGTGATGAGTCCATTATATGGCTCATTATATCCAAGTAATAACCATGTTATCCCCTACTAATATCCCTTTTTGAAATGGATATGATATGCATTTATGACTTATTTTTAGTTTAAAGTATATAATGTGTAATTATATCTTGGTTATCATGTGTGAGTCAATTTTACTTGTTTATACTATTATGTTCTAACTCTTTACATGGTTAGCCTTCAATTTTGCATGTGTAGGTTCTATAAATGCACCATGATCAAATGCTAGGATTTTTTTAGCAAGTAATTAGACCCTTGTAGGTAAGATTGGAATAAATTGGAACCATCTAGTGAATTTTTAGAGTCTAACAACCAAGCTTTAGAGTCTATCAAGCAAGCTCCAACTTACAATAGGTGAAGTTTCATAATCCAATATATGAGTTTTGAAGTTCAACAGGTGAGTTCCATAATCACTCTAGTCATACATAGAGTTTATGGAAGGCATTTTTATGATCATAAAATGTTGTATACATGATACATAAAGTGTTTATGACCTTTATAAGAAACTCATGGGTCATTCTCAGATTCATAGAGACACTTACCTCATATAGTATTTTATTTTTAGACATGATACTTATAGTAATGTTTTGTAAAGAGCACCACTATAGGTATTGTGGGATTTTGGGTTACCAGATTAGAACATGTTGTAATCACAAGGATATTTTAACCATTGGGACCATGCATATAGTTACACCATCTATTTTTCCATTTCACCTTGAAATGTGGGAGATGGTTATAACTCCTTTTCTATTTTTCAAATAAGCTAGATTGTAGTTATTATCTTGTAGTTTGTTAGTTTGTTTTAGACAATAGTTGTAGGAACTATATTATAAAAATTTATTCATACTATTTGAAATAATTAATTTAGATAAAGATAATTTTAGTAGTAAAAAAGAGAATATAAACTAGTAAGAGATAGTTTTTTGTTCTTAGATTGTAATCTTTCTTTCCATAATTAATGAAGTTTTGAATTTTCTTGAAAGACTATGTGATTTAGATCCTATGCCAAGGGAGAGAAAGGACCCACTCAACTAAGGAAGTAGGATTATTTTCTGGTATTTATTTATGTTTGTATTAATTATCATTTAATTCTTTTAAGAGTATTTATATTACAAGTGTGGTTTGGTTAACCTACATGTCTTTCTCTTTGTGTATGTTAATTTCAAGTTAGTATTTACATATTGTTTCTAGAATTTCTATTTTATAAAATCATTTCATTTAAAGTATGTTCAATTCAATAGATATATTAAAGAGTGTTTTCCTTGATAAGCAGAGTGTGTTTATTTAACAAGAAATTTCCTTGATAGTAAATAGTGTTTCTTTATAAGTAAGAGGGTTTACTTTTCAGAATTCTAATTTTTCAAAATGTGTTTCTTTCAAATAAATTATATATATTTAAATTTGGGTTGGTTATATTAAGACCTTAGATTTGGTGTATCCATAAAACCCCCTAAATCACAACTATTAATAAAAAATTACATACATCCATTGGACATTAGCACTGGTTGTAATGACATCAACCAAATGAGTTGATTAAATTAATGGGTTGATAACACTAGTCACTTTTGGCATCATATTTTGGGAAATTATAGATGTTAGTGAGGTGTATATCATAATCTAAAAGAGAAACAACTTCCTTGAATTCAATAAAGTTATATGAATAGACTAGAGACTAACCCTCAGTAGGATACCACAAGTTCAAAAATTAAAGAACACTTAGAGGAAGTGGAAAATTTTCAAGAAGATATCAAAGGGTATTTTGGAAATATTTTTATTTAATAAATATAATAACCCCACCTAAACCTTAAGATCAATATCTAAAGGTAGGTGCATCATTCCAAAAACATTTGAGGCTAAAGAATATTTTAAACCAAAATATTGAGTCCTAGTCAAGTAGCCTTTCATATATATTTGATAACTCACCACTTCTTAGGAACACCCTCTATAATATTTGTTTTGAGTAAATGGGAGAAAACTTAGGAAATGTATTAAATCTTAGTAAAAATGTACAAAATAGGGTTAATCTACCCTGAAGGACCTTCGCCTATCTCATTATCTTAAATGAGGATGACAATGCAATAATTAATAACATATCCCCATCCATAATACCAACCTTGAAGGGACTATCTACAGAAGATCCTAATCAATTTATATTTAAATTCAAGGTTTTATGTCAAACTTATGACTACAAAACTAATAATCATAACTAAAATTATTCCTTCTACACTCAAGGATTCATTAATGAGATGGCTTATGGGTCTAGAACCTTATTCCATGCACACATGGGATGATATGGAAAATGGATTATTAGATAAGTATCAAAATTATTGTAGGGTGAGGGATATAAAATAAGAATTCCTCCATATAAAACAAAACGAAGATGAGATTTTAGAGGACTATTTTGACTACTTCCCTTTCACACATAGAAGATGTGGGAATGAATTAGAGAAGATTTAATATAAATAGTTTTCTTAAATTTATTGGATGATGATGTTACAAAATATTTGAACCTAATGGGAAAAGGAGACATAAACAAACTTGGTCTCAATGACATAGTTGAACTATGTAGGAATTACTCAAGAACTAGAGGGAGTGTTAGAAAGTTGAGAATATAGAAGAGTGGTACTAATGTAATAAAACTCATGTAAATATTCTCTAACCTCAAGACAAGTATTTTATTCCAATTGAACACTATGTTAGATGGCCTGCAAGCTAAAGCCAATGCTACCACTGAGCCACTAGCCATGTATTTCCCTAAATTTAGGTTGAAGTATGCTTTTGAGATTTACCTTTAGATAGAAATAATATTTGTTGTATATGTTATAAAATGATCATTATAAAAAAAATTGCTCCTCTATAACTATCCTAAAAAACTAACAAAAATAAGTGACCCAACCAATATAAGAGTTCAACTTCATACAAAGATAGGGAAACCAATTTACCCATAATCAAAATCAAAATCATTTTGGTCATAAAGATCTCTCTAACCCATGGATGATTACTGGACTAGATAATCACCTCCACAAGCATGGGGACTTACACCATGGGGAATGTAAGAATGGACACTATAACCATGGATAACCTAGCCTCACCAATAGTCTTGGATGCCCCAACCTAACTAGAAATGGGAAAACTAGAAATGGGTTCCCCATCAAAACTTTAATCAATAGAGTATTTATCCATAACAAAAAGTACTAATTCCTCCCCCTAACACTCAAATACCATAGCCAAAATAAATAACTAGACCTAATTACCTACTTAACTAGTAGTAAACCCAAGGAATAGATAGGCAACTCTTTTCTATAAGATTGAACAAGAAGAAACCATAGGGTTTGGTGTTATTTATTATTATAATGTATATTTAAGGTCATGAAAGACATTAAAATATCCTCCAATCACCATTACAAACATCCCAAATGAAAAATTATACCTTCTTATAAAATAATTAAAGAGAAAGAGCCTGATGAGAGAAAAGAGAAAACTAGAGTAACTGGTATGATTCCTCCAAACATCCCTTTTATTGAAAGACTTAAAAAAAAAAGAAATAAGGTTGAATATTATCTATTCCAAGAATTTATAAAATTAAAAATTAAAATTTTGTTGCTGTAAGCCATAAGAGATCCTTAAATTCAATAACATCATTAAGGGTCTATGGATAAAATCTCCAAGATGGAAAATACAATACCTTAAAAATAAATAGGTGGATGGTAAAATTGTTTATTTATTGTAATAAAAATCCTTATACCCAATTATGGGCATTTTAGAAGATTTTTTATTATTTTAACCACAGGAAGTAAGGAGATACCCAATGTACTTGTGGGCCTAGGAACTACCATCAACATGCTGAAAATTGACACTCTAAAATTCTTGTCCCTTACAGGGGTGTAACCTACTTCTATAGTCTTGAAAATGGTAGACCATTATATTTTCAAAATAGAAGGAACCATATAAGATTTTTTTATGACAGTGCAATCTTGGTAATATTCCATTGATTTCATGATACTCCAGCCTAAGAGAAAAAACCTTGGATATCCATTAATATTAAGGAGACTATGGTTACACATGATTTTGTAACTAATATACTATAGGTCAAGAGACATTACCATTTAAAATATAATAAAAATAAAGAATATTTATTTGTATCCACCTATAAAATTTTATGTAGATCTTTTAGATCATCTATGGGTTGATGAACCTAAGAAAAATAGAAACAGTCTATCTTAATTATCCATTGTATAAATTAAGAATCATGTGAATGAGCTATAATAATAAATAACAAATAATTTTTAATATCTTATCTAGCTTTGGAGTGTGATAGTCTAGCTCCATAGTCTATCAGTCTAGCTCTAAAATATGATAGTCTAGCCTCAAAGTTTGACATTATAGCTCTAAAGCCTAATAAATTATCTACATAATCTGTTAGACTAGATCTAGATTCTTTTAGTATAGCTTCATATTATGATACACCCTCTTATAAATAACAACCAACTATTTCAAACACTCTTGATGAATATATGACCATACACTCACTCAATAGGACATTATCACATGGGCACAAAATAGTCAGTATACATTTTTGACAAAAAATTTATTATCCTTTTCCAAATGTAATTTCATAAGGGGAAAAATTATTTAAATATATCACCACTTTCCATATGATTCAACAAAATCCCAACCTTGTAAACTCTCTAATGAGAAAATTTAGGTAGGTTATCTCCATCTACCCATAAACTAAGCAAATAATTTTCCAACCTAGAAAAATTTTAAACATAAAAAATTTCTTGGATGATGAATATGAAACTAAATTTTTTTATATCTTGAAGAATCATACAAAATACTTTGCATGTGATTATGTGACATGAATGGAATCCACCCAAGTTTGTGCAATCATCATAAATATACTAAAAACACTAGACCAATTAGATAGCCTCAAAGAATAATCAACTAGCATTAAGAGACATAGTTAAAGAAGATATAGAAAAGATATTATAGGTGGGATTCATTTACTCCATATCAGATAGTTAGTGGGTCTCACAACTTGTGACAGTACCCAATAATAATTTCAAGTGGATAATATTTATAAATTATTGATAAATTAATAAATACACCATGAGAAATTACTTTTCCCTACCTTTCATAGACTAAGTGTTAGATAATCTAGCTAAGAAGTATTTCTCCTTCTTATATAGGTTTAGTGTTTATAATCAAATAAGGGTAGCCCTAGAAGACTAGGACAAGATAACATTTACATTCCCCTAGGGAACATGCCACCTTTCAAAGGGAAGTCTTGGCCATCTTTACTAATATAACCAATTATTATGTAGAAGTATATATGGATGACTTTATTATGCATGTTGGTTGACCAAGGAATTGTTATAGGCAATCACATCTCATCCCATGGGATACAAGTGGACCCTAAAAATATTGAATGATGTATGTTCTCCCTACTTACCAAATATAATGAGTTCTTATGGACTAAAAAATGTCAATAAGACCTTGAATCAATAAAGGAAAATTTGATTTATATTCCAAACTTGAGAGGACCTAACTCAGAGTATCCATTCCACATTGATTTAAATGCATTTAATAATTTCATGGGGGTAGTCCTCAGATAAATATATGAAGGAAAAATGTATGCTATCTATTATATTACTAAGAATCTCACCCCCATTGAATTAAACTATACCACTATTGAAAAATAATTCATAGTGGTTATATATATAATGAACAAATTCAAGCAGTACAACATTGAATACAAGATCTTTATTTACATAAATCACTTAGTCATTAGATATTTAATGAAAAAACCAATGGTAGGAGGTCTGATCATGAGAAGGTTACTACTTTTTAGGAATTTGACATTACCATTATATATCAAACTAGAAAATTTAATGAGGTTGCTAACTTTATCAAGGTTGAATGTTTCAGATGAAGTCTTAAGAGCGAGTGGAAGACAACTTTTTAGATGATTATTTGTTCATAATTTCAGCACATTCACGATGGTTTGCTAGCATGACAAATTAATTGAACATAGGTAAGTTTCCTTTAAAATTTATTCATAAGTAAAGGAAACACTTAGTTATAAATAGGGCTCATTTTAAGTTTTTTAATGGTTTTTTATTTAAGGGTGGACCTAACCAAGTGCTCTATAGGTGTGAAGAGAGGATGAGACCTATGATATCATAAGGGATTATCATGATGAACCTATATAAATCCATTATTTATCCAATATTAATATCTATAAGATCCTTGGGTTTGCTTATTATTAGACTTAACTTCATAAGAATGTGAAAATATATGTATGGATGACCCTTGTCAAAGGATGGGAATACCCACATTGGCCAATTAAACACCTCTCCATCCTCAAGTGGTTTTAAAACCTTCTGAGAAATGGGGGTTGGATTTTGTTGTCCATGTTGATCCACCATCTCAAGGGAATGAACACCTACTTATATTCATATATTATGTCACCAAATGGGTAGAGGTTTAATCTCTCCCATTTGTAAGAGAAGAGTTAGTTGCTATTTTTTTTTTTATAGAAATATGTAACATTTTGAAGAACCAAGAGCCATAGTATCTAAATAAGGTCCCCAATTCATGTCTAATAAATCCTTAATAGATAACTACCAAACCATCCATTGGAATTCATCTCCATATCATCTACATGCCAATGGATAGGTTGAAGTTACCAATAGAGAGTTGGATAACATCTTAACAAAGATAGTCAACAGAAGTAGAAAAGATTAAGAAAAAAACCACCAAAATTAGTAAGGGTTTACAATACCACATTGAAATATTCCATAGGTTTCTCACCTGATGATCTTGTGTTTAAAAATAATCCTCTATTCCCCATATAATTTAAATTTTAGACTTTGACAATAGTAGAAAAAGTGGGCATAGATCTTGATGAGGCACAAAGAAATAGAATTATTCAACTCAGTGAATTGAATCAAATGATAATAGAAGCCTTGTAGAAGACATAACTTATGTAATATCAAAATAAGAAATAATATGACAACAATATCAATGAGAAAATATTCAAAGAAGGATATTGGGCTTTGCTAGTTGAATCTAAGTTTTAACATTTCAAAGAAAAGTTTAAGACTAGATAGTTGGAACCCTACTATTTATAGAAGATATTTGGAAATGTGTCAGATCAACCTTTACACATAGATGGAAAAAAGAGGACACTCTTAATCAATGGGCATAGAGTAAGACTCTGTCAACAACCTTTAATCAATGAAAAAAATTTCAAGCAAATTTAGTCTCAAGATGAATTTGGCTATGGGGGAGAACCTTATTCTTCCATCATAGTCAAATGATGTGGATTAAATAAAAATTGAAGGGGAGGATTAAAAATATAAATAAATGTCCTCATCCTATAAATTATAATCATTGAAAAAAATAAATGGTAGTCTTACTGCCAAAAAATTGAAAAAAAAAAGAGAAAATGAGAAGTTGAAAATCGGTGATGGCAACTTCTCAAGGATTAAAGAAACAAAATGAGTGTTTATACTATGTGTTATGTTCTCCTTAATTAAATAATGTGGTCTATACATTGAAAGGCAAGTAGTATCTTAAGGAGAAGGGATAACATCATAGTACATTAAGGTATTTTATACTTTATTCTTCTATGTATAGGATTAGATTTAAGTTGTCAAATGTCATATTTATCCATCTTTGAAGGAATAATTTGTCTAAAAATATAAGGTGCCCTAAAAATGAGTACACAAAAAGGGTTCATTTCAAAAGTGGAATGTGTTATTTTCAAAGCAAGGTACTATGTACCATAAGAATATCCTCTTTTAAAAAAAGTCATGATGTCATCTTCATGACATAATTGGCAATCTTGATAGGAAAAATCACTTAAAAGGACAAATTACGTAAGTTATCAACTCAAAACCCTTGATAAATAAATTGAGGTGTTATTGATATAACCTAATGTGTGGAGATGATGAAGGTAGACATTGAAAATATTTTCCAAGCCACCCTACACATGTTGATTAACCTCTTTCTCTCTAATGATCATGTCTTACTATTGAGTAAAGCTTTGGGCATATACTGAAGCTAGGAAAAATTATGAAAGAGTTAAATTCCAAACATTGGATGCTCATTTTTAACCATTCAAATGTATAAGACCTTATATTTTGATTTAAATTTCATATTTATTTTACATAAAACCTCCTTAAAACCTTGTTCTTGTGTTTAAACAAGCTTTAAAACTCCTAAAAATTGGTCAAAATAAAAAGTATGAGCCTGAGTCCACAAATTTAGTACTAGAGGATGAACTAGTGGCTACCATGTGTGATGAGGTAGGGTGGTTAAAATTCATTAGAAGTTTAAAGGGTATGAGGAGTGGTTTGTCAAGGATTTTATTGCTAACTTCCAGGATGACCATACCAAGTAAAAGGTGTTAGATTTATAGTACATAGTCAAGTGATTAGCAAGCTCTTAGGTATCCTAAATGGGGTTAGTATTATAAGGAGGTCTAAATTCAATGACCTCATTAAAATATCCCATTAAGAAGTGAAACCAATTTTGGAGTTGATTTTTATCCCTCAAGGATTTGTCAAAGGAATCAAGAGAGAAAGACTACCTAATCCTTGGATAAAAACTACCTTTTGGGTCATAAAGTACCTAACTTGTGAACCAAGGTATGGGTCTCTTGGATATGATTCAATTATAATTATCTCATATTTGAGATAAGGTATGGATAAACCTAATTATAAGGTAAATTTTCCTTTATTTTTTTAAGATCCATACAAGTCAAGGCATTAAAACATATAAGAGGAATTGCTTCCATAAGACACCATGGGCTTATTTTGATCATTTTTAAACATCACTTCATAAACAAGTAGAATGGAGATGTTTCTTGAGAATAATTATTGAAAAATATGTTGAAAAAGTTTCCTAAGACAAGGAGAAGATCTTTGTATGTAGCCTAGACACCAAGGTCTATTATGAAAGAAAGGACTTCCATTTAAGGACCATCTCCTAATATGGAAAATAAATGAAATTTAGAATGGGGGTTTTTAAATCAAGCTCCAAAATTACTCTAGAGATAACTACTCAAGAACCTATAGATATCTCTAACAAAGAAAGACTAGCTCTGGAGGTAGCTTCAGCCATGAAGATGAAGAATATTGATCTTATAGGAAGTTGAAGACCAAGAATGGGATAATATTAAGATCATAGAGAATCTAAATCATGAACATTATATTGATATTACAAGTGTTTAATTAGAACCTATTGATGAATAAATTTAATAATAAATTAGACATGAATAAGGTGGAGAATAACCTTCAAGATCGATTAAAGAGTTAGCTACTATGGTAAATGCATTTGAGGAAGCTTCAATAAAATATCCTCCACCTTATTCTCCTCCATCATATTCATCTCAACAACCACTTGATAAATGGAAGGATTTAAGTGAAGAATACTTTCACTCCTCTAGTCATGATGAGGAAGTATAAGTACATCAATCCCTCCTCCTCTCAAAGGCTGAATCTAATATAATGCAACAAGAAAAATAAATTACCTTCCTCAAAATGAAGTTTTAAGGTATGGATAAAACTATTTCATATTTTCAAAAGGAATTAGAAGAGGCAAAGAATAAATATTTAGAAAAAATATAATGAGATGGTATTATTGAAAGAGAAGGTAGTTACACTAAAGATTTAAGTAGACCAAGTGGTTCAAACATAGTTGTCTTATCATGGAATTATGACCACTTGTAATGAAACTTGATAAGAATTGAGAAGTCTCAAAATATAAAATAGGGAGTTAAAATTAAAGCTTGAAAATTCAAAAAAAACAATAATAAAAAGTAGAGTCTTCCCTCCAAGTAGCCTATGAAGTAGGAGAGACACTTTTGTAAATGTAGAAGTCCCTTAATAACATATATTCTCTTCTTAAAAGAATAGTTCCATAGATGGTAGTTACTAAGATTTTATTGTGGCCTACCTCATGATGTGAAAGATGACAATGATTTTATGGAGGTTTATGTGGGAGTTTACATATAACATCAAAACCTCTTATGTGAATTCTTTATATGCCACTACCTCATAGGACATATCTCTATATTTATGATCAATATTTATGTAGGACAATCCTAGCTCAAAGCCTTCATCTCCACCTTGAGGAATAAAATTGCATGGGATGAAAGGATTGATGATTATTTTCAAAAATCAAGGACTATAGCACTATGTATGAGATCCCAATAACCTAGTGGGGTAAAACTCATTACATAATTCAAATATTATTCTTACCAAACCATGGATGACCATTTCCTATATGCCCTATAGAAGAGCATCTTGTATTTTGAAAGTTATGTATAACACCATTTTGATAAATCACTGGTAGTATGTAAAAAATAGTGTGACACACTTAACATTATTTTAAAAGGAAGGGAATCAATCTCTCCCCCACCAATATTCTATGGTTTATTTGAAGGGATAGGGTTAATATTAAGATAATTTCACAAATAAATAATTTAAGAGACAAATAATGGTTTGGCATGAGGTATAGGCCACCACTCATTCTTAGTTCCATGTCCCCATGGTAAAATACATCACATCAATTTAGAGAGCAATTTGAGGGATATAGGGAACTTATTTTTATAGATATTGGATTTATTCATCTAATTGAGGCATATTGGAACACTCACTATGACATCTATGATCTGAGTTAGAAATTGGAAAGTAGGGTGATTGACCATGAGTAAGGAAGATAGTAGCTTTCAAGAGGACTTGAAAGACATAAAGTGTGGGGTAAATGATGAGTCCATTATATATATCATTATATCTAAGTAATAATCATGTTATCCCCAACTAATATCCATTCTTGAAATGGATATGATATGCATTTATGACCTATTTATAGTTTAAAGTAGAGAATGGGTACTTATATCTTGGATAGGATGTGTGATTCAATGTTACTTGTTTCTACTACTATGTTCTCACCCTTCATGTAGTTAGCCTTCAGTTTTGCATGTACAAGTTGTTTAAATACACCATGATAATATGGTATAGTTATTTGATAAGTAATCAAAACCTTGAAGGATGGATTGGCATACGTTAAAACTATCTAGTGAAGGTCTAGAGTCTAACAGTCAAGTTCTAGAGTCTATCAAGAAAGATCTATAGTATAATAGGTGAAGTTCCAAAATCCAACAAGCAAGTTCCAAAGTTCATTAGTTGAGTTTAAGAATCACTATATTCATACATAAATATTGTGGAAGGCATTTTCATGATCACATATTTTTGTATACATCTTAAATAAAGTGTTCATGGCCTTTTTGAGATACTCATGGGTTATTCTCAGATTCAAAGAGACACTCACCTCATATAGAATTCTATTTTTAGACATGATACTTATAATAATGTTTTTTAAAGATCACCACTATAGGTATTATGTGGTTTTGGGTTACTAGATTAGAATAAGTTATAATCACAAGGATATTGTAATCGGTTAGAGCAATGCATATAGTTACACCATCTCTTCCACCATTTCACCTTGAAACATGGGAGATGGTTTTAACTCTTTTTCATATTTTAAAAATATGCTATATTGTAGTTTTAATTTTATTAGTCTATTAGTATGTTATTTCATTTTAAATAGCATTTTTAGGAATGTTATATTAGAATAACATATTCCTACTATTTGAAAGAAGTAAGTTAGATAAAGAGAATGTTAGTAGCAAAAAAGAGAAGGTAAACTAGTAAGAGATATTTTTATTCCAAGATTATAATCTTTCTTTCCAAAATTAATGAAGATTTAAATGTTATTTAAATACTAAGTGTGATTTAGATCTTGTGCCAAGGGAGAGCAAGGGTCCACTCACCCAAAGAGACTAGATTCTAGTGTGGTATTTCTTTATGTTTATATTATTTGTCATTTACTTCTTGTAAGAGTGTTCATATTATAAATGTGGTTTGGTTAACCTAGAGTTGTATATTTATTTAAATTTATTATTTACATATTTTTTATCTAAAACCATTTCATTTAAAATAAGTTCAATTCAGTAAATAGATTAAAGAGTGTTTCCCTTGATAAGCAGAGTGTGTTTGTTTAGAAATAAATTTCCTTGACAACAAAGAGTTTTTAATAAGAAAGGGATTTTAATTTTTATCATTATATTTTTCAAAGTGTATTTATTTCAAATAAATTAGATATATTTCAATTTGGGTTGATTATATTAAGAACTTAGAGTTAGTTGATTCATAAAAACCCACAAATCACAACTATTAGAAATAAATTACACACCTTATTGCATATAGCCATTGGACACTAGCCCTATTTATAATGACATCAACCAAATGATTTGATTAAATGAATGTGTTGATGACACTAGTCAATAGGTAATCCACATAGAAGTGAAAAAATGATAGTCAAAAGACCATGGAATTAAGCATGTGCTAAAGGTGTCTAATAAATGGTCACAAGTGCATTATTTTAGAAAAAATGTTAATTTATGTGTCTATAGCTACTAGACATTCTTAAATTATAATTTTAGTTTTTCCTTAGGATCCTAAATATATATTTTTTGATATTTTGATAGAAACATGAAGATAAATAATGGCTTAGAAGATAGAAATAGAGCTCACAAGAAAATAGAGATCTTAGATTAATAAAATAAGAGATTATACTTGATTACATAACATAAAGAGATTGTTACCATAAGAAGTCATGTAGTCTTAACATTTGAATTGATATTTTAGTGACTTCATGATTCTAATTGAAGTTTGCATATTTCAGCTCAAAGCCCAATAAATCATGTAGCCTACGCTAATGGAAACATGCATGTAATATTATTTTAATTATTAATATAATCTTGAATTTTTGTTTTAAATGTGTGTTATTGAGAGTTTGTAGTGAATGTCACATGACTGCATGGTTGAAGTCATTGCATCACTAGGACCCCTAACGAAAGATATATATTAAAATTATTATCACATCAAAATATGTGAGCTTATTCTTTGCACACCCCTTATTATATTTGAAGTTTAAATTTAATAATTGGCCTAATTATTGATCTATGGTTTATTCTCATGTAGTATTAGGCTAGTAGATCATGATAGGAGGTTTCATTATTCATCCAAATTACACTCTAGTGCCACCTACTTTCTCACACAAGTACCCATTCTCCACATTAGAGTGGTGACTTTGTAAGGGGTTGAAAGGAGTGAGGAATATGTTGTGGGAAGGTAGAATCATTTTATTTTTCATGCATACTAGACTTCATGGGATTATCTTTATACTTCACTTGTTATCCCAAGATTAAGCTTACTAAGTGAGGTTCCCTAGATCTTTGTTATTGAGAGTTCTTAGCCTTACCCACTTGATTAGAGTGTTTTTCTCTACTAAGAATTTTTAAACCACCCTTGTAATGATTTGCTTCATTATATCTCCATTTCATCAGTCATAATATCCCCTTGATGGATATTTATATTATTTGATCATGTCCTTCATATTCATACTCCCATCTTCCATCTATTTTATTTAAATTTGACTCTTAACTTTCATTTTTGATGTCTTTTGGATTTTTAGTTTGAAAATTGAATTTTCAAGCCTTGGGGAATAAAATTAGGCATTCTTAAAAAACGCTCATTAATTTTCATATCTACACCATTGCCACAATCATATTTATATCTTTAGATGGTCATGTCTTCCTACATTTTTATTTAGTACACGCATCAAATTTTATTTTTCACTCATTAGAGTCTTTGATTTCTTTTTAGTGCATGTCATTTTTTAATTTTAATTGTCACTTGTCTTACATTTAATATTTATAATATCATCTTATATCCCATATATTTTATTTAAGTATTTAATTATATTACATTGGTTGATCTTGCAACCATGTCACATCCTTGTTTGAATATATTTTTCATTTTCATACATTGGATATACATTTTTATAGTTATTCTTCACATCATGTGTTTTGTTTTATATTACATTTTGATGCAATTTCTGATTTATTGTGTACAATGTTTTTCAAATCTTATGTTTTCCTTAAGCTTTTCATCTTGATTACATATGTATGTTTTATATCCATTTTTATTACACATATTTTGTTTGTTGATTTTTATATCTACTTGAGATTTCATTTTCATACTTTAGTTTTTGTTCTTTTTTATCATGCATACACTCACTATTTTATCAAAATTGAAATTAAGTGATCTTTAATCTAATTATGATAAACTATTGACTAAAATCAAAATGTATAACATATGTAATAAGATTGATTTAGAACTTACTATTTATATAAATATGATAAAAGGGAAAAGTAATAAAGATAAATAATTTAGTTGGAACTCATATTCAATGAACTATAATAGAGATAATGTGATCAACTATGGGAGTGTGTGAGGTTGTTGTGAACTATTTGATCCTAGGACAAGGTTATGTTATTTAGATAAGGATGGCCTATGTTGTCTTCTATAGGGTGTGCCAACATCCAGTATGTTTTTTTATGTGTGAATTTAGTTAAATACACCTTCACATGTAGTTATTATGTGTATGATCTTATTTCTTTTATTCACTTTAGGATTTTTTGTGTCCTTATTCTTCTATTGGAACCCTAGATCAATGATAATGAGGACCACATGGAATAAAATGAAAAAATGAGTTAGAGACTAAAGTTATGTTTGACCTCAATACCCACTATGTTGAGCACTACCTACATACCAATATTCAAAAGAGGGATCAAACTCCATGTATTGATTCCATGTTATGGTGGTGTGTGTGAAATATTGGTATAATGTTATATGTTATTGAAATTGAAGTGCTTGAACAATGACTTGTGACCTTGCTAGTGTATTTAAATTTAGCTCAGTGATACTTGGGTTATATTGACTCAAAATTAAAAAGAATAGGATTTTTCCTCTCAATGTGTAGTTAAAATAATTTTAGCGTTTGCAATATATAAGCCTCTTATCCACTAGAGTAAAAATGAATATAAAATATGATTATATAATGGTATTTTGGGGATATTATCAAATGGGACTTTTGAAATAGGAGGATGACCCATTGAGTGTATTTTAATTTGATCAATTAGTCATTTTTAGTAGGAGGATGAAAATGGTGGCCTCAAATAATATCATCTAATGATATTGTCCTAAAAGAGTGACCTTATTTGGAGAACATAGATAGCTAAACTAGAACCATGAATTAGTTTAATAGTGAGTGTAAGATACATTTAATGAATAATAGTAATATTAGGTATCATAATTACTTAAGGATATAAGGTAAAAGTAGTTTAAAACTATGACATTGAGCATAGGTCAACTGTGTATAGAGGATGGTATATGTGCATTGTTTTAGCATTGATGTTGAAATTAGTGACTAGACTCAAATTTTATAAGAAATAATAAAACATACATAACATGATAGTATCCTCATAGCATGATATTAGAAAAACCTATGTAAAAAATAAGGAATCAAAACTAATGATATATACACGTGTAAAAAAATTATACATCTATATATAACACATATAACTCTATATTTGTGGACTGCCTTCATTCCTAGGCAGTTGAGGTACCATGTTCACCAGATAAGTTATATATTTATCCTCCTTTAGAATCCTCTTTAGTGTATGAGTATGATATTTTAAGCTTGAAACTTTCCCTTGTGCTCTAGTTAAATCCATGTCTAACTCATAGATCCATTCTATTATCTCCCTCTCACATTGTGTAGTGACTATAGTAAAAACCAAATATGTAGTCCTATCTATAACTAAGGCAAATAATTATATCACCACCTGATACCCTATCATATCCTATAATATTTTTGAGACAACCTCTACAATAAAAATAATACTAGCCCTTACCAACCTTGACCATCTAGCATGTTCAATACTTATAGATATTATGGGATATACCATGATTATGTTATCATACTTAGGAAACATGTCATATAGGATATCATTATGTGATACCTCATATATGGCTCTCCATCATGTTGTATTCACTATAGCATATGAAAAAATAATCCAACTTAACATCAAATCTCCATATATATAAAAATTTTCAATTCAATCTATCACTAAAACCTAATGTATATATCTATAAAACTACAAAAAATCATAGTATGTGTATCAAAATGTTATACCTATATGTGGTAACATCTCTAAAATTGTTTCCCCATTACCATACATTTTAATATAGACTTATCATCCAACCTCAAGATTAGTTGAGATCCTACCCATCTCTCATGTTGATCTATTATGAATTGATGCCTCGATGGTCTCATGCACCCTTGAGTGACACATATGTCACATATAGGTAGTTCAACCTATACCATAGGTGCATCTCTAGTTTGAACCTTTGTACTCCTATATAGGTGGTGATGTTGTCTTTATCTCCCTTTATGTGAGGAATAATGAGGTCTCAAAACTTGGGCATCAATTATGATTCTCTTGTGTGCCTCACCCAATGTGGCAAGATAACTTGTGGTAATACTAGGTGTGGATGTCAAAATTATCATGGGAATACCACATGAGTGAGTTTGATACTACCATGTGTAGTGACTCATGATCCTCATCTTCACATGTGCCCATATCATTGATGGACATGAGCACCATGGATCCATGGTCCTATGGTATAGTGTCTATAAGAACTCATATCTATTCACAATATCTAGTATTGGTCATGTGGTTATTTATTTCACCACTTGATCTTACTCCCACATCCTCACTTAAGGAAGGTGGTTCCTAATCTGATGTAATATTTTAATTGGTATTTACATTGGTAATATCTTGTATATCCAACATGTAAACAATGTGATGGGACCAATAGTGTGTTGTCCCCAGTTGAGCACATTATAAAGTCAAATAAAACACCCAAATAATAGCTCTCATATTATATAGTGTGACCTAATTTAATTCATATCATCACATGGTTAATATATATAATGGCATAGTGCCATTTGAATTTTGACACAACACACATATGGTCAAAAATCTAATTATGGCCATCCAGATATCTAGAATTCCTTAACATAGATGATAAAGGGTATCATGATTAATTTGTATTAATCATAATACACATACTCTATGGCCTAAAAACTAGCCTTTGACACTCTAACATGGGTGTAGGAGCATTGTAAATCATATGAGTTCCTTTTATAAGTAGTCCTAGTATCTCATAGACATCCTCTAAGGTGGAGGTAACCTTTAATGTTTCCCTATCTACCTCTCACTAAATGTGTCTATGATATTATCCCAATGCCTAAGAAATATATCCACTTACTCTACACTAAGAATCACATGACATATCTCCATTATGCCTCTAAACTATAGACTAATCAAGTGTACTTTATTTACATGGGTAAATTTTTTAAGTAGATTAGGTAGCCAACTTGTGTCTATGTTCCTCCATAGTTATCATCTATCTTATCAAATTTTGGTAAATAGAATAATTAATTACCTAAATGTGACAAATTTTTGCATAAAATTAGAATGTAACATATATCTAAATTTAGAACTTATTATATTTAAAAACATTCTAAAAGGGAAATTACTAAGTAAATACATTTTAGATATAAAAATATAATGCATGACTATGACTAAGACTATAAAATAGATTGTGTGGTTGTGTTCACTAACTATTGATCTAAAAAAGGTTTTATTATATCTCTAGATAAGTTCACTATATCTAGATAGGGGCATGATTCACTAATATCCTTTGATAGTGTCAACATATTATATATGTTATGTGTCTAAAACTATTGTGATAGCTTCACCTTTACATGTTTGTTTTATTATTCTATGTGAGAGCCCTCAATCCATCATAAAAACCACTATGTATCTTCTCCATAATTTATAACCCTAGATGAATAGACCAAGAGGTAAAATTCAATCACAAAATAAAAAGGTGTTAGTAGTTGAATTTGTGCTTTACCTCAAAACCCCCTATGTTGAGGGTTGCCTACATACTAATACTCTGAAGAGTGATCAAACTCCATGTAGTTATCCCATTCTATGTCGGTGTGTGTGAGAGATTTATGTAATGTTATATGTTTGTGCAATTCTAATGTGATTAAGTGTTTCAACCATGATTTGTGACCTTGGAAGTGTACTCAAACTTTTAAATTAAGGCTAATATGGATGGATGTGTTCAAAATTGGAATAAATAGATAATTTACTCTCAATGTGAAATTATATTTTTTTTATTTTTCAATATGGAAGCCTATTATGTGAAAAATGGTTTGAAATTTGGATTTATGATGTTATTTTGGGAACTCCTTTGGATTGGGCTCACTAAAATTGAATTACAACCCATTCCATGAATTTTAATTTGATCAACTAGTCATTACTTGGTAGGAGGATAGTGCTAGCATAATTAGATAATAATAGGGAGAGGGATTGTCTAAATAGGAAGGCCTTGTACAAAGGGAAATAAAAACAAAACTAAAAGTGTGGATCCATCCCAAAGTTATTTTAAGTTGCTTAAAATTTTAGATAGATCTATTTGATATCATTAGTTTTTTGTGATAATGGGTCATCTACAATAGGAGTGAAGGGTGGTCAAGGACCATGGAATGATGCATGAGATAAGTACATAAAATGAGTGGTTAAAAATGCATTATTTTAGCTTAAATGTTAATTAATAAGTATACATTTCTCCCCCCCAACTTTATCTAGTAGTGTATTAAAACTAAATTACTAGAGTAAAGGGAAAAGTGCATACCTAAACTTGCCTATCAAGAACCATCATGGATGTAGGCCACAACCCTAAATTGTGTTTCATTAAAACTTGTAATGAAATATGTATAAATTAGTCCTTAATTAAGATGGAAATTTAAAATTAAAATACAAGAAACCTATGATATAATAATAATGAACAAATACACCTAATTGGTTACATGAGCCATCATGTTTTCTAGTGTAAAAATGGTGACTAGAGAGGGGAGGACCCTTGGATATTTCTTCTTTGATGAATATCTTAGATTGGATTATTCATGATCCAATCCTTATTGAAAGGAAAGTGTGATTAAGAACTCAAGGTGTGTTTGAATCCATCATTTCATACCCAAAGTATTGAAGTGGTTTTAAATCCTCAAATTAATTTTAATGAATCATCTTGGAGAAAACTTGGTGTAAAAAGGTGAATCAACCACTGCAGATGGAATAAGATTCATTTATAGTGAAAAATAGTGAAAAACAAGTGTGAAAAATAGTACAATATGGGTCTAGTGTATACAACATGTATAATGAAAAATCATTACCATTCCATCTATGAAACTAATGCAAAATACACAAGGATATAGTCATATTCCCTCAATCTAATATCTAGTGTATTGGATTTTGAAATTGAGTAAGATTGTGTAATTTTCTAATTAAAACATATATACAAACCATGGAACATATGTCACACATAAAGCCCCCATTTTGATCAATATATGAGAAAAACTTGAGTATATTTCTAAAAATATGAATGGGTACCTATTAATAACTATTATGAACTAAGTTAAATTCTAAGGATTTCTAAAAACTATTATTTTCTACTTGTTTGGAAAATAACACACTATTTTGGACACAATCAACATTTACCCTTATCTAAATGGATCATTTATGTCCAAAATTAATTTTTAGGTGATTTATGGGTATGGACTATGATCCATTATGTAAACCCTACAAAATTATGTATGTGTGTTTACTATTATAGTTTGATCTCTAAGGCAAGCCAATGTGTATGCCCCCTCTTTTGAGGTGAGTTGTGAAGCTTGTATAATAAATTAACTAAAAATATTAAAAAATCAAGATATGTTGTGAAAAATATGTAAATATAATTAATAATTATAACTTGAAGAGCATGGAATAATCATATATAAACTAAGAAAAATAGGAATATAATTGCATGTATAAATAAACATACATAGTGACATTGTCAAGATATATGTTAACAATTTGGCACACAAATAAGTGATCACAAATAAGTACTTGAAGCTGAATATAACTATTTAGGGAGGAATGCATGATATTTATCATGTAATAACAATTATGTGAAGATGCTTGATATTTATCTCGACATAAAAATTGAGAAAATAATGGTCATGGATATGATGCAAACACACAAAGAGTATATGCAAAGCACACAAATCATGAAATAAAAGATCAAGGGGCCACTTAAAAGGGACATGTTTAAATTTTACTTACGTTCATTGAAACATATAATTAAGGATTTTATCCACATATAAGAGACATTTTCAAATATCCATAAGGCAAAATAGAGAATACACATAAGACATGAATCAGGAAAGCAAACATAAAAATCATGAAATATTTCATGTAATTGATCAACATAAGAATTTTTAACACAAATATATTCATCAACTTAGATAACCAGTAAGATAATGTGTAAGTGATAAATATTGATAGATTGTGCATAGTGTAAATAACTAGATATGAATAAGAAAGGATAGCTAAATAAAGATAGAACCTATTTATGATATTCCCCTAGTGAGCTTGTTGATGTATAAATAAGATGTAAGAGGCATGTGTCTTATTTGGATCTAATAATTGATATCCTTGCTCACTAGTATAGCTTTGGAAAAATAGGGGCATAGGGTGTTACTACCTAAATGGGGAGAAATTATTTGTTTGTAATTTTAAGTGTATATGACTATAAAACCTCCTAAAAGGGAGTTGGGAGTGAAAACATGTATGATTTTCATTCACTATGGATACTTTTAAAATTATGTACAAATTAACTGATGTAAATGAACTAAACATAAACATGTATAGGTCCTATTTTTGGAAATTTTTGATTCATTTGATTTTTTTCATATTTTTGAATATAAGAACTTAAAAAGAAATAGAGATAAATAAATAATTGATGAGTCTTGAAAGAGACTCATAATTAATGGGTCATGTATCTAATGAATGGTGACCTTTAAAAAATAGAAAGTATCATGCTGCTATGACTAAGTTAACATAAATTCAAGATCTAAATATTGATACCCATATGCACCATAACTACCACTATCATGACAATGTCTATATCATATTATGCATGTTTTTTAGTATGATAAACTCTAGGGTTTTTAGGAACCCATCATGGAGTGTGTGAATCATGTGTCAGTTCCTTATGTGAAACACCCTTAGTTCCCTATATTATGAATTTGGGACATGTAAGAGTAGAGAGAGACTCTCTATAATATGCATCAAGTATTTATTCAAGTAGCCTTTCAAGGATAGGTCTCCATGGAAGGGTAGATAACTACTTTTATCCTTTCAAATTAGGTTGAACCATTTTAGGTGTCTCAACCAAAATATTTTATATATGAACCATATATTTCAATGGTAGGGGCTATAGTTCAAAAATATCTAAATGGATGGTTATCTATTGGACATGTGTATAGATATCCCTCATGAATAAATTTAATACATCGATGGATAGTAGAAGGAATGACTCCCCCATAGTATGTATCTAGGGTCATCTAAGTAAAAAATTATAGTGGAGAGGACTTGGTATGACCTGAAACTATGTAAATATTTTTTCCTAAGTTCCAGTGCTATAGTCCTATCTCAGCACTATTGTTCTATTGATCTAATCTTTTTGGGTTTTATGTGTCAAGTCCATGTGACCTTGCCTATAAAAGATCAAAGCCTAAAAGTCAATAGAGATCATTATGTACCTAATTTAGTCTTTAATACCCTCGGTCCTCTTTGTACTTGAACTTGAATGTAAAACTTAGAGAAAGGAGAGGAGAGGTTAGTGTGTAAAGGATACATTGGATACACTTCACACCTCATGTGTGGCCATGTTGCCTACATATGAGTACTCTGAGGAGGGATCAAGCTCTATGTAGTTCTCCCATTGAAATCCTTGGTGAAATAGTGTGATATAAATGTAAGTAAATGTGAAACTAGGTGTACTTATAATGAATAAGGACTGGTGTAAATGTTTGAATAAGCTTGAAATATTATTAGATGGTTGTATTCAAAAAATAGCGAAAAGTGATTGAGTGCTCTTGCTTGTATTCTTGTTTCTCTCTTGTAAATGAGTGTCAACCCTTCTAAATGGAATTTGAATGGCCTTTTATATGGGATTTAATGATCATGGGTTTAATTAATTATGTTATGTCAACATGAATTAGGATAAGGATTCAAAACAATATGACTGTTAGAAGCTAAAATTCACTTGGACAATAGTGCCAAAAATAGGCACCCTAGGTTTTAGAATTGTAGTCCAAGTTTGGGTGCTATTATCCATGGTTAATGGGACCTAAGATATGGATTCAGCATGTAAATATCAATCTAGGTCTGTAAGGGTTTAGCTTGTGAGGCTATGGATGACTAAGAATCAATGAAAACATGTATATGAGGGTCATGAGAGTAAACAAGACAGACCTATAGATTGGGTGTCATTAGCTACACTCAAGTTACCAAATTTCACATTTTATATGACTACATTTCCCCCACTTTATTATAGTGATACAACAAAGTTAAATACTAGAATAGAGGAAAAATTGAAAGCATACCTAAACTTACCTCTAAAGGTGAAGCTCATGAAGTTGTGTGATGTTGGATATGTATAAAGAGAGCACAATGTGAAGTGTGAATCTACAGTGAAAAACATAGAGTAGATCTATCCTTAATAGAAATTCAATATCTAAAATAAGACCATACAAAAGTTGGGTAAGAGAGAGAAGAAGAGAAAGGAATCAATACACCTCACCAGGTATGTGAACTAATACAAAACCTATTGTAATGTTGAGTTATGCTTGGTGTGTACTACATCAAAAGTAATATCATGAATGGAGTTGACTTCTCAATTCCCTAAAATTGGATCAAGAATTCAAAGGCAGGACCTTTGGATCCATCATCACCTAATAAGTGAATTTATTAAATAATGCATGTGTCAGTCAATGTTTGGACTGTGTCTAATCCTTCTAAATAGGTGGCTCAAGAATACAAAGGTAGGTGCTTTGGATCCATCATTACCTTATGAATTGAAGCTATGAAGTAATACCAATATAAAATATATGTCATATGAAATATATAATGAGTCCCATGAATTTAATATCATCTAAGAATGTTGGCATGTATAGCCAAATTTATTTTTAAAACTAGGCCACTCTTGGTCATTTCAAAAGATGGAGATTAGGCTTGTATAAAAGCCACTCCAAAACTAGTGCAATAGGCTTATGTGGAATCCATCTCAAGAACTTAGGTACTTGGGAAGATAATATTTTATGAAAGCTAAACTTGAAAAAGGATTCCAACCACCTATAGATGGAGTAAGGCACACAACTACTGAGAAATGTTTGGAAAATAAACTGAACTTAAAAAAAGGGGAGGATCAATGTGCCATACACATTCCCCCAATCACTAGTATTTGGAACATGGATTATAATATAGAATTTATATAAACTACCTAATCTAAAATTTGAAGTGAGATCCATCATGCAATGCATGATGCCCCCTATATCTGGATTCTCTGAGTAAAAAACTATACTAAAACATTTTGAATCTAGACTATACTGAGCTGATAAAATTGTGACTAAACTCAATTTTCTATCTATTTCTAGAAAAATTATTTATTTTACTATTTGAATAAGAACATAAAAAATAAGACACCTTGCTATCTGATGCTTTAGTCCAACTTTGGCTCTATTGTCTAGGGTCAAATCTGGTAACTATTCTAGATTCTCTATTATCTACCTGGTCTATTTTGGCTAGTCTAATGTCTGGATTCTATTCTGAGTGTTTTGAAAACTATTTTTTTTACCATTAGAAGGTATAATCTCTATGACAAAACCTTTATTTATTTTACCCTCTTTTAAAGGTAGGAATAAAGACATTACAATGATTTTTCTTAGAAGAAAGAGCCCTGTACGTTTGTTATGTTGCATAAATATATGATATACCAATGATAATTGACAAGATATCTTGAGATATAGTAAGGTTTGTATTGAGATATTGTTAGATGAATATGGGTATGCCTAGATAGATGTAGTAATGTAATATTATGTGTAATGTACTAAATTGGAATTGAAGGTATTAGTTGTTAGTTGTTAGTTATTAGTTATTAGTTGTTAACAAGGAGTGATGGAGCATGATGTCCATCATGGCATCCAAAAAATAAGGAAATGCATGATATAGATCATGGAATTACAAATAGGAAAATTAATCAGGTAATAAGCATACAAATCAAGAAGCAAGAAACATATAAGAGTGGCCAAAGAGCTAAGCAATCAAAGGAAATAGGCACATGTCACTCAAACTAGAAAACAATCATACAAGGCATGTTCAAATTCCACATACACATAAAATTGAAGTAACTAAGTTGGCACAAGGGCCACAAGTACATGGAATAGTACAAACAAAGGATATTGGAAAATATCTTAAGTCACACACATGAGTATAAATAAAGGACATTGGCAAATGTCCTAAAACACATATAAGGCATGGAAAAAGAACTGATAAAATGAAAAGACATCAAGCTATGCTAATTGAGAAAGGAAATCATGTATATACTAGAAGTTTGATCACATCTAACTAATCAAAGAAAGAAGTGAAAGTATGATAGACATGTTAGTACAAGATTAGGTATATGTTAGGAAGTACACAAGTGTAAGATACTAGTGAGTGTTGATATGGTAATCTATGTAATATTAGTAAATAATGTATGTCAACATGATAACTAGAGTGTGTGGTGTAGGAATGACATAACTTGGATGGTTTAGTCATGTAGAAGATGCCTATAGTGGGTATGTATATTGATGTGTGTCTTAAATGTAAAATTAGGATGGCACCTCAATGGGTGGAGTGAAGCAATCAAGGATCTAGATGTCACTGCACACACTCAAAGAAGATCAATTAAAGCATGATAATGTAGATAAATTGACAAAAAATAACATAGAATAAAAAATGTAAGTTTTGCATAGTAATAGCAATGTAAAGCATGAATGATGCATTCAATCAATTTTTTTTTGTGTTTTGGAATTATTTGAATGTTTTTGGATTTTTTTATTTTGTATGGTTTTTGTATTTTTGAAATAAGCTATGTATAGGAAATACTGAGAAGAAATGATATTAACTGATGAGTCTCAAATGAGACTCCATATCATGGTGTCCTATATCAAATAAAGGTATCATGCATGATCATGAAGCATGATGGAAACGCTGAGACTATGATTGTGAAATCTATGTGCATTATAACTATTTTGATATCTCTAAAGTGGAAACTAAATGTGGGATTCCCCCATAACTTTGAGAAGTAGATGCAACTAAGGGACTCTTAAGGACCCATCTAGAAGTAGGAGAAGGAGTTCTCTAAAAGAATGATTTATGTTTAGAAGCATGAGATATCAATTTTACTTCTATGGGTGTGAATATTATAGATAGAATATATCTAAAATATTGAAGCTATGGAGGTGTATGAACCCTCTATACTAGTGATGGGTGCCTCAACTATGTCTAAATTTATACCAAAGGAAGAAATGTCATTGGGGAGGAAACTAAAACTAGTGGAGAAGCTAGAACTGGTGATTGCAAAGGAGATGGATCTAAAGTGGGGAGTGTTAACTCATATTAAACTCCACCAACTATAACAACTTGATTATCATGAATGAATTCCATGCATCTATGAACTATAGATGGTAATGCTCAAATTTTTTGAATCTATGGGTGACCAAGTAACATATCAAAAACTCCAACACTAAGAACTATGATGAAATGTGTGGTTACATGTGTTAGACCAATCTATAAATGAAGCAAAATCTCACCTAATGAACTCTATATGTTCCTATTGAATCCACTGATAACTATATCTATCAAATTGATATCCTAGTCTAAATAGCCCAAATGCTACAATAATGTAATGGTGCACATGTTAAAACTATAACCATTATCGATGAGAACACTATTAATGGGTTGATTGTGAATATCTACTTTGATAAAGAGTATATTATAATCTTAATTATCCTCAATAATCTCCTATTCTAAAAAGGATATGAAAGGTTTAGTTGGAACCCTAGACTCATACACAACTATCTAATACTCAAAGGACATGACTCCACTCAAGGTGCCTAGTATATAACTATGAGAGGATGTGCATGGTATGTGTGGTGAACACCTGATGTGTCCCCTTTTTCTTATTTAGAATAATGTGTAAATGGATTTGAGAATATTTTCAAAGCTTTATCATGTGTTGGTGTTACCTATGGAGGCTCAATTAAAGTGCCAAGATCAAGTAGGTTATCATCTATCAAGTCCTATATCTTATGTCTCAAACTTATGCATTTGTTTTTAATGTGGCTTAGTACCCTATGATAATAAAATGTGTTAGGAACATGTTAGCTAAAGGATTGAATACATTGATTGACTGATTCAGTAGACTATAGAACCATTGTAAATCATAATCCTTTAGACTATATGAAAATAGCTTGGTAAGTAGCTAATCATTTGGTACATAATCCAAGCATGATGCATGAAAATATCTCAAATATATCTCTATATCACCCTTTCCATCATTAATATTAATATTAGGTTGAACAAAATCTTGTGGCAAGTGTGTAGAAGTAATGTGATGTGCCAATGGTGTATGCAGAAGAACAAAAGAATCCAAACCTTGTGTAGGTCTAGTGGCACCTTGCTCAAGGTATAACACCTTGGATTGAAGAGATATTATCTCTTTCATAAGGGCTTCCACATTATGAGATAGGGATGTACTAGCTATGATTGGTAGTATAGAGGTAGGTTGGGCTGCTATAGGGGTTGTTGAGACATAGTTACCCCCATAGTGTCATTTTCAATTAGTTGCTCTGTGGTTTGAAAATATTACCCATTATTTTTTCTTTGTTGTTCCTCTTATAATATTTAAAGCATGTCATCTTACATGTCAGTGTGTTTGGTTAAGATTTCTTGAAGTTCTTACTTATTAGTTTCATCAAAACTAGTCTATTGGGCCATTATTAAAGAAGGAAAAACAATTTGAGAAGTGTTTAAATTTTTTGAAATAATTTGTTATAGGATAAGCGATAGAAAAGGAAAATAATGAATATAATAAATGTAAAATTCTAAAAATAATTAACTAAAAATTGCATAAAAAGGATATGAAGTGCATAAACATGTAAGGTGATACTTCAAGAAGCAATGGGACCTAGTAGATGCAACTAGGGTTTGATCAATTATTATGTGGAAATTTACTATGATAGGGTCTATAAATATATTTAATATGGATTTTTTATCTTGATTGGATTGGAGTACCGAAATTGGGACACCCTAGGTTCTAGAATTGTAGTCCTATCTCAACGTTGTTGTCCTAGTGATCTAAGATTTTTGGGTTTTATGTGTCAGGACTGTGTGACCCTGCCTATGAAATATCAAGCCTAAAAGTCTATAAATCTCATTTTTTACCTAATTTAGTATTCAATACCATAGGTCTTCTTTATGCTTGAACTTGAATGTAAAATTTTGAGAAAGGAGAGAGGGGTCAGTGTGTAAAGAGTACGTTGGACGCACTTCACACCCTATGTGCGGGTATGTTACCTACATATGAGTACTCTAAGGAGGGATTAAGCTATATGTAGTTATTTCATTGAAGTGTTTGGTTAATTAATGTGATGAAAATGCAATTAAATGTAAAATTAGGTGTCCTAGGAATGACTAGGGACTTGTATAAAGGTGAAATAAGCTTGACATACTATTGGATGGTGGTATGTAGAGAATAGGGAAAGTGTTGGAGTGGTCTTGCTTGTATTCTTGATTCTCTCTTGTAAATGAGTGTTAACCCTTCTAAATGGAATTTGAATGGCCTTTTATAGGTGATTTAATGATCATGGGTTAAACAAATTCATGTTAGGATGACATGAATTAGATAAGGATTCAGAAGAATATGACCATTAAAAGCCAAAAATGCACTTGGACAATAGTGCTAGAAATAAGACACCCAAGGTTTTAGTGTTGTAGTCCAATTTTGGATGTTATTGTCCATGGCTGATAGGACTTGGGGGATGGATTAAACATGGAAAGAGCAATTTAGGTATGTAAGGGTTTAGTTTGTGAGGCTATGGGTGACTAGGAGTCAATAAAAACATGCCTATGAGGGTCATGAGAGAAAAAAATATGGACCTAAGGATTGGGTGTCATTAGCCACACTCAAGTTACCAAATTTTGTATTTTATATTACTACATTTCCACTTCCACTTCATATGTTATAGTATATAGTATTCCTATATCAATACCTCTAGTTACATATGTGTCATAATCTCTAGATATGGTGGCATCACATGGGTATAACATATACAAATGCCTATTTCTACATTATCATCCTACACACATACATTTATTACAATCTTTTCTAATGTAGACTCTCTCAAAAAAATTATTACAAAATTACATGCAATGGTGTTGTAATTAGAGAAAGATATCTCTAAATATATTCACTCAATGGATTATCATAATTTTCTTCATAATCATTTTTCACTTGAGATAAACTCTTACCCATTACTAGTAGTTTTTTATCTCCTAAGCTACCACTTTATGAGTTCACTAGTTACCCTAAGTAACATGTTCATTCATTCCATGCAACATCCTTAGACTGTGCTTCCATAAATTACTAACCAAACTCTTAAGAAACCTCAAATGGTATGACCTAAGATGATTCTATGATCTCCATATTCATTTAGTTTAAGCATTCAACCCATTTAATGACCAATTCCTAACACATTTCTTCATCAAAATTGGTAAAAATCTATCTTATGTACAAATTGATAAACTCAAGCAAAGGTCAAATGTGCTAATCAACAAATATGTTCTTATGTTCTTCGGTATAAGACTATGCTAGTTAAGATGCAAAAATTAATAGTATAAAATGAATTACAAGATATTTTCCTAAAAAATTTGTTAGTGCCACTTCATGAATCAATCATGTTGGATAAGTTCAAATATTTTTACAAACTATGCCATATAGGTGAAGAAAGAGAATCCAAGCTCATAACTTTGAATAAGCTAAAACATGCACCAAGTGTTTCATCTGATTCAAACATCAAGTTTCAAAGTAATCCAAATTATAAGGTTAAATATAATGAAAGTAAGAATGAATCAAAATTAATAGTTAATTCAATATCATAACCAATAAACAAGCTTGAATTAATAACTCCACCAAGGAGGCAATTTGGAAAGTTACCAAAACTTTCTCATGTTCTCTTACCAAAATTACTTGATTTTAATATCATATATCCTCCATAATTAAAGCATTATTTGGAAAATCCTCAACCTATGGGATTGAATATAATGCATATTATAACTACCATAAATGTATTGGGTAATCCATAAACAAATATTTTAGGTTAGGTCACAAGATATAATATGTTATTGATGATAATACTATTGAGCTAAGCCTATGCTATACCACAATTTAATGACATTCAAATTTAAAAATATTAGTCATTCCATTCCCAAACCATGGTACAACAAATAATATAGACAATTCAAAGGTACACCATGGTACAATGCACACCCTCCTCCTAAAGCACATATGCATCTAATATATGGAATTATTGGTACATTTAAAAGCACATCAACACAATGTTTGATGATCACATTTTATGATAGTGAAAATGATTATGATGATTGAGATATGCATGCACTTTTTATTTGAGCTTACATTAATAACCAACCAGTACACAGTATAATGACTAATAATGAATCAAAAAAAATCATGTACAATGACACTCATTCATAGTCTTGAATACATAAAGAAATATATAAAAGCTACATCAAGAGTAGTAAAAATATTTGGTGGTTATACACAAAATACTCCAGGACATATAGTGTTACCTCTCCAAGTTAGTTTAGTAATAGTGCCTACTCCATTTTAAGTCTTACCAAGCATATGGGTCTTTAATGTGTTTTTAGGTTTCCCTTGGATAAATAAACAATTACCATCAACAGTGCTTAAATCCATCAAATACATATGTTGTACTCAATTTGTCAAAGTACAAGGCATTTAAATATGAGTACCCTCTATAATCATTAGTAATTCCTCCTCTCCCAAGATCACCATAATTTGTTGTGTCATCCATTTAAGAACTCAGTACAAAATTATTTTTTATACTTTTACAAAATATTAATAAATGACTAGTTAAAAGTAAATTGATGCATCATTCCTAATAGCAATCATATCAAAAAATTACTCAATTGTTCAAATAAATTTAAATCTTTTATAACAAGTCCTAAGGTGGCACCTCTAATAACTTAGCATGTTTTATAGTTAACATATGCAATGAGACTTTCTCTTAGTATACATCAAACCCCACAAAGTACTGCACATTCTCAATAATACATCTTACAATGGATTCTACAAGAAGTGATCAAGATAGTTACACTACAACACTCAATGCCTTTTCATATTCAGATTCATCTACACAACACTTTTCACCCATGAAAATTCATTTTCAAAATCTTTGATCCAAGAACGCACTATGGTTTTCCCATTGATGGGATCATATTCTAGTTCCTTTCAAAAAAATCAAAAATATAAATATTTAGAAAATACAAAAACATTTAAAATATTCTCAAAAAATAAAAAAATAAAACTTGATTATGACATGAATTGCTAGTTTACTTCTTTACATATGTTATTTATCACATATTTTTGTAGATAGCATATTATTTTTAAAACACGTGCATTTTTTGAGGTATATGAGTGTGGTGTAAGACATACACTATATATGGACTCTTAGATTATGGATTTCAATTTAATTAATGGACATGTGTGTGTTGGGGGCATAAAATTCTACATGTTACATTATAGTAGGTTATATCTTTTTGTGATCCCTCAGCCATGTCCAACTACATATGTTACAAGCGTCTCACTACCTTTTCATATTTTTCATTATGCTTCATGGATATGCTAATTTTATAAAATATGACTTTAACATACATGAATGCAATAGACTAGTTTTCTCTTTTACTATGTTCCTTCAATGTTGTTTACTTTCTTTCATGATCAAATAAAAATTACTTGCTTATTGTGTGTGGTCCTTGGCCCTTATGTGAAAATTAATTGACCATCTTTATGATATTTTTTCTTGGTATGTACATCATTTAAACATGTTCATTATTTATGACCCATGGCCTTATATTTTATACAAAATTTGAGCATATCTCTTATTTAAAACATTATTAATGTCATTTGTGTGTATCCCTTAGCCTTTCTTATGGTGACATAATCATGTCCATTTTTTATGGCCCTTGACCTTATGTGTGAGATTGTGTGAACTTACATAAGATGGTGTGTTATGATTTATAACCTTGTTTATTGGTGTCATGATACATATAATGCAGTTTTACTAAATAGTCTACTTCATATATGGTTTCTTCATGGCATAATTCATTACTAAATCTACCTAGACATTACACTTATATTCATTACATTCAATATGTTACATACATGATTCAATGATAATTATATTTTTATGATGACATGATTACATGTGATTACACCTTTATGACATTATATATTTAACTCTTATTTTGATATGAGTGACTTGTAGGCTACATCCCTCATCTCAATAGGGGGCATCATAATGGTCTTATCTTATAGATATAATCCTCTATGAATAGACAAAATTATACTTGGTATAAATTATAGGTATCAAAGATATAAAAAATAGGTTTCAAATATTCAATGTAATGAAAATTTATATTCAATAATAGAGTATAGGTATTCAAAGGTTTAAATTAAATCAAAAATCAAACATATGGAATATATTGGCACATTGATATAAATTTTGGGTGCATATGAACTCAATTTTTCAAAAACTCAAAGTATATAATCATACACTTGAATGTATATATATGGGCATGTGCAAAATAATTATAAGATCAAAGTTATAGGCCATAAATACAGTTACAATTGAGTGTATAGGTGCATAATATGTTATATTAATTGGCATAAATTTAAGAGGAATGATATTTATTCTGATTTTATCAAAGATAAAAGTTGAAAATTCAAAGTCAAAATTTTTTATTTAAATTCAAATCTATGAGTAATGTGGTCATGATAAGGGCATGCAAATTATTCATTCTCCCTTCTATTTTTGATCATATAAAAATAGAGTATAGTCCCTTCTATGGTGGTGTAATTAATATTTGTTGTGGGTAATGTATGTTGACATTCAATGACACTAAATGGCCATAAAATTGCTTTTATTTAACCCATTATGCAGTTCCATCTTCTATTTTGGGTGATGTATGGTCAATTCTAGTGAAAATCAACAACCTTTTCATCATTCTTAGTGAACCCATCATGGTTCCACAATTTTTAGGATTAGTGTATGGGGTATTTCTCCTCATTATTGAGAGTTATAATATTGCATATTTATAACTGATGGGCTTGATTAGTTAAATTTAAAAATTGAGAATTGATCACTATTAATTCATCAATGATTCAACATAAGCAATGAATCTCTCCAAGTGATTTTACAAGGCAGTATATTTCTCCATCATCATTTACAGGTTATAAGGTAATGTGGTTTCATCTCCATATATATTTAATCATTCCTTTCTCTTTCTAATTTTTTAATTTTCAAAGTTCAACCTTTTTAAATTTTAAATATGAGTAAAATGACTACTTCATGTGTTGTTGTAGGATTTGATAAATTTGAGTGACCTACACAATTCAAGTGTCCTGTAAAAGATCAAAGTGTGTTGTATAAACTCAAGTTCAATCATTTATCCTTTACTTTAAAATTTTCATTCCTAGAATAAATGGGGGTAAATGTAAACACATAAATCTAGTCACAAGTACTTGCCAATGCTAATTCTTTACCCATCTCAAAAAACATTAATTATACCCCATTATATGACTCTTATTCACAATTACTCTAAGCCTTTTATCAATATGTGTGCTTGAACCTTTTATTAACATTAATACTAAAAAAAAAATCAAATTCAAATGTTTAAGATACTTAAAATCACCCTCAATTTGTATCTATCTTAGGACATGTGTCCTTGATATTTCAAGACAAGTATACCCTTGGTATACATTAGTGTCATTATGCTCCTATCCATTTAGGCCATTCACTTCCCACACTAAATAACTTATAGTTTTTTAAAATCTAATCATTTTTTTAGTTCTCCTTGCATGTTTCATAAGGTTGGCTAAAGGAAATTATTAAAAGGTTCACCTATAAATACATATCAAAATTTAATCATTATCACCACTTGAAATTCACTCATTTAAATCTTACACACTATTTCCCATTGATAAAATATGACATATTATTCCCAATTCAAGATAATTTAGGAAGAACATCCATAATCCAAGTGCATATCAAATAAATTCAATAGCTATCATGGCCAATCATGAAATCCATTTTAATAGTTTCATACAAATATTCAAGAAGAATAATTTCACAATCACTTTAGGTGGGATAAATACATGAAACTAATTTTCCTCCTTATATTATTGGATACATAGGCACTAGTCAATCATCAAGGGGTGATTAAGATCAACTCAACCCATTACACACCCCTTTATTTTCAAGTTTTAAATATCTCAAAGTATCCTTAGGGTTTCAAACAAAAAATAATAAAATCATCAAATTTTATGTAGCATAATCCAAATTATGATATCTCATATTGCTCAGTAAGCACAAGGGTAGAAGGCACAATAGACAAGTTTTCATCTCAGTCAACTAGAAAAAGTCTAAAATCAACAAACTCTAGTGGTCTATATTATTGTCTATATCTAATGGTATTATTTGCATATATCCTTAGATGATATTAATGATATTTCACTATAATAATCATATTTTCTTTATCATTATATGTTGATTAGTTGTCACAATTAACTAGGACAAGTCTATAGTTAATAGACTCAAGCAGCATACAGTTTTATCCACTTATAGTGGTCTTGTCTAGAATCCATTTATAATTTAGTTAATAATATTGAGCATACATGGCCTCCTCTTTTTATAATTTCCACTTTCAAAAATTTATAACAATCAACATAAATCCTAGTTTGAGCTAAGTTGTTTTCTTACTAGTGTTTTCCAAAAATAGCAATTTTTCATATTTAGAAAATTTTCATAATCATAATTGTCAATTATTGTAAATATTTATAATTTTGATATATTCTATTTTTACACCTATAATAATTTAAAAAAATTACTTATTTTATCAAAAATAGGGTAAAATATAATGTGCATCCTAAGAAGTGCACCAAGAATAGGGTGGGATCAACTCATGGTACTTTGTGAGATATTTTTTGTATATTATTATTATTATTTCATATCATCATTATTATCACTCTAACCTCCTAAATGTATTTTTTCATCTACCCTCTTCATATCCTTATGTTTAATTTTACTATCCACCCCACATTTTGACTATATCAATGAATCAGATGTAATCTACTTCATGCTTGTCTTTCCCTATATTGTATTGGCCTAGCTAATATAACTAGGAATTTTGTCCTTGTCAATTAATTATATCAGCATGGTTCATATAATTGTGTAATATGACATATGTTTTGATTGTATTTTATTGATATATATCATTGAATTAAAGTTTAATGTTATTTTTAGCTTTGGATTTGTATATATAGGTGTCATAATTATCATTCCCAACACACACAACACTCACATGCTATGTTTTCACTCTCATTTTTACCCTTAAGTAATAAAATGAGGAGTTATAGTTTAAATTATTATTCTTGGAGGTCAAGTCTTGATCAAGGTATTTAAATCTCAATAAGAGGAGATAAACTGAGGAGGTTCCCACAGTATTTGGAGATCCCAACTAAGGACATCTAGGTGTTATTTCCCTTTTAGGTCTTTATCCTACAACATATCATACAAAGCTCCACTAAATCTAAATGGGATATTTATGTGTCAATAATTCAACCTAAAGGTAAGTATATTTATCCCTATTCTCTTTTCTTTATTTACTTAGTAGATAAATCTAATTTGATTATTATGGTTGATGTATACTAGTGTCCTTGATTAAGTTTTCCTTATTCCAAATAAGTTATTATAGTATAGGGATCTCAGGTTTCACTATCTTGGGTTTCATAGACCATTTATGGTTGATTATTTCACCATTTACCTTTTTTTAGTTTAGTATTTATAGATATCCTAGATTTAGGTTACCTTTATTTATCAATTCTTAGCATGTTGTTTCTTTATTGTATCCTTGATACTCTTTATTACCATTTATATATCAGTTATTTACTTTGGGATCTAGTTAAAAATATACCTCATATCTTAGGCATAGGCTTTGAAACCCTATACCCTTAAAATTTAGTGTGTTTTATCCTCTTCTATATCTACATTCACCATGAGCATTGTAATTATATCATCCATGTATATGCAAGTATATTATCGACCTCTTATTTGTATCCTAGTCGATAGAGATAAAGAAGTTTTTACATTGGTCATCCTAGACCACATATACAATATGTGCATGAATATGATTGTGTGTTTTCTAGTGTTTTTTTGCATCCTTATCCATAAGGATTTTATTTTCATTTTGGGAATATAAATTTGAAGACATTTTCCATTCCCTTTCTAAATCATATGATAAAAGAGATCAAGACTAATCCTAATGTGCATATTAATTAAGAAGCATGTCTTCCTCCCACTTATTATGATTTTAGGACTCAAGAGGAACATATTATTTATGGTATTATTGGTACACTTAGGAATACACAACTACATAAACCTAAAATCAAATTTCATGACCATAACATTATTGAAAATGATTATATCAATACACCTTTGTTTGTGTGAGCTTGCATTGTCTTGCATATTATACACAGTGTCATGGTGGATAATGGGTCAAGTGAAAATGTTTGCACTATTATGTTAATTATTAGTCTTGGATACACATATAAATATTTAATTGATACAATACATATAGTGTAAGGATTTGATAGAAAATGCAAAATCATCTATGGAACATTATATTACTACTTAATATGGGGCCTATAGTAGTTTCTAATTGATTTTTATTTATTATAATACAAGGGCACTAAACATGTCATTAGGATGTCCATGGATACATCAGATACATATAGTTCCATCTTTGGTACATCAATGTTTGAATTATATATCTATATAAATTGAGTGGTTATAATTCCTAATATTCCATATGAGTATCCTATTTATCCAAATAAATTTCCTTGAAAACATCCCCAATAACTTTTTATGCAACATGTATAGGTTCATTATATATAAGAAATTCATATACAAGTAATTTATCTTGTTTTAAGACTAGTCCTTTATAATCTATTACATCAAATGTACATTCAAGTTCCATAATAGATGTTACCTAATCCATCATGTCCTAAGTTATTTGTAAAATTTGTTATACATGTTCCACAACAAACACAATCTCATAATTTTCAAAGACATAAAATTTCACAAGTTATTAAGGTTTATAGGTCCACACAAGTACATAGGTCATGTTGATTATGATGATAGAGATGGATATATTACAACACATAATCATTTATCCAATTTATATATAGATAAATATAGTACCACTCACCCATGGTGTAAGACATTTTAACTAAATGATCTAGGACCTACATATTAGGATCCCATTTATGGGATCATTGATTAATATGAGCATATTTCAAAAAAAATCAAAATTAAAAAAAATAAAAGTATTAAAAAAATAAAAAATCATGGATATTCATGGCATGCCTTATTAATTAATGGTTGATTTACGTTATTTAGCATATACATGGTAGATTACATATCTAGTTTCTATGCACATGTTTTTCATGTTATAAATGAGTTGGATGCAAGATATATAGGTTATATACAATACATGGGAATTTAGGTACAAGACATTCCTTACACATATGGGCTACCTTTAAACATTGGGGGCATACCTACAATGGAGTCAGAAAGGTGCACCTTATCAAGTTTTATTTTTATATGACCATTTCATTGATCATATTGAGATACTTTGACTAATACATGGATTTCTCTATCATATATTATTTAGGATATTGTATTATATAGATCTTATACTTTTTTATGCTTTAATGATATCAAAAATTAATTGTGTAGAATAACATTACTTTTTTTATGCACATTGATTATATTTTTTAGTATATGTTGTGATATTGATGATTGTTACATGGAGTGATCATTGATTATGCATTACATTATATGATGATGGTTATGTGTTACATTGAGTGTTGTATGTGTGACCATGGATGTGTAGATAAATTTTGATTACATTATGAGTTACATTGAATGAATATTAATGCATGTTACATTGCATGATCATTGACATATTTTACATTGAGTGTTATATTTTATGTTTTTATGGTTTCATTTATTGTGTGTTATCATGTTATGTGATAGTTTTATATTAAGGTAAAAATAGGTTTTGAAGGGACCCCGAAACCCTAAAACAAAGGATGAAAGATATAACAATAACGTCCATAGGTGAAACCTTTTACCTACTTCTAAGTAGTATCAAAAACAAGTTTTACAGGGACCTGAAACCACAATTCAAGAACATCAAAAGATAGACCCCAAGTTTTATAGAGACCTGGAAACTCTAGTGTGATAAGAAAACAAAAAACTAGAAAATGGAACCAGTTATTACATCCAACTAAAAGGACTAGGACAGTAAGAACTCAAAGAACCTATTCTTCTAATTCCAAAATCATCTTCACTGCTTCTTTTCCAATCATAGTAGTGTCCTGTATATATATAGCCGCTGACGTAGCAACCTCTTGCATTGCTTTCTTCTTTGAGCTTTGTCTGGTTCTCTTACTAGGCCCCTCCAAGGATTTAATTTCCTCATTTGCTCATTTTCTAATGTTTATAGTAGCTGCACATATGCTAGAGGTTACCTCCTCCATCTTCATTCTGCTTTCCTTAATGAGCTCCCTAAGATTGTTCTCATAGACTTTAAGTTTGATAGGAATATCCCTCATCTACTTTTCTAGATTATTGATTCTATTTCGATCTGCTACTGGATTACGTTCCAATATTTCCATTTTCTTTTTGAGTCCCATTATCTCCTTATACATCCACGAGTCAACTTGTTGGATAACATCTACTTTGCATTTGGTTGAGCTCATAAAGGGGTGCATCCTATCATTTTGCCCTATATCACTTAAATCTTCTGTGTTCTCTTTTGGATTGTCTTCATCCTTTTTCGTGTAATCCTCCCTTTCCATTAGTTTATGTTCCTTAGTTTCAACAGGGCTTTCATTATGGATTAGATCATCCTTTACTTGATCTTTAGTTTCCATTGCATGATAGGTATCCTGAACTAGTTGTTCCTTCTCTATTTTTGAAGCAAGATCCTCAAAAAGAACATCCATATCTTTTTCAGTTTCCCCTAGCACTTGCTGATTTTCCTCAAGATCATAGTTATTGTTCTCAGTTTTTTTCTCTATAGTGACCCCTTCTTTCTCATTCTTACCTTTATCTTCTTCTTCCTTGTTGGAGCTGGATTCCCCGCTTTCTATTCCTTCCTCTTCCTCTATACTCTTCTCCTCAGAACTTTCAATGCTTTCCCACTCTGTTTCCTCATCAACAACCTATTTTTTGAAGCTGGAGGATTTGGGTTTAGCTTTTTCTTTCCCCTTTACTATATCATTCTTCTTACTCTGTGAGTCCTTATTTTTATCTGAATAAGGATTCAGGACAATGGCCTTGTTTTTGTAAAAACCTTCAATTATTAGGATTAATCCCTCATGTAATATAGGATGAGACTCCTTTTTTCTATGAGCGAATAGACTTTGGAGCAGCGAGAAGTGCAAATAGAAAGGAAAGGAGATTTTAACTTTGTGCCTAAAATGATTAAGAAAGACAAAATGAAATGTATGGACTCTTTTGCTTCTTCCATCAAGTATGAAATACTCATGGATGCAACATAAGACGTCTCTCTAGATTCCTTTAATCTGCTTCGAGTTGAAAAAATCCCCACTCTTTTCCAACTACTGCTCCTCAGCATCCATCTTTGAAAAGTTGCTAAATGCCTCATTAGATATGCTGGTCTGCTTTGAGAATTTTGTTCCCTCCATTGGAAGCCTCATGACCTCTGCTATGAATTCCTTAGTGAGCTTCACTATAATGCCATGGAGGGTTAACTTGTCATCGACCCAATTTTTGAAAAAAAGCCATCGTTATGTGATGTTTTGAACCATGTAGCCATTCCAAGTAGCTCACAACCTTCCCTCTCTGAAGGATATTTTAGACATCTTGTTTTGCTTTCCAATCTTCACAGCTTTTAGGTTCCTTCTTCCTTAGTTCTCCTTTCATTTTGCAAGCCATAGAATTATCCAGTAACACCCAAACACTGATTACTGAGCAATGAGACCAAATATTATCAACTTGTAATGAAACTCACCTATTTTTTGGCACATACAAAATCCACTTCACGTTCTCTAGAATATTTCTATTTAATGAATGTAATCCTTCCTCCATGAGGCCACTCTACCAAATCATTGAATTTATACTCTAAGTAGCTCTTTCCCTCCTTTGAATGAATTACGTCATAATTAATGAGCACTCTAAGATCCACATTCTTATTTAATGTATCTTACCAACTCACCTTGTGTCCTGTTCAAACTACATGATTTGTTATCCAATCAGAAACCCCATTGGCTTCATGATAAGTATGGGTTATGGTTACTTTCTCAAATTTTTGAATTAAGGCTTTCATTTCCAACACCATTGCCTCTATAGACCATGAAATTGAATTTTTGTTATTTAAGATATTAATGATATTCATGGAGTCACCTTCCAGCCATAATTTAGAATATCCTAATTCAACAGCGAATTTAATGGTTTGAAGGGCTACAGAAGCTTCAGTAATATGACAATTCGACTTACCAATAGGAATAGCAATAGCATCAATTACGTTTCCCACATGATCCCTCAAGACTCCTCCGCATCTTGCTTTTCCCGGGTTCCCTTTAGTAGTTCCATCAAAGTTTCCTTTGATCCATCCATAAGGGGGGACATTCCATTTAACACCTAATCTTGGATTTTTAGTTTTCACATTAGGCCTTTCTGATCTTAAGGGATTATCAATTTGAAAGGTTGGATTAGGATCCCTTTGTGATGAGAAATTCTCCTTTATTTCTCTAATAATATTTTGACCCAACACCCATCCTAGAAGTTATGTTATGTGATAGTTATGTCAAGGATCCTCTAGTCCATTTCATGTCCATGTTATTGTTTGTGTTGGGTTAGAGTTGATTCATGTCTTGAGTTCTTGTGTGACTCATGATTAGGATATTATATGAATATGTGTGCCCATATTTACATGGTTGTTGAGATTTTGGTTTCATGATTTTTATCATGCATTTTTTCTATAGTGTGTAATGCCATGATGTATTTTATGCATATTTTACATGGCTTATTATTTAGTGCTTATGATTTTTCTATATATTATTGTGACAATTATTATTACATGCCTAATTTCTCTATCTACTTGACATGAAACTTGTATACCTTGGGCTATATGTTTCATACATGCATGAATGCTTAAATCATTATATGATGACATAATATAATAATATTATAAAACATGTTTTACATGATTAATAATTTATAAATGATGCATATAACTCTTTTATTTTTAGATGAGTGATTCGTAGGCTTCAGCTCTCACTTAAAAATGGGGTCATACTAGTGGGATTTTCATAGAGAATCAAGCTTTGACATATATATGATTTAGATATAATGTTAGATTATGGGATTCATATAAGATAAATTGGGACAAATTTTGATTTGGATTGGGACAAATTGACATATTAGCACATATGTGAGGCATATGTAAGGATTTTTTAAATATTATGGGGAATAGATGACATATTATATGACATGATGAGACATATTATATGGATGAGATTGAATAAACTTATTAGGTTACAATTAGTAAATTTATTAAGTTATCATATTTATCAAATTACGTAGAGTGACATAGATATTATATCACTCTATATCACATTGATGTATAAATTGATCTAATTTAGGGCATGGATGTTTTTCATGCATATACGTTTCTATTTATATCTTGGGGAAAAAGGTATTATATGATTACATTGAATCTAAAAGTTTTTTGTAATAATTGATTTAGAGTTTCAATTTTACACATGATCCTAGTACAAGGCTCCACCTTCTTATATACGAACTTGGTATGGGGTTCCACTAAAAAAATGTGAGTATTATAGTTAGCATTTTTTAGTGTCTAATGAGGGTTGATCCATATACTTATCAACCCATAGTTTTAACATTATAAATATCCTTGGGGCATAATCACTTGATGTCATTTTCTAATGAATTTAGAGGATAGATTGGTTTTCAACCCATAGGGATATTTGTTATTTGACTTTTCAAATTTTAAATGTTTTAGTAATTTAAACTATTTCAGACTTTTTATCATGGGTGGACATAGATTTCTACATGTTTCCTTGGAGTTTTTTCTTGACCTAAGATATATAATTTAGGCATACTTGTTAACATCAAATTATACTAACCATAGGTACCAAATTTATTTATTTTATCCTTCTAATACATAATTTTAAATACTATCATAAAATTGAGGCATTTGTAAACACATATATTTGGTATTAGACACTTGAAAACATCAATGTTGACCTATCCTTGACATACATGACTTATACATGTTCATTTTAATCTTTCTCACATTATCTCCTAGCCATTTTCAATTTATATACTTGGTCAACCTAGTTTTATCTCATCCATATATAAGATCTCCCTTCTTTATGCCTTAATTCTCTATAGTCATAAGTAAACTGATGCCATATTTGAGATCAAATTTTCTCCCTTCCTAGATAGTATCGATAATAGTCAAACTATGTCAGTTATAGGTAGTATTTATCTTTAGAAGTAGTGTCCAAGGATCCTCAAATGTCTATTTTATAAATTAAAATATCTCCCTTGGGTTAGCCTATATGTTTTACATGTCAATTATGGGGGAAATTACCCAAAGAGTCATCTATATATAATAAAATGCTAAGGTATTATTTTGCTTGGTGACTATTTGAAAACCACTTGCGCATTTTGAAATATATTTTTTATCCTTGAAGAACTATATAAGAGCATCCAAATATAAAAACCCTTATAGAAATAAGTCCTAAAAACCAATTCTAAACAACATCATAAGGTCCAATTTGTAGTTTTTCAAGTATCAAACACCAAATATAGGCATTACATTCTAGTGTAACACTATTGATCACATATACACATAGGTTGGATAACTACATGTGGTTTTACCCCTCTTAGGAGTATTGGAATACAAAATTCTCAGCCACTTAGTAGGGTGAGATTAGGGTTGTCCAACCTATATTTTTAACCTTTCTTTTAGGCTAATCAAGTGTCAAAAGATGAGATAAGGTTTTAGAGAAAATGAAGACAAAATATAAATCTACACACAAGACCAAGGATCAAAAATTACACAATAATCATCTTAATAGGTAGATGTAGTGAACTATGTCATATCAAACCAAAAATCAAATGGATACCTATACAAAGTGGACTAGATTGGTCGCCATAGAGATATCCTCTATAGACATTGTCCTTTTAGAATCTGACATTTGTTTTCCTAACTCAAGTAATAGTAGAGCCATTTTCAAGTCACTTCATAAATATTTACACAAGTAATGAGTAAAATAAAATAGTATATCAGCTAAGTTCCTTCTCCCTTAGTCATTTTTATATTTATTAAGTGCAATTAATCCTATGTTAACATTCATAAATGCATATTCCATGGTATATCTTATGCATAGTTCATGTTATATCTTATGCAATCTAAATTTTAATAATTTTATACTATTTTAAATCACTAAATTTAAAATAAGTTTAAAAATCCATCTTACAATGTATCTTTTCATGTAATATTTTGGATAGTTACATGTGTTTTATGTGATTTTTTAATTACAAAAAATATATAATGATATTACACATGGTGCTTGTAACTCTATTTTTTGAGATGAATAATTGTAGGCACAAGTTTTTTCAATCCCTCACCTCAAAAGTGGGGCATATATCAATGTATTTTCAAAAATATTGGAGAAAAAAGTTTGATCTAAATTTTAGCACTTGGTTTGGAGTATAGTTATCTACTTCCTTAATCAAGGAGTGAATTGGATTTTCAAAATTCCTAGAGAAGTGGTGGCTATGTCTAGTTCTTGTCAAAAATGTTTTAAAATATAACAATCATAATAATTAGAATAGTGTTATGTTTTTCAATTTACAACAACATTTTATTTACATACAAAGATATGTACTCATTCTTACTTTCATTTCAATTTTTAGGTTTAATTTTTAATTTGATATTACATTTATATGACATTGCCTAATTGTTTTTATTGGCCATTACTTTTAGGTATGTCAACTTTATGGTAATGCAACATGGATGGAGCTTATCTAGAGAATCATTACATTCCTCCACCCTTCCATATGTGCATCATATTTATGAAATATTTTTGTGGATGGAACATATCTTGAGCATCATTTTATTCTTCCACCCTTCCCTAGGTATGCCAAATTTATGATAACCCAATTTGGATGGAGCCTATCTCAAGCATCATTTAATGTTTCCACCCTTACTTATGTAAGTCAAGGTGCATGATTAAACTATATATATTTATAATTTTAGGTACATGTTTATTCACTCATATATGCACATCAAATTAGGTGCATTATATAGAGACCTAATTTTGATAGAAGACCATTTTCACAAGCTTTCCCCCCTTCTTTTACACTTGGTCCACTTGTGTATAATTATTTGTTTTTAGGAATTATCCTACCAACATTATCTTTTATTTATCCCTTAAGCCTACTAAATGCATTTTAAATATTAGTAAACCATCCATAATCACCCTTGAACATATTTGAACACATATCTATGGTGTTTCTCACATCTTTCACCTTTGTTTTACATAGGATAGAATTAGTGTTCCTATTAATTCTACCCTAGGTAGAATCAGTGGCCTCATCATTTTTATCTTCCACTATTTTGTGGGCCATTTTAAATTTGGTCAAAAATTTTGCACCTTTATTTTTTCTTATTTATATTTTCTAGGGTTGGCCTTATCATGTGTTATGTCCTAAATCTTCCTATTTATACCAAGCCATACCAATCCATTTATATAAGTATTGAATATCAATTATACAATAAGTCTTTTTGCACCTTTAAGTTTGAATGCACACTTGTTATATCTATTGATACACTCATGATGCAGTCATCAAAATTGATACTTCAACCTATGTGACATCACCCTCTTACAACAAAAAAGGTTTAGGAAAATGTACATATAGTTACATATCCACCTAGGGAAGAGGAGGCACAAGCCCTTACTTAGGATTTTAATTACATTACACAATAACTACATGTGATATAATTATATCATGTGGGAAATATAGTTACATCTTTCTTGAGGTTGTCTAACCCATAACTTATTTTTATTATGATTTAATGGAATGCTAGGTCAAGAAAAGAAGAAAACATCATTTCAAACATCCTACCAATTATTTTTAAGGAGTAAAATATTAGGATTGTATGACTGCCTGAGTTAAACTTGCACCATAAATTATACATCTATAAATAATGCGCAACATGGATTTAGTGCAAGAAGACTGTCATTGGTCACAAACATGCAAAGTTGATTCTTCCATAGGTAGAATCATCAGTTAAGGAGTAACACCATTTATATTTTGTTTAGTTATCACATATGTTTTACACTCAGTCATCTACAAGTCTGCATAATATAATTTTAGCCTCATAATCCAAATATTATACTTATGTGTGGTCTTTCCTTGTCTTTTACTATTCTTTTAGTCATTTATTTTTTTAGAATTTTAATTATGCTTATTTAGTGTTTATGGACATTATGGTTATTTATGGCCATTACAAAATATCTAAATTATTATTTTACATTTTTAAATTCTAGATATCCCTTGTGCATATTGTTTCATCATTTGTGCTTAAAATAAATTCATCTAAAATGATAAAAAGATAAAATGAGTATATGTTACCCACTTCAAAGGGTATATGTTGAATTACATAATTCTCACTATATCATATACCTTTTTTATATTTATGAGAATTTCTAATAATGGGATTAGTTATACCTTGCTCATGTTTAAGTAAGACTTAACCCTTATATCTGAGTTTTTTTACACAATGTAATCCATATCCATATTTTTTTAAATAAGTTTTAACAAGGCCATGAAATATTCCTATCTTATTTGCAACAAGCATCTATTATAGGTCATTTATCCTTATACTATTTTTATTTTTCTTTAATAGTCAAGATGGTTGATTTGGTCTTCTATAAGCTTGAAGGGTAATCATATCATTTCTAAATTCCTCAAGGCTAACCAATGTAAAGCTTAGCATGTATAACTTCACATCTAGATTGTTAGCTTTGTAACCATTTTATTACTAAGTTGTACTAATCTCACCCCATTCAAATGTTATAAATTAATTTATTGAGATAACTTATTTAGGTGTCATAATGGTTGGTTGATTCTTATTCAAATGTGGCACAATAATATCATTAGGCTTAATAATTCTATAAATTATATAAGGTACATCATCCATAAAACATGTATATATAATTCTTTCATGTATGACCTTTAACCATATATGTAATTTAGATGTAAAAACTCCTTTATCATGAATCCATGATCTCCCAAGTTAAATTATATAGTTTTTATAATTAGGTATGACTTGATATTCATTGGCTATAGCCTTGGGTCCAAGGTAGATATCTAAAATGATTTACCCAAGAACCTTTATTGGTTGATTGAAAACATTAATGATAATTTTTGAGCTTGTGATAGATTATCTTCTGATTCTAAATTCCATAAGAAAGAAATCATAAATAATGTTTAATTTTAAACCATTATCCACACATACTTTTTTTATCAATGGTTTTTTAATTATAAATTTAATATGCAATGGTAAATTTTGATCCATGATAACTTTTGGAGTTAGTTTATCATTCTCAAAGGTAATAAATTTCTAACTATCCATCAAAGATATAAGAATAGAATAAAATTGATAAATTTGAGCATTACTTGGTAAATTATTATCTTCTAAGTCCCTATAAATAATATATTTTTCATTGGATATTTTAAGTGATTCTAAATCTGATATTTTTACTTGATTATTCTTTAGTTGATATACAATATCATAATATTTTATGGTTTGCACTATAAGCTTGGGATCTTGAGGAAAATTAGGAAGGTATTTTATATTCTTTGCTTAAGCCCTCATGTTCATAACAATGTCTACCTCAAAACAAGTCATCATTCATTGATAAATACCTAAATCCATGCAATATATCTCTATAGAAATCACTAAGGTAATAATATCATTAGAAAGGGTGGAAACACATAACACATTTTGGTCATTCTGGTTAACACATAACACATTTTGGTCACCGCATATAACCCTATCATGTCTTGATAATATGTTATATTTTTAAGATATAAGAAATATTTGAATATCCATACACATTTGTACACTACATGATACATAATAATTTACACTCAAACAAAGAATATACCTTTTTATTAAAAAAAATTAAATAGCATGCCATAAATTAATATTATTTAGGAATATTTATTTCTATAAAAAATTTAAAATTACACATATAAACAATAATTACAATAAATAATAAACAAGGGATGATAGATATGATGCTTAAAAAAAAATAAGAAGGAAGAAGTAAGGGGAAAATAGGATGAATGAAATATAACATGATATACCACATCCATTAATAAACACACCACTATGGAAAACAAATATATATCCTTAGAGATAAATCATAACACAACAATGGTTTAGTAAGATACCCTAGGGTTTGAATGACATTCAAACATAAAAATTTAGGGTTTGAAGATAACACATACGTGATACAAATAATCAAGGAAAATTAATAGAAAAATACCTATAAAAATAAAATATTCCATAATGGAAGAAATATATAATTATAAATGGGTGTAATAGGGTAAAATTTTACAAAAATGTGACATGGGAAAGTGGTTTTACATTAAACTACAATATGTGTAACCATAAACACGTGTAATTAATATTAACCATATTTACCCTAATAAAACATTAAAATGCATACCTAATTACATGAAATAATATTCTAAAATAATTTAAATGTGTGAATATAGGGTTGAGAATAATATTGAATTGTCACAAATTCATAGGCAATCAAAATATGGAAATAGTTAAAAATCAATTTGGATAATAAGGCAAACAAAACTTGAAATTTTTTAAGTGAACTAGGGAATTTTAATTTTTTATTAATAACATCCACTCTTATTTTGTCACTATAAAAACTATATAGTACATTCCTATAAGCTATAATTTTTTTGAAAATAAATTTGATGGCTTTGTATCTTTATTCTTAGGATACAAAAATATTGATTAGTTTTCTATAATTCATTAGAGTCACTGGAAAATTGAAATAATTTTTTGAAACCTTTATTAGCTCATAACACCTTTAAAAACCATATAATATAGAGCAATGAATGTTTCAATCATCCATTATAATCAAACCCCTAGGAATTTGAAATCTAGAAATCAACACTCAATTATAATGTAATTCAATAAACAGTCATATGCAATGCAAGGTCCCCAACCCTTATTATTTTAATACATTCAAAAAATAGAAAATAGTATATTTTATTTCATTAAATTATTGATTTTTTCTTTTTGGTACAAGTATGTTTCTCTAAAAAGAATAAATCATCACTTTTAAAACATCAATAGGTAGATCTAGTACAAATTATATGGTCCCAAATGCACTAATACACTTATGTTTTTAAAGACTTATTAAATTAAAATTATGATCCTTTCATATTGGCATGAAATCTGATAAACAACATGTAATAAAATTGACAAAAAGAGCCAAAAATCCTAGGGGACCTAAAACAAGGGTCAAAGGGCCCATAAAAACCAAAAAACTAGGAACATAATATATTCTTGGTTAACCAGGACTGTACTAATACAAACTTAAAAAAACTATAAGATAATAAAAAATAGGTATAAGAAAGATAAAAATAATGAAATTTAAATAAAATATGAGAAATAAGAAGTAAAATGGAAGAACACATATGAACATACAGAAACATAAAGAATTAATAAGAGGCACATAGAATAAAAAATGTCACAAGTCAAATAAAACATAATGAACACATCAAAAGTCAAGCATAACATGAAAAATTCATTTCAATAAGATCCTAATCTAAACTAATGATCTATAAGCACCTAAATACACTAACACTATACAAAATAACTAGTCCTATATAAAAATTAGGTGGCTACACTTCCTAGTTAGATCCTTATATTTAATTAATTTTTTATCATAAAAGGAAATAAAAAATTTAACATAACACTATAAAATCCTCCTAGGGATTGAAAACATTATCATAAAAAATATTATAGGGTTATTATTTTAAATATCATGCCATAGAAATGGTTATGAAAATTAGATAAATTTAGGCTTATCTTAAGTTGAAGCAAAATTTAATCCTATAAAGGGTAAGATAGCATGGGTTTACCAAAATATAATATGGATAAATTGATTATAACTATATTTTTACACCAAAACCCAATTACAATAAATTAATCTAAATAAAATATGTAATACAATAATATAGCCTAATTAAGTAAATCCAAAAGCAAAGAAATATGTGGCATGTACAGTTTAGAATTATTTATGTTTTATTTTGTGATATGGTGACATGGTCAAAATGTGATTGTGGAAATGTGAAACAATAAGTGATAGGGAATAAGGCTCAAAACTCATAAATTTGAAAAGAAATTTAGGTCTTCTAAGAACATCTTCTCCTCTCTAGACAATGTATAAGGTGTTAGGACTCTCTAGACAAAATGACAGACATCTACAAACTAAATTGACAATTACATTTGATTAAACCTAATCTTAAAAATATTCACATAGTTTTCTATAATTTTACTCTAATCACTTACAAAAAATCCTCTTATTTCCTTAATTTATCAATGATATATGAACTTTAAGGGAAATAGTACATGATTTGAGCCATAAAATAAACTAGGTAATAACAAAACTATCTCTATATTTGTTAGGGCATTAAATAATAATAATAATAATAATAAAAATAAAGATATCAATAATTATAATATATTCAATAGTATGCAAACCCAATGTCATGCAATGTGTGTCTAGCATAGAATTGCTTGCTTCAATGAATGCTCTAATGATTGATTGGTTTCATCTATAATGTTTGTAAATGTGAATTAGATTCATTAGAATGATATATATATATATATATATATATATATCCAAATTAACTACTATGCTTGTGTATTTAGAGACATTAAATTCAATATAAGACCTTATTAGCTCCCAAATCAACATCTAATAGTGGAAAAAGAAGAAATATGGAAATAAGGGTCATGTGACCATGAGATAAAAGGGACTACACCAACAGGATGAGAAGTATCCCAATGTTATGAACAAACCAAATATCATCTAAATTCTTTGTACATAGAAACTAAGATAGGGAAAAAGAAGTAGGAGATAAGGTGATATCTAAAGGGTGTTATTAAAAATATGGGGATAATCAAAAGTTGAAAAAGTGCTAATAATGTGTATTTTGAATGTAATAATTGATAAGTACACAAAAATTATAAAGTTATACAATTTAATGACTAATAAGTACATGGATCTCACTATTAATTTAGAAAAATAACACCTACCCTACATATTGAATAGCCCTAACATGTCAAAAAAAGGTAGAAGTAGTTTCCTAAGCTACCCATTACTATCTTCAAGCTTAACAGTTTCCATTCTCCCCTTCATTCACTCATTTTTAAATTATGACTTTTAATTTTGAGTTATACTCCACATAATAAAATTACTTGATCCATAGAGCCACATAATGGAAAGTGCAAGTTTAACATGTCTATGCCCAGTGTCAACCTTTTTGAATTTTATGTGTTAGGGGATTTAATGAAAGAATTTAATTTTTTAAGGTGATCATTTGTCAGAGAATTTAAATTGCTCAGTCATCATTTAGAAATTATCCACCTCACATTATATTTTGCATGTGTTCTTGAAATAAATAAAGAAGGTTATTCATCTCTACAAGTGTAAGGTTATTCTCTACAAACATTCTTCCATTGAATAACCTGTAGACACTATTTCTAAATTATATAGCATTCACTATTGTATACTTTATGAGACACCATTTTGACATCATCATCCTATTATATATTTTTTAAATTTTTTTTTAGACTCAATGGATCTATGTTAGACTATTTGGAGGCATAGGGTGCTCACATTTTATACTTTGTTGACATCATGGACATTGATTATCAATTTGGTGGATTTTATTATATGTATGGTTATTATGAGTGGATATACCTAGTTATAGAGATGTTTATACTAAATATCATGATGTTATATTTTGAAATTTTATAGTTGATTATGTTTAACTAACCAAGATATATGATTACCTTGAAAATTTTTTAGTGACAATTATACTAGTTCATATTAATCTAGATATAAATTATTTTCCTGTGGATGTATTTGATATTTACATTGAGTGTGTAGGTGTAAGGGGCCAAAGGTAGGATTACGAGTGACTCAATAATTCCTTGAGGAATCATATACACATTTAAAATCACCTTAAACATTTAATTTTATACTCTCCTTTCTTTTCAAATTATTAATTTTATTATTTGTGCCTTTTAAATTTTTCTCTTTATTACTTTAAATCTTGGTGTTATGATTTAAACTTCTCTTCTAATTTCAAACACCCTAAACCTATGTTAACTCTTAATGAGGTTAGATAAAATTTTCAAGGGTTGGGTTGACCCTCAAAACTCAACCTATTAGTGAAAACTCGAATTTGTCCTTTCAATTATTTTTTATCTTGCATTTTTGACAAGAAAAGCTTCTCTTACTAGTCCCTTTTAGGCCCATACCTATACCTAATAGGTAGGTGGGTTTTCTAAGCTATTTTGACCAATTTTTAGTCATAAAAATGACTTTGTTTATGGCCTATATCTTATAAAAAAGTTTGTATTTAGTACAAGTTACACTTTATATGTTTTGTGCAAGAAACACCCATGTGGGTGTGTAAGTGAATTTATGAGAGTTGTAAAAGAAATTAAAGAGGGTGGTCCTATCCTTGGGATGTGGATGGTCATGTGTCACCCTCCTATTAGTATTTAGTTTTGGTTGTATTCTTCTTTTAAGAACCTTATTTTGGGGTCTTTTGGAGTTTTATACATTTTTAGATGGTGGAAAAGTTGGGGTATTAGGAGAAAGAGATTTTTGGAAGTATCAAGTGGAGATTTGATTAAGGTAGGCTTTTTTCTTTCAATTTTTGTTTGTTATGATTGAATTATTTCACTTTTGTTGCCTTTCTTGAATGAATCTCTTCTAAAATAAGATGAATGAATGTTTTTACTAGATTTGAAGTCTTGTTATTGGTTTCCTTTTTTTTTTTTTTTTTTGTTGTCATGTTATCTCTTTCTTGTTGTGTTTCTTCTTTGTTGATTGAGTGTTTTATATGAGATTTGGGAGCACCTCTATGCCACCCATGTGGGGATTGTTATAAATACATATATTTATGGAATGAGAGTGGTTCTCTTGATTAAGGTTTGTTGGACAAGGCCACTTTTTCCTTAGTGGCATGAAGATGCTTACGAGTAGTGGAACCTTTTTACAAGGTTTAAAAACCACTCTCCTTTATGAAATATGGGATGTCTAAGGAGGAAATTTATTTATGAGATATCTAAGAGGTAAAATATTTCTTAGAAAGCTCTATTTTATTTGGATTTGGAAGTCATACATTTTTGACAAATTTATATGACAAGAAAGCAAGAGCCCTCTTCTCTTCCCTTTACTGAAATCCTTTTTGACTTCCTTGTTCTTTTTGTTTTCTTTTTGTGAAATAATAATGTGAATGAAAGATGGAGTTGAAGCTATATTAGTAACACTTGAATGTAATACATACTCATGATAAAAATAATGGAATAATTTTAAAAGGAAAATAAATTACTTGTTTCTACTTTCCTTTAATCTCAAAGAAGATAATAATCACAAGTAAAATATGTCCTCTTGAATTTGTATGTTTTTTACTTATGAAATAAACATCCTCCTCCTTAATAAAAAGTTAGAAAAGATTTTTGTTGCATATGATGTAATATTTATCTCTTTACTTACCTTTGCCTTATTGAAGTGTTGAAATATAAATGTGAAAATTTATTGTTTCAAATGTATTAATTTGCACAATAAAATAAATGACAATATATTCACTTTATAATATTGAAAATTGATAATAATTTAATTTATGAACATTCCAAAAATAAATAAAAATAATAGTAACATTATAATATGATTGAATTTTACTTGAGTTTAAAATATGTGTAAAATAATATTTTACATTTAACCAAATAAATAGTTAGATACATACATTCTTTTATTTCAAAAAAAGAAAAAGAAAGAAAGGGTTTAAACAAAAATATGTGTGTGAGAGAAAGTGTGTGTGTGTGTGTGTAAATTATATACATTGAATAAAATAATATATAAACCTGCATGATATTATATTATATATCATTATGAGTGTATGGTTATTATGAGTGAAGCTAAATGATCATGTCTGTGCTAATCAATGTTTAGATTATGTGTCAAATTGTTCTAAATAGGTGGCTCAAGAATACAAAAGCTATCCATTTGGATCCATCATTGCCAACTAAATGAAGCTAGGTGGTCATGCATGTGTTGATCCATGTTTGAACTGTGTGTCTAATCACTCTAAATAGGTGGCTCAAGAATACAAAGGTTGGCCCTTTACCTCCATCATTGCCCCATGAAGTGAAGCTATAAATTGATACTAGTATAAAGAAGTATGTCATATGAGATGTATTTTGAGGCCCCTAAATTTTATATAAATATAACAATATGGCATGGATAGATGAATGTGTATTAGAATCTAGGCCAATGTTGGCCAACTTGGAAAAAATAGAGATTAGGCTTGAATGAAAGCCACTTCAAAACTAAAAATTTGGCTTACGTGGAAGCCATTCACGAACTTGAGAGATTAAGAATGTAGAGGTTATGATTGTATGAAATCAATTCTAAAATGATTCCAACCACCTATAGATGGAGTAAGGCATACAACTGCTAAGAATGTCTAGGTAATATGGAACTTGAAAAGAAAAGAAGCAAAAGTGTCATGCAATCTATCCCTAATTATTGGTGTCTAAAATATGGATTCTGATGTAGAAGTTATACCAATTATTATATCTAAAACTAGAAGTGAGAGCTATCATGCCACACATGATGCCCCTTATATCTGAATTCTCTGAGTAAAACTATATTAAAATTACTGATTATAGTCTAAATGTAGCTGATAAAACTGTAACTGATCTTACCTTTTTGTCTATTTCTAAAAAATCTCTTTTTTATACTATTTGGATAGGAGCACTAGAAATGTACAGTAGTACCACCAATGTTATAGTCCATCCTCAATGCTATTATCTTGAGCTGAAATTGATCACTATTCTAGAATCTTGACTATCTACTTGGTCTATTCTAAGTGGTTTGATGACTAGTTGTTGTTCTAAAACTAGATTTTTTAATCGATAAGAGCTATGATCTTTGTAAAAAAAACCTTATTTATTTCCCCCTCTTTTAAGGGTAGGAATAGGTACCTTGTAATGATTTACCTCAAAATAATAATACATACAAGTGTGTTATACTATAAATATACATGATATAACAATGATAATCAACAAGATATCTCAAGATATAACATGATTTGAACTGAGAGATTGTTAGATCCACAAGGGTGTGTCTAGATAGATATAACAATGTAATAGCATGTGTAATATACTAAATTGGAATTTAAATCTAGAACTTTTAAATCTTAGTTTATTAGTTTGGTCAAGGAGGGATGGATTATGATGTCCATCATGACATCCAAGAAAATAGGAAAAATGCATGATGTCGATTATGGCATTACAAACAATCTAGAAGCAATCAAGTAACAACCACATAAATCAAGAATAAAAAATCAGACAAGAGTGACCAAGGGGCCAATAAAATAAGGGACATGGGCACATGTCACTCAAACTAAAAATCAAGCATACAAGGTAGTTCAAATGCCATATACCCATATAAGTGGAACAAGCAATGTTGGCACAAAGACTCTAGGCACATAGAATAGTACAAGAAAAGGAAATTAGAAAATGTTCTAAGGCACACATGTGAATAGAATTGAAGGATATTAAAAAATGTTCTAAGGTACATATAGGATATAAGCAAAAACTAGAAATGCAAACAAATCAATCTATGCTAAGCAAGAAAAAAAAGTATGTAAAGACTAGACGTAAAATTATATATAAATAATAAAAGAAAGAGATGAATGTATTCAAGACATGAGTAGTACAAGACTAGGTATATGCTAAGAAATACACAAGTGTTAGATGCTAGTGAAATGTTGATCAAGTAATATATGTAAGCTAGTAAGTAATATATGTCAACATGATACCTAGAGTGTGTAGTGTAGGAATGGCATAACTTGGATGGAGTAGTCATGTTAAAAATGCCCCTAGTGGGTATGTATATCAATGTGTTTTTTGAATGTATAAGTAGGATGCCCCCTCAATAGGTATAATGAAGAAATCAAAAGTAGCTAGATGTCATTGCACACACTCAAAGAAGATCAAGTGAAGCATGGTAATGTAGATAAATTGACATATAATAACATGAAACAAAAAATATAAGTCCTAGCATAGTAGTGGTAGTGTAAATCATGGATGATGGATACAATCAAAATGTTTTTTTTTAATTTTCAATTTGGCAGATTTGAATTTTTTTGAGTTTTTGAAATGTTATATTATTTTTGTATTTTAGAATTTTGTATTGTTTTTGTATTTTGTAATTTTGTATTGTTTTTGTAGTTTGGAATTTTGTATTGTTTTTATATTTTGAAATATTTAAGCTATGTACAATCAAGTAAAAGATATTATGTATAAAAATTAAAAGGAACTATGTACAAGCAAGCTGGGAAGGAATGATACTAACCGATGAGTCTCATAGAAGACTCCCTATCATGGTGTCATGTACCAAACAAAAGAATCATGTGTGATTGTGAAGTAGGAGGGAATGGCTAAGAATATGACTCTAAATATTCATATGCATATTTTATATCTTGGAAATCATAATAACCTATATTATTCCACTCATCATTATCATCTTGATTTTAAACCAATGGAGTGTCAATGCTAACTTTTGTTATATCTAGATCTTTTCCTTTGATAAATTATGTTTGTGAATGATTTGTCTTAGGATGTTTAATAAATCCCAAACCTTGGTGATAAACATTATCAACTACTATAATAGGAGTAGTGATGCCTTAAGCATGCTTTCCCAATCTTTGACCCTAAAAAGCAAACTTTTGTAGATATTTTTAACCAAATCCACATTGCTTTGAAATTTGAGCTTCATTTTGGAAAGGTAGATTTGCATATTTTTTATGATTTTTTTTTCTTGTGGTACTATTTATTGCTCTGATTTTGCTTTTTGATCCATTTTTTGTTCTAAGTTATGTTTTGGTAACCACTTTTTTACTATTTCTAAATTTGACCCTTTGTGAATGTGTTCCTATGTCACTATGGATTGCTTGACTAATTTAAATTGTATAGGGTCCTTATTAGAAATTATTTTTGTATATGTTTTTGCAATGCTAAACATGAATCTATGTGATGTCTATGCATTCTATGATATGCACAATAATATTTGGGTCTTCTCACTAGATGTAGATGAGGTAGTTTTATCAACTTAGATTTAACAATTTCCCTTAGTACCTCACTTGGACTCTTATTTGATCTTTGAATTCTTTTTCAATCGCTAATTGTAGAGATAATTTGTTGTGATTTATTTTATGTAACATTACTTGCAATCAATTGACTAGGTGAAGGTGCATATACATGATTGACATTAGGGTGCCTTTAAAGAATTTGCATTATGATCTGATTTTCTAATGTTGTGATCTTTTCATGTAATAGCTGATTTGACATGTGTAAATATAAAATTAACTTGCTCATATTGGTGATTTTATCCCTTAAATTCTCACAAGTGAAAACCCTAGCTTCTTTCAATTGAACATGTAATCACATATGCTGAAGATGGTTTGAAGAAGCTATAGGTTAAATTTATTCATTATAAACAATCGTATAGGTTGCCTCACCTTTTGAAGGGGTGATAGCATGAACTTTGTTAGAGGGAAAGTAGCTATCACCCTTTTTATGGAGAGGAGGAGAAGGTATTTCTTTCCTTTGAATTAAATATGACATTGAAACAAGAGCAGCTAAAGAGGCATATACATCTAGGTAGAAACCATGTATATGGGCTAAAATGCATGTAAGTGGAGCTATAAATTGTATAAAAATATGATTTTAGAGAACATTCCACATGAGAGATAACAAATAAGGGTGGGGTGGGGGGGGGGGGAGAGAGAGAGAGAGAGAGAGAGAGAGAGAGAGAGAGAGAGAGAGAGAGAGAGAGAGAGAGAGAGAGAGAGAGAGAGAGAGAGAGAGAGAGAGAGAGAGAGAGAGAGAGAGAGCATGAAATAGAAAATTTTGACATGAATCATAACATTACTAACATGTTTAACATGATAAGCTTTAAAATTTTTCCATGTGAGTGATAAAAATTAAAGGATAGAGATCATGAATTTTTGCATAAAGGCATATAAACTTTTCACATGTCACATAATATTTCAAATGCATCTAGAATGATAAACTTGATAAAAATTCCACATGAGAAATAGAAAGTAAAGGGTAGAGATCATGAATTTTTTTGTGAAGACATATAAGCTTTTGATATGTAACATAACATTTTGAATGTTTTTAGCAAAATAGAGTTGGTAATTATTTTTTATGAGCAAAAGACAATATGCAAAAAGAATTTTGAAATTTTGTGCATTTTTGGCAATGAATTTTTTAATATCATCCCATTTAATGAAACATAAGTATTAAATGCAAAGGATGAATATTTGTACTAATAATGATAGACTTCATCAGTCATGCACACGATAGGGTACATTATGGTTTCCTTGTTATTTGCAAGAAAAATTACATAAGTGAGAATCATTTTATAATTTGATTATAGATGTAAGGTAATACCTCAAGAAGTAAATAGGTGCTAGTATATGCAACTAGGGATTTAACAGTGATAGTTTTGTAAAATACTATGAATTTTTGAAATTTGAAATGATTTTCTAATTTTAATATGTAACTAAAAAATTTAGAAAATTAGTGGAAAAAGTTTGATTGAATAGGACCTAGTATGTGTAACTAGGGTTTTGAGAAAAATATTTTTTTATGAAATTATTATTGAATTTTTAATTTTGAATGGATTTTTTATTTAAATATGCTAATAAAAATTCAAAAAAAATTAGAAAATTATTGAAAAACTATTGGGACCTAGTTAATACAACTAGGGTTTAAAATAAAATTATTTTTGAAATTACTATTGAATTTTAAAATGTGAATAAATTTTTTTATTTATATATACAAGTAAAAAATTAAGAAATTATTGGATTAATATTGGAAAATTATTGAGAGCTAGTTGATGCAACTAGGGTTTGAAATAAAATTATTTTAAAATTTACTACTAAATTTTAAAATTTTGGATGAAATTTTGCTTTAAATATTCAAGAAAAAATTTAGAAATTGATGGAAAAAATCAACTATGAATTTACCTTAGGGTTTTTAGGGTTTGTATATGTAATTCAAAGTCAGGTTCATAAAATGATTTATTATTTTTTGGGGAAATAAGTGTTTAATTCCTAAATAATAAAAGGGTCTAAGTAGGAGAAAATTAGTAAATAATATTCCAAATTAAACCTACTAATTTGTGACATTTAATTGTAATTTAACCTTTTCTAAAAATAGTAGTGAGAGGGAGAAAATTTAACTTATCTTATTCTATGTTGATCTAACTTAAACAGGGTCTGGAAATTTGTGTGCAATCCTGAGACACTATCATAAATAGAACTTAAACTTCATTTCTTGATTGGATAGGAGCACTAGAATTGGACACCCTAGGCTCCAGCATTATAGTCCTTCTCTGGTGTTGTTTTCTTAAATATTTAAGCTTTTTGGGTTTTTTTCACTTGGTCAGTGTGAGCCTATATACCAAATTTCAAAGCTTCACTATCAACAGAGCTCCCTATAGATCTAATTTTTGTGTACTTGTATCTTATATGGAATTGAATGAAACTTTGGCAAATAGGGAAAAGGGTTAATGTGTGTAAGATGCACTAGATGTGTTTTATACCCCATGTGTGGGCATGCTATCTACATACCAATACTCTGAGGAGGGATCAAGCCATATGTAGTTCTCCCTTTAAGAGTGCTTGGTGCAATAGTGAATAAAATGCAATAAATGTTAAAACTAAGTATGCTTGAGATGACTAGGGACTAGTGTAAGATCTTGAATTGGCTTGAAAGTGTATAGGCTAGTTGTATGAAAATAATAGGGAAGATTGTTTGAATGGTCTTGATTGTATTCTTTCTTTCTTGAGTGATATTTTCCAACCCTTTCCAAATGATCTTTGAATGGGCTTATATATGGATCTATTGGTCATAAATTAAATGAATTCATGTTAGGTCATCATGATTGAAGATAAAGATCTAGAAGGAAATAACCATTAGGGCCTAAGATGCACTTGAACAATAGCACCAAAAGCTAGACACCTTAGGGTCTGATGCTAGTATCCAAGTTGGGTACTATTGTCCTAAGCTATCAAGGCCTAGGGGGATGGATTAGTCATGAAGAGAGGGTCCTAGCTTAGCTAAAATCAAGTCTGGAAGGCCATAGATGATTGGGAATTAGTGAAAGTAAGCCTAAAAGGGTCATGACACTAAGCAAGAGGGACCTAAGGATTGAGTGTCATTATCCATGCTCAAGTTACCATTTTCTGCATTTTATATGACTACACCATGATACAAATTCTTCCAATGATATTATAGCTAAAAATTCACTCTACAACTTTTGATGCCACTCTTCCCATTATAAAGATGTTTTTTTGGATGTATTATGCATGACCTTTTTACCAGTAATGTGGAGCTTCCATATGCAGCTTATGTTCTAAAATCTATCAAAATGACTGAACATAATATATCTTTTGAAAATGAGGATCTACCACTTCAAGGCCTAATAAATTATTGTTTAACATTATATATTCAGGTTGATGTGTAAAATAAAATTGTAAAAAGAGTCCTTGTGGACAATGGTTCAGGGATCAACATTTGTAACATGTCCTTTCTTTCCTTACTTGGAATTGGGCCTAATGATATACCTTCCAATATGAATGTTAAAGGATTCAACAATATTTCATGAAAAGTATTGGGGAAAATATTGTTGAACATTATTGTGGGACCTTGTACATTAACTAATTTGTGTCATGTTATGTAAATGATTCAAACTATAATATATTATTGGGAAAGCCTTGTATGCATGAAATTTATGTGGTACCATATAATTTGCACATAATTTTAAAATTAAACCATCAGGTATTTATTTACACATCCAATAGATACTTATCCCTTCAAACAAAATGTAATTGTATAAAAACCAAATGATCATATGCCACAATATTATATACCTAATTTTGGTCTTTGATATGCACTAAAATATGGATATTTAGGACAAGGGTTGGGAAAACATAAGCAAGGTATAACTCAACCCAAATTTTCCTAAAAATAACACAACAATGATTGATAGACTATTACAAAAACCTAAGCAATTTTACTTAACTAAAGCACCAAGGAGACACTTTACATGTTAACATGATTTTCCCACTCCATTACTCCCATAACTTGTACAGTGTCATCTTATATCTCTCCCTCATATTATATATGTTGATATGAGTATACCTCTACCAAAGGGTATGATGAAAATGTTTATTGTGACTATCACCAAGGCCTTGGGCATTCCATGAAAAAATGTTTTATCTTGAAGCATAAGATCCAAGATATTATTAATGACCAAAATATTACATTTGATGATCCTCCAAAAAAATTAATATCATAACCTGGTGATCACTAGAAATAAAAAATATCTAATGATCCTTTTTATGATTACCCTAAGAAGGAATTAAAAGTAAAAGTGACATATAATAAACAAAAAAAACTTAAAATTAAACAAATCAAATAATATCCATGCCAATAAGATTTAATAATCACCTTATTCATGGGTGGTGATTATTTTTGGTGTAACCATATTGATCCTATGTAATCAAAAACTATGTACAATTTAAGATGTTTTCAATAACTTGGCTATGATCTAAACAAATTATAAATAAAAGTCAATCGTAAAGACTCCTTGGGCAACACAACACTACTAGTTTATTTTGGTACTAAAGTGATTCAAACATGAGTTTTATTTATTCCAAAAACCTCTCTATTTGCATTTACATTGGGATATCTTTGGTTATATCAAATGGAATAAGAAATTAACCAAAATCACCAAGGTGTTTTTTTTTGTCATGAAGTCAAATTGATCCATATTCCAAATGATAGCATTGGTTCTTCTACTCCTCATGTAAAAAATGAGGAAGAACATGATATGTACCATTTATATTTATCAAAACATGATTTGAACAATGTAAAGGATCTAACTTAAGGTTTAAAGGCTTCACATATTCTAAAAATAACAAAAAAAATCATAAACTTCAAAAAGCCAAATATATGTTCAGTATTTACATATCTTATTAGATCCTTAGCATTTATATTGTCAGTTCCATGTTGTTAGATAGAATATCATTATTTTTATATATACCCATGTATTTCACACCTCTTTTGAGTGTGATACATGCATACATAGATACATGATCTATGCACTTTTGGATGTTGAGATTTACCTCTACTCACATCACCAAGATGTTGGGGGCATCCACCTCTATGATCATGATACATCCAAGTTATTTCATTCTATGATCACTTTATATTATCATTTTTGAGCTCATATATGTACTTATATATATCTTTATCCATGCTTATATCTTTCACAATTTGCTTCATATGCTATGTAATTAACATTTTATTCCAACACATCTATCAATTGACTAGTATGATATAGTTATGTTGGTTGCTTATGCTTCATTTATGCACTTCTTTGAGTGTCTTGCCCTAGCTATTGTCTTGATTATTTCATAATCTGAGGATGATCCATTTTTTGTGTCCCTCATGACTTTGTTTACCTCTTTGACATTTGAATATGTCATTTCTTATTGTATGTTGACATTTGAATATGGCATTATTGATTTGTGGACATTTGACTAAGTATGTCCCTTTGATTCTATGACATTTTAACATACCCCTTATTTTAGGTCTCCTTAGACAATTGTGTTTTGATTTACTTTTGAGTGATCTTATGTGTGTGCTCAACTACTTTTTAATCTAGAATTGTTACTATCTAGACATTTCCATGATCTACATTATGCATTTAAGACCTGGTGTGATCACATTCTTTGTGATCCATTGATATATCTACCTAGACATGTTCCCTCTATATGATGCATGATATGTTCATAGTTTACATGGTTATTTTATCATTTTGAGGTAAGGAGAATACCATGTTTTACTTCCCCTCACTTCAAAAGGGGGGAATATCAGTGGGGTCATGCTATAGAGGCATTACTTCCACATTGATTCATAGATTCATATTGCAGTGGGGGCATGTTTTAAAAACATGATCTCCAAATTTGACATAGTTTTAGATTTAGTGGGGGTCATGTTTTGGAAATATGTTATCCACACTTATTCAATATTTAGCATACTCAAATTATATTGGAGGTATGTTTTGTAAACATGTCCTCCACATCAAAAATTATATCCATTTTCATATTATAGTGGGGGTATGTTTTGGAAACATTTTATCCATATTAACATAGTTTTAAATTGGCCAAATTCATAGTTATATGATCTAGATACACATTTATGGTATAATTATATACATTAGTACATTTTTATACATAGTTTTAACATGATAATATCTAAGGTGTATATGTTATGCAATGTGTACCTAATATTATAAAATCAAATCAATTTTAGATTTGAAACACTTTTAGGGACTATCACCACCCACCAAGTTGGATTATTATTGATTGTATTGATCCCATCCATTATAGTAGTTGGTTCACATTTTGGTATAGTTGAGGTGATTAAATAACTTAATATTATTAATTTTATAGGTTATACTTGAGTACATCATACAACCTCAATAGTTTTATAGTTTGAGTTGACTCAATTCACTCACACTCACTAGTTTATAAGTATGAATGGGCTGCATGATTGAGCTAATCTCAACTGTCAAGTGAGAACTCACCTTTTTCCAAGGTTAGGGGCATGCATCCTCTAATATCTATCTATATCTTTAGATAAATGGACTTTAAATTTTTTATATTTTTTTTAATCTCAATTTCAAATTAAATTACCAAAAGGCAAGATGGTTACACCAATATATAGGTGTACTCTTAAACCTTGCTTTCTTTAAATTTTAATTATTTCAAAGCTTTCAATTTTAGATTATATACACTAATTACATATTGTAACATGCTTTTGGTTGTAGGTTAGTCACCATCAAAACACTCAATTTAGACTAAAGTAAAGGCAAAGTATGGTATACACACACAAGTATGTATTCCTTTTCTTTTAAACTAGAAATTTCATCACTATATTAAGGGAAGAAAAATGTAGACACTATTTTTAAATTATATAACATCTCAGTATTATATATTTTGTAAATACATATCATATATGTACCTTCACCTTCTATACCTTTCCCACTACCAAAAGTCTCATGTATACTAACTCTTTACACTTAATTGTTTATCTATTAGTCCTAACAATGTTATGTTGATGACTCAAACCTTTTATCTTTCCCAAAATGTTATAAACCTACTTATATTATATCTTTACAAGTTATGGACCTGCACCTATTTTCCTACCCAAACACTTGTGTCTTAATCATATGCATACATCAATGAAAGTGTCCTACCCCAACACAAGCATCTAGTGCCCTAAAGCTATCCAATTTTCAAATGAAATGTAATCCTATGGTTGTCCTAAGTTATTTAATGCAATATATTATTCAAAGGGATTGGTATAAATACAAGATCAACCCTCACTCATTCTTCACCTAGAAAACACTTAGAAACTCACAAGGAAACTTACCAAAAGCATTCTATTAAGCATTTAGGTGAGTAAAGATTTCTTATTTTCTCTTATTTCCATATTATTCATAGGTACAACACATTTATAATTATGAAATTCTAAAGGAGTGGACTAAGAGATATATTTTCCAAGTTATCAGTTAGGTCATTATTATACTTGTTTATCACACTTTACATGATTCACACATAAGATAAAACATAGGGTAAAACTACATAAATCTGAGGCCCTCTTTAGATTATTTGCTATGTAAGTAGTTTTCATTAATATAGGGGTCTTTGAGGAAACTTTACACCATGTTCCTACTTACCCATTTTTTCCCCATAGCCAATATGAAGATAAATAACTAGTTTTTTGCTATTTGATAAGGAGTGATATTCCATGACCTAGATATGAATGCACCAGAATAAAGGTGATGAAAAATTAGAATAATTCAAGAGGTTTCATCTAATTTCAAAAAGTATATCATATTTGACACTAGCATCTAAGTAAAATAGTAACATCGACGCAACCATCTCAGGTCGTTACATGTTTTCATAGTGGGACTATTCTAGAATCCATATCCAGTCCACTTTCTACTTATTTATATCTATATCATTATTAACATCAAAATAAATTATTTGTTTTCTATATCATTATAATATATAACATAGTTATACTTTTTATCTTTAGCATTTCAACATAATAAATTTAGTGTATATTTTATTTTAGTTTCACAAATAATTGGCATGTTTTAGAGATAGTCTATAATCCTTATGCCCTAGGCTCTCTCTATCCCTTTAACTCTAGATTCCATGATCTATATTTTAGGGTTAAACACAACCACCTTAGGATAGGTTTTTTTTTTTCATAAGTTTTTGAAAAAAATAAATAAGTTGATTCTTTTAAAATGTAAGTTTATTCTCCTCAAGTGTTCTACCATTGAAAAAATTGAAATATAAAAACATTAAGGACATAAATATATATCAAGCATTGTATGGGATATCTATGTTTCATAAGGAAACTTTTAAGTGTGAATTAGTAAGGTGAGAGATGATACTCCCATATTGCACCAAAAATGACTAATTTTTTGTATCAATGAAATATGTTATATATTTTAATCAAACGAATGGCCTCTTACCATGAATTTTAATAATTAAGAGTCAACTGTTAAACCCTATGGCCTATGTTTTACATATTCATATAAGGTGGTTAAACTCCATCTTTCCATTTTTGAATTCATTATTCAAAAAAATATTGTGGGTCCCAAAGCTATAATGATTTATGGTTATTAAAACATAAAGAAACTCATGGCTTCTTCCCAATTTTTATAAAATGCTCAATTCATCATGGCTTATTTTTTTTCAAATGTTATTTTAAACCCTATGGATTGCATTATTTTCCCTATGTTAATAAATATATTTTTGTAGTAATTTAATGGTGCACATTCAATACTTTTTTACATTAATTCCATAATAATTTTGTAGGGACATGTATTGGATCCTGAGTAAAATATCCTACTATAATAGATTTATTGTCATCTCATTATACTAATTCAAGATGAAACACTAATCAAGTAAGGAATCATGCCTACATGACACTAATTAGTCTTATTATTTTCACATTTGATCTATTTTTTACATTAATTTCATAATAAAGTTTTAAGAACATGTACTAGAACTTATAGAAAATATCCTAGTATAATAATTTTCCATGTCATCCAACTAACATAATTCAAGATCATAACACTAATGAACTATGGAATCATCCCTAAATGACACTACTTGATCATTTACCAACAAAAAATTAAAATAAATATCTTTTAGATCAGATGACTCTCCTCATTTAAGTTCGACCTACTGATCAACATTAGAATAAACCATTAATGGGCATTGATTTCAACTAGTGTTTCTAATATACAATGAGATTCAATATTTTTGCAAGTGATTTTTGTTATAATGTGTAAAAATGATCAAGGCTATTGAAGATCCAAAGTAGGTAAACACAACCATAAGATTATTATTTTCATGTCTATCACTTGTTAGACATGCAACTTCCTCTCCAATGAATTTTAAGAGAGAAAATCACACTCCTATGAGCCTTGTTTTTTTCAGTTTGATTCTTTTGGATGATAAATATATCAATTTTTGGCACCCATTTTCACTTTAGTTTAAGGTTATTATCAATAAGTCTCAATGTATTCAAGATAAACATATAAACCTGGCATGAACACCTTTTTGTAGTTTAGGAATTAATTAATTAAACATTTATCTTTGTATTGTATATGCATTTTAATACATAGTATAAAGTAATTATGTATTTATGTTGTAATTTAGTTATATTCCATTTTTATATATTATTTTAATATGCTAAAGTGTGTTTGCATAAACATTAAATCATAAATAATGTGTAATTCATATCATAATGGATTTTACCAAGTAAATAGTAAAAATGGACCTAATTACAATAAATAAATTTGAAACATGCATGAATATGATACATCAGTGACATAATTTTATAAAATGAATATGTTTTTATATATGTACATTTATTTTTAATGTGACTTTATAATTATAAACTAATACTATAACATGTATGAAAGTGCAATCACTCAAATTTGGTCATGAATACTTGATAATGTTAGTTTTGGCCTAATTTCACTTTAATTAACTTGAGTACTTAATCTAGACCTTTTTCTCCACCTCACTATATATTAAATGCTTATGCAGACCTTTCATTTTCTAAGTTATTATCTTACACCTATAGGATTTATCTTAATCATTAAAAAATACTACAAGAATTTGTATGGACATCTTAGATTTTAATTTTCACAAATTTCTTTATAGGATAAAATTGACTAGTATGGGTCAATAGTAGTAGTCAGTCAAATTTGTCTCTTATAGGTCAATCTAGACTTTCACCTTAGCAATAGTTACCTTTTAGACACACCCTTATAAGTTGGTTTATTTTTTTAGGATAGGTAGCTTGAGGTTTTCATCTTTTTAATTGATATAAAATCACATCTAAGTCACCTATTATATCACATGGAAATTTCAATATTGAGGCACATTTACACTACCGCACATTGAATAAAGCTTCCCTATTCCTCCTAAATTTTATTCTAAACATTTGAATTAGTCCTTACCCAAGTCAAGAGATTTTTTTATCTAATTCAAAAAAATCATTATCAATTATTTAATCCATCTCTAGATGAATACATGTCTAAAAATGAACACAGTTGTATAAATAATTATTATAAATGGGAGAAAACAAATCATTATCAATTATTTAAGCCATCTCTAAATGCATACATGTCTAAAAATGAACATAATTGCACAAAGAATTATAAATGGAAGAACTATGTGGGATTTATTTCCCTCTTTATAGTATTAGATATGTAGGTAGTGATTAATCATCATGGGGGTGATTGGGTTCAACTCATCCCATTACACTCCCCCTTTCTCTTTGTAGGTTTTCAGCTATTGTAATCCATATTAGGGTTTCATATTTAAATACCTTATTTGTAGGTCATTTGTGCTCATATAAAGGCCAATTTTACACACACATGGATATTTAAATCAACCATATATGATTGTACCCTAATTTCCCTAATTTTTTGTAGAGAACATAATTGACCTATAAAGGATAATAGTACCAATTGATCATGTCCCCTTCCTGATGTTCTTGACCTAAGAATTTAAACTTCCAAAATTAGTTTTCACAATTATAATCATATCTATTACTTAATCCTAGCCACTTTCTAATTTCACACAATTAGATCATAAAGAGTAGACAACTAATCCTGTTATGTCATTCATAGTTAGTCTTCTTTCAATTAATCATGTTTTGTCAATTTTGGTTATTTATTTTCATTCTACTTGTCACAAGTTATTTTATAAAAAACTTTATTTCAAATAATTTTATCTTAATTAGGGTTAATATCTCCATATTAATTCCAAAGTATGATAAAAACATATTAGTGAACATACATTCTATTTGAACATTGATTCAAAAAATATTATTCTAGCACTTAAATAAATTTATTATATATGTCACTAAAATAATTTTATTTTGACCTTGGATATAATATTTGACACAAATAAATTTATTTTGACCTCAAATTTAATAGCTAACATTGAAATCACTTTATTTTGACCTTGGTTCTGATATTTGACACTGAAATCACTTTATTTTGACCTTAAATTTTATGGGAATTTACTACTCTCCATACATAAAAAAATACTTTTTTAAAGGACATCAATCTTAGTTTTCTACTACTCACTTATTAATTTATAAATAATTTATGAATATAATAGATGATATTTTTTATTTCAAAATCTTCTATTTTTCATTAAATTTTAACCTCCTTTAATAATTAGAAACATTAAAAATCATGTAATAAAGTGAATCAGATCTAATAAGGATCAAACATTTAATGAACATTATCAAGATCTTTTAATTTCTTGTTATAATGTGCAAACTATGTGTATGGTTGTCACTACACAAAGGGGATAAATAGTTCCTTCCATTATACCATACCATAATCAACCCCATCCTCATCAAATAAAGACAATTGAATGGTATAATATTCCAGATCAACTACAACATAGCCATGTTAAGGTTTCTTTATTATATTTACTTTATATAATGTCTATATATAAATATATCCTTAATGTGACATTAAAACAAACCAAGGTATCAAAGATGTGTAACCTCCTTAGATTTCTTAAATTTTTAATACACTATGATGGACTGAAGAAAGTATATCCTTTGAGAAAGAATATCTACCTCCTCAACATATTATAGATGCATTCCTTCCATTGTATATTCAAGTACAAACTCATAATAAGGTGGTCAAATGAGTATTGGTTGATAATGGATCAGGATTAAATATTTATAATAGATCTTTCCCAAAACTATTAGGTGTTGTAGGAGAATAAAAGGGTTTATGCAATCTTGCATCAACCAAAATAATAAAAATAAAAATAAACAAGAATCATAAATAGTTGGGAATAGCAATTCAATAATGAGTCATCAACAAGAAAATAATAATATAATAATAATGAAAAGTATTATTTTAAAAAAGATGAATGGGTTTGGAACATTTTATGGACTCAAAGGGATGTGAAAAGACATGGTACATGTAAAAATAAGTTAGGGGAAATAAAATCATGAAGTGGGGAGAAGAGATAAGGATAAATACATGACGAAATGGGGAAAAAGAGTGATAAGAAAAAATAGCAAGTTGAGGTGAACCAGTCAGATGTTGGACTATTGTTGGAGATGTTTTCATCCATATTTTCAATCCAAAACCTAAAATTCATGTATTTTATAGTATGTGTATTTTTTTAAACATTGTAATTTCTTAAAATCAATAACAAATGTGTTCTTTGTGGTGAATTTTCATAACTAGAATTCTAATTTAGTCTTTTGTATATGTGTGTGCTTAAACTAAATATCAAATAATTATAGGTTGTCCTTAGGTGGACACCATTTTTGTGCTTGCACCATTTTTAATAGATAAATTTATTTTCTTGTTGGGTTGAGTGTCTGATGCTCTTTTATGAGTAGGTTTCAGGCTGTGAAAAATAAGTTTACTTGAGTTAGTTATAAGTTGTGAAAAAGAAGCTTGCATAGTAGAGAGGATGAGTTTTATGTAGGTGTGAGATAATTATTTAAAGTGTTTAGGAAGTATGAGAGAATATTTTGTTGAGTGTATTAAAGTTTGTGAAATAGAATCATGCTAGTTGAGGAGAAATGATGCACAAAGGAGAAAGAGCACTAGAGGTATAATACATGACAAAGATGGTGAATAAATTCCAAGAGAGATTAGAAATGATGTAAGATGCACAAAGTGGATATGTTATAGTTGTGAGTGAATAGTATGGATAAGATATTATTATTAGATTTTTATCTCTACAATAAATTTTATATGCTTTGGAGAGAGACTAAGTAAGCAAGGGAAGAGATTTCATCCAATAAAAGAGACCAACAGAAGTCATGGTGAAGGAAAGAGTTAAGCCCACTAACTATGTTATTTTTTATGTTAAAGAGAGCCCAGATAAGTTCATGAAATGGGAAGTAGAGTTAGAAATATTTTTTGAAGAGGATAATAATGAGAAGCCCATGAGGGTACATATTCAATGAAAGAGGTTGTGTGGACATGAAATTGTGTATTAGAGAGATCTCTAAGATAGGAGATAAGAAAAAGGGAATAATAAGGTAAGGATAAGGGAACATATGGTTTCCATGTTTATGGGTCATGTTGTGCAACCAAAAATGCAAGTATATTGGTTGAAGAAGATTTATGTCTTAATTTTTGAGATAAAAGAGAATAATTATACCATGAAAGGTAATATGAGGGATGTTTCCATGTGATCATCTTGAGTATATTTTGGGAAGTATCAAGGAGAAAGATATGAATGAGGAAAAGGGGGTTGTCTTGAAAGACAACAAGAGAGTGAGGTTTCCATGTGAGAAGCCTTAATGTGATTTCAAAAAAGTAAGGAGGAGGAAAGTTTTGAGCATCCAATAGAGGAAGGAATCCTCATACAATAGGATATGAAGGTGATAATTTCTCAACTAAAATAAGGAGACCCATTGTTTGATGATGGGAATGAGTTTTTGATATCCCATAAGTGGGAATATTCATAAATTTACTTAATGAATGAATACAATGAATATATATTTTCTATTTTGGATTAAATATGAGTTTAGTAAAACAAAGGAAAGTTATGTTTCCTTAAAATAAATAATATAGGTGAATGAATAAGGTAGCCATGAGGAGTTAAAAGTTTTCATGAAGGAATTAATAGATATGGTTGATGTGCAAGTTAATGAAAATAATGAGAGTATGGATAAATACCAACCATGTGAAGGAGAGTAAAATATAAATTAGAATGGGGAGAGGATATCCATGTATGTTGTTGAGAATGGTCCTTTGGGACCCCATCATAAGAGTGAAATATATGATGAGAATATGAGTAGCAAAGAAGGGTTAGACAACATATCCTTGAGGCATGATTATTAGATATAAAAAGTGTTTGTGGGAAGTCTTGATTACCTTAATGTTTTTTTAAATGTGTAGGTATAGGAATGGATAATATGGGAAAGAAAATTGAAAAGTGTGGTTTAATATAGCATGCTCATTTTTATGAGAAGCCAAGTGAAGAAGTGAATTAAGAGGATAATATGGTAATGGAAATTAAAGAGTTGGTTGATAAAGATATACCAGTAATATAATATTATCATAAAGACATCATAGATATAAGTGTTTTATCTATAATGGGATTTTATCCAAATAATCTATAAAATTAAAAAATTTAGTGAAATAATATAAACTTCTCAGATCTAGGTAGTATAATATAGTATTAAAAATAAATTCAATCAAGCATTTATAATAAATATAATAATGATTATATAACTATGTAGTTAAGGGTTAAAAAAGAGAATTATTAGCAACTCAAGTTGTGTTTAAATCATAATTATTGAGAGGGGGAATGAGTCAATCTTCAAAAACTTTCAACCAATTACCCTAAAACATTCATGAATCATTCAAACTAACTTAGTGATATAGCAATACATTAAGAACCAATCACATGAAAATGAACCAATCACATATGTGGGAAACCTTCATGGGTAATAAAACACATTGATACAAAGCTTGGTTAAACTATTTATCAAATTTAGTTGATCACCAAATAACATGGAGCATCAACTCCAAATTTATCAAGCACCCACTTGAATTTAGCAAGCACCCATGCTAGGAGGCTAAAACCCCTTATGACTAATTACCAACTCAGTTAAAAGATATTCTTGAAAACACCAACCTAAAAGGCATATCAAATTCCATCTTGACAAATAGCTAACTTAGATAATACCAATTCTACAAGCACTAACCTACAAGTAAGCTTCAACTCCCTCGTTAACCAAGCACCAACTTTGTCAATCACACTTATTTCTTCTACTCTTCTACTCAGCTCTCTATCTACTCTATCTAAAATATATCAAATATCATAAATCAATAAAAAATCTTTAATACAACTCTAATTTCCTCTCAACATATTATTATCACTCCTTTAACTCTACTCCACTTGATCTCTCTCAAAACTGCCTTTAGGCTTCTTTGTTAAACTATCCCTCTTCAAGACTAAATAGATCATATGACCTTGATCTTAAAATGTATAAAACATATATGATCTTCATGAAATGATCTTATAATCTTTCTTGAGGGTATACAATAGGTTACCCAACCTATTTAGGATCATTTATTTATCAATCCATTCACTTACTCTATGCTTACTCAAATAGGCCTAAAATGCCTTGCTTATATACAAGACTCTTACTCACACACCTCATGGTTAGACACACACACTCACAACATTTTTTTGTAACTAAAAAATAGATCTTAACACATGTTTCAAACATGAATCAATAATAATTATTCATCCAAAACACCTCATAATCCTTATTCCTCCTTTAGGTCTCATGGAGACCTAATTGCATTAGGCCTTCTTATCGACACGTTTATCATTTGATCCATTAGAAAAAATTAAATATCCATAAATGGCACAAAAATTTCACACAACATACAAATACACCTTATCCAACATCCTTTTATATTCATAACACATTTTAGTTCCAACCCCTTTATGAACCACTCAATAGTACTCAGTCTTATTAGGTCTGTATATACCAAAAAGTCTACATTTCAATACTAAAGCTCAAACAGACTTAAGACACTAAAACATGATCAAAAAAATACATACATATAAAATATAAATGACCTCATGGTCATTATCAAATTCATTAGATACTTTCACTCAAATATTAAGGTTTCAAGAACAACTCATCAAAACACTCACTTAGAACTGCCAGAATATTCAAAACACTGTCATGAAACATTTAACCTCCAATACCTATATGAACATTTTCAAAGACTTATGATGCATTCAAAATATTTTCTAAAATATTTAGATCATCCTCAAACATAAAAATCATTTGTCCCAATATCAAAATATTGGTCTTTTAGACCAATCTCATGACCTTATATCTCACAGACCAAACTAAGCTAGACAAGCCATTTTGACTTCAATGTTTTCATCTATTTTCCTAATCTCTAAATCTTTTTCAAAGAATTAACATGACATAAAATTCTTGGAAAAATTCTCCATGCACTTGTTTTCATCATTAGACCATGAAAACACACTCAAATTCATCTTCTCATCTCTACCTCAGTTTTGCACTATTTGCTTTGTTAGGCTTATTAGTGTGACTGGCTTACTTGGATCACCAAATTTGAATACCTAAATTCTATAACCTATCCAAAAACCATCATGGATAGAAAATATGTGTCTCTAACTTCTTCTTTTGTTAATTTATATACTTTTACCAAGTCAACTTTTGACTGATACAATAAATTCTTCACAAACAATCCCTTTCCTATAGGGTCTTTACACTCACATGACAACTTAATACCACTTGGAGGTGCCTGAGAGAGTCTAATACAATATCCAATAGGTTTCCTGAGCATTTCAATCCATTTTGAGCTGATTTGAGCAACATCTTTCACATAGGGTCCTTATTAGGGTTTTAGGGAGGTTTAACACAAGTTTTGGTGTTAATGATTATTCATAAAGGACTACCCTTAAATCCAAAACCAATGCCTATAGATCATATGAGGAGGTTACACATGCCAACAAACATCTAAAAGTCCTTTTTGGTTTTGCATACCTTCATTCTATACACTTGAGAGACCTCAAAACCACTTTTCATGCCTTTTCCTACAAATCATGACCTCATACTTCATGATCACTCTTGAAACAACTTGAATTACCTTTATCCATGCTCTCCTTCACACATTAACCTTGAAATCTGATCCTCATACCTCATTAGGCTAGGCAAGGCTAAAGAATGGTCTAGGTGCAGACCAATATTGAAGGATTTACCTTTAGAGACTCACTTTAAAACACTTCTAAGTGAATCCACACCTTATTCTCATGATCACACATCCTTCCTAGCCTTTCACATTCCTAATTTCACTCAAATCATCATGCCACCAACTCATACCTTCACCATACCATAACTAGGCTCAAGCATCCAATGCACTTGACACCTTGACTTGTTTCTTCCATGTCATGACCTTAACAAAACATCAAATAAGTAGACATAAGACATCATAACACACTCACATCACTGAACCATTCTCTTTTTGATGATAACACTTTATTAATGACCTCAGAGTTAATTCTCTCTCAATGCTCATTATCAAATCACATATCTTTGTTCATTAATTTCACTATGCTTCCTTCACATGGCTCACCCTAAAACTCTTCATGTCATGATTGTGCCACACTAAAAACATATATTCTTCTTTACATACCTCTTCATACCATGACATTAATGAATTGTATAGACCTTTTCATACACTATTCTTCTTGATATCACACATATTCAATCTTGACATGATACACCTTTGAGATCAACCTTAACATCAATCTTCACAAGATGTGATGAGCCCAAGATATGCCCAATAAATGTATGATAAATGACCTCATCTTACTCTTCCTTTATATTAAGTTTGATTGCATTTTGAAACTTTTATTTTGACTTGAGATGAGTTAGGATGTGATTATCCATCTTTTTTTAATTGTGATTCTAACATTTTAAAAGACCTATAATTCCTAACAAGTGTGTTCGAAAATTCTAGTTTTGTAATAAAATAGGTCATCATCAGGCTAAAAAACAAATATGAAGTGGATTTCATGTTTTTAGAAGCATTGGACTCAATTCAGATTAGTTCTAAAACCTATAGAATCTATTCCAAAATCATCATAGTTAGTTATGAAACCTACAAAATTTGTTTCAAAACCATCACAGTTAGTTTCAGAAATCCACCATACTATTTCAAGTCATCACACTTTCGGATTTAGCTCTAAAACTCTATATTTATCTCTGATACTCTTATAGATAAAACTAAAACTTTTGTGGCTAGATATGGAAATGATGAGGATCTATTCCAAATGGTCAGTGATCTACCAAATCAATGATCCCATTAAATCAGGAATAGATTCCCAATTTTCCAAACATGCAGAATCAAGACATTTATCACATAGTTGGACATCCAACCACATCTTGATTCAACATCTATTCTAGGTACAATTAGTCCCATCGTATCTATGAAATTGTTACAGCTATCAAAGCATCTATATATACAAACCTAGGAATTTAGTGATAGAGATATAGAATATAGAACATAGAGAAAATCATTGAAGAATAGAGAGATCAAGGATATATTAGTACATTTTTTATACAGAACATTTTATCAACGAAATAGCCATTTCTATTTTGAAAGCAAATTAAATTGTTCAAATCCTATTCTAGGTGGAGCAAGGGCCCACTCCTCTAAAGAACCAGGATCTTCATTTTTGTTGGTATTTATATTTATATTCATAAAATTAAATAGGTAACTCTATTAAATTTATAAATGCTTCCAATTCTTGAAAGTTAAAATTTGTTGTAAATTTATTCTTGCAAGCATTTTAGATTAAATTTTCATTTCTACAACTTCTATTTGTTTCTAGAAATCAATTTCATTTATGCAACGTGTGTTTGTTTCTGGCAATCTATTTCATTTTTTCAACTTGTGTTTATTTCCAGTAATCTATTTCATTTTTGAAAAGTGTGTTTATTTCCAATAGATTTGCATAGTCTGATTCTAATAAGGTTTTAACCAAGAAATCCTTAAGACATTAAAAACCCCGTAAAACAAAAAAAATAATACAAATACCTCCATTTAATTACTAAATCACTATGATTCCTCTTGTTGCATATAGATTTAGACACAGCCCTAGTTAGATATGACATCAACAGAAAGTTGATTAAATGAAAGGGATGATGACACCCATCATTTTTGGCACTGTTGCTAGGGAATACTAGTTGGAATTTTCTAATTAGGTGTCAACAATAGTAACAATCATTCATTTAGTAATTAAATAAATTTTCCTTGATTTATGAGTAGACCACGAGATTCCAAGGGTAGATTTCTCCCCAAAATATCTGAACAAAAAATTCCATCATCCTCTAGTTTAAGTAAGGACATTGAGCAAGAATTGGAGGCACCATTATCTCCTACAAGACAAGAAACAAAATTTCCATCTTTGGAATTTTTGGATCAATCACCAGAACCAAGTAAAACCTTAGGGAGGAGGATTATTTCTCAATATCCATTGAGGGAAAGTTTTTATTCTCAATTGAGTAGTCAACCCCCTAGTCTTGACTTTTCACCATCCCCAAAATAGACCACATACCACATTAATTGGGAGTAGGGATTAGAAAATACCAGAGAGATGGAATGAGAAGCTAGAAGAGAACCTGAAAGAACCTTTACCTATCCCATTCATATCAAGGATGATGAAACCACTATGAAAAACATTTCACTTGCACACTTGCCCACATTTAAAGGAATGTCATTTGATGATCCTAACCAATTTTTATTTGAGTTTAAAGTACTATGTCAGACTTATGATTACAAGATATAATCAAAAACTAAAGTTTTTTCCATCTACCTTGAAGGATGCAAAAATGAGGTGGTTTATGGGATTAGCATCTAATTATATTACCAATTGGGAACAAATGTAAACTATCTTCCTAGACAAATATCAAGATTATTGTAGAGGAAAAAATTGAAAGGAAGAATTTTTCAAAATCAAATAGGAAGAAGATGAAAATATGGAAGATTATTTGGACAGATTCCTCATTATGAGTAAAAGATGTGGATTTGTACTTCAAGAAGATTTAAATAAAACCATTTTTCTCAAAGGTTTGGATGATGAATCTAGGGAAACCCTTGATTTAATTGGTGGAGGAAACATTGCTCAATTAAGAATGGACAAAATCATAGAAATTTATAGAAACTATTCAAGAATAAGGGGTGGACCTAGAAAAGGGAAAATGGTTAAAAATTTGAATCTAGATATGAACAAATTGATGGATGAATTGGAAAACTTTAAAATAGACATATTAGTTCAATTAACCTCCACCATGGATGGATTTCAAGCTAAATCAAATGCCCAACTTGAACCATTAGCCATGTATTGTCCTAGATGTAGGAAGAAGCATGCAATAAGGGAATGTCCTTTGGATAAAATGGAAGTATGTCTTGTATCTAAATCTAAAGAACATGATACTCACACTTGTTCTCTACTTCCACTCATAAAAAAATATCTCAAACAAACTAATACATCATCCACTATAGAAGAATTAAATTTTGTTCATAGACAACCTAACTAAGGACAGTTTATGCCAAGGACAGCTCCTAATCCCTGGATGATGCCATGGATAGCTCAAATAGTACCATAAAGTTGGGGATAGCCATTTTGGGCCCCTTAATCCATATGGCATCCTCAAGATTAGGCAAGTCAATCTTGGTATACTCAAGGACATCAGAAACCTTGGGCTGGTCAAGGAAATCCTTATGCTTGGCCATAACCTAGATGGAGCCCTAGCAATTATGTGTAAGGAAAAACATATCCAAATTAGAACCAACAAGCCATAATGGGACCTCCAGCACAAAATCCACATATTGAAAACATATTCCAAACCCAAATGCCAACATAACTAGTAACAAACCCAAGAAACAAACAAACAACTCCTATATATGAAACATAACCAAAAAAAATAGTTGATTTAAATACAATGGATTGTAAAAACATTAAAACCAGATCTGGAAAAATAGTTAGCAGTCCACCTATTATAATCACTGAGATGACAAAAGAAGCTAAAACCCCTAGCATAGTTACACCTAAGGAAGATGACAAAGAAAAAAATAAGGAACCAGAAAGAAATTCTATTGAGATTCCATTTCTAGAAAGACTTAAAGAAACCATAGAACTTAAGGAATCTGAATTGGTGGAGGAACTAAGAAGATTGAATATTGAGATACCATTGTTATAAGCAATTAAGGATATTCTAGAGTTGAACAAGTTAATCAAATTATTATGTTTTAAAAACTTGGAAGAAAGAAGCAATACCCCAGGACTATTCAGGTAGACAAGAAACTTATTGATTTATTAGCAGGAAAACTCCTACTACCTAAATATGGAGATCCTGGAAGCCCTGTTATTTCTATTTCTATAGGGAATAAGGATATACATAATGTTTTGATTGATTTAGGTGTAGCTATCAATGTAATGATAGTGGACACTTTGAAAACATTACCATTAATAGGCATACAACCTACTAATACCATATTGTAGATGGCAGATCAGTCTATAGCCAAACTAGGAGTTATTGAAGATGTGGCAGTAATGTTAGAATCATGAGAATATCTAGTTGACTTCCTTATATTGTATCCAAAAGGTAAAGCACTTGGTTATCCCATTATTTTTGGGAGACCATGGTTAGCTACAGTTGTTGCCTTAATTGATTGCAGGTCAGGTGATATGACTATTTCAAATGGTAAGAATTCTAAGCAAATTTAATTATATCAACCTACACAACCTTTTATTGATAATCAAGTGACATTATGGGTTGATAATCCTGATATTAATGAGCAAAATCTATCTTCTTTGTCTATGATAACATTGCAAGATCATGTACAGGGAATATATGATATGGTTAATCCTTCATTAAATGAACATCAATCATCATTAGAGTAGTCAAGATTAGTTTCAAAACCATCACAGTTAGTTTTGGAACCATCACAGTTAGTTTTAGAACCATCACAGTTAGTTCTAGAACCATCACAGTTAGTTCTAAAACCACACCAATTCTCTACAATTGTAGATAACTTCACTCCAGAGGAACACAATTTCTCTTGGGGAGAGGAAGGATCTGTAGCATCAGCTTTACAGATATCAGGAGATGGTGAAGAATTTTTGGAAAATAGTAGTAGCGAGGATTTTGACCTATAATAAGATAAGTATCATAGCTTTTCCTATTGTCCTTTGTTTAGCATTCTACCTCTAAGAGCTTTCGGAGATGTTGTTACATATCATATATTGTTACCACATGCCTATCCACTAAACACCTTAATGAAACCCTTTCAACAAATTAGTTCATCATATCCTGGACCCAAACATGTAAAGATTCAACCAAGAATTTTTTTGAATATTCATAGCTGGTTAAAGAATGATGAAGTAAAACTATTTGATGTTCTGAAGGATCATACTAAAGCATTTGCTTAGGACTATAGAGATGTGAAGGGAATTCATCCAAGTATCTACACCCATCACATTTATACTAAAAATATTAGACCAGTTAGGCAACCTTAGAGAAGGATTAATCCAGCCTTAAGGGATATATTCAAACAAGAAATTGAAAAACTATTACAAGTAGGTTTTATCTACCCTATCTCAGATAGCCAATGGGTGTTTCCTCTTGTAATTGTCCCTAAAAAGAACAAAAAATGGAGAATTTGTGTTGATTATAGAGAACTGAACAAAGCCACCCTAAGAGATTATTTTCCCTTACCATTCATAGATCAAGTCTTAGACAACATTTAAAGTAAACAGTACTTTTCCTTCTTGGATGGATTTAGTGGATACAATCAAATCAAAATTGTTGCTAAGGATCAGGACAAAACTATATTTACTTGTCCATGGGGTACCTTTGCTTATAAGGTATTGTCATTTAGACTAAGTAATGCTCCTACAACCTTTCAAAGAGTTGTATTAGAAATTTTTGTAGACCTAATAAATGACTGTGTGGAGGTATACATGGATGACTTTACTGTGTATGGAGATACATTTGATGATGCCTTAAAAAAATTGGACAGAGTATTAACAAGATGTGAACAACATCACTTATCTCTTAGTCATGAGAAATTTTTGATGATGGTTGATGAAGGGATTGTATTAGGGCACCATATTTCAAAAAGAGAAATTCAGATTGACCAAAACAAAATCAAGATTATTTTAGACTTGCCTATTCCTCAAACTCCCACAGATATCAAATCATTCTTAGGACATGCTAGATACTATAGGCATTTTATCAAGGATTTTAGTAAAATTGATGCCCCCATGTTAAAATTGCTTATCAAGGACTATCAATTTCTTTGGGATGAATAGTGTCAACATGCTTTTGAGGAAATTAAATATAAATTAGTAACTACCCCAATATTGCAAGGACCTAATTGGGAGAAACCTTTTCACATCTAAACTTATGCCTCAAATACCTCAATTGGTGTAGTTTTGGGAAAGAGAGATGAAGAAGGAAGAATATTACTTATTATCTCAGTACAATCTTACTCCCACTGAAAGAAATTACACTACCACTAAAAAATAATTTCTATTTGTGATCTATGCAATCAATAAATTTAGACATTATATTATAGGGTACAAAATATTTGTACATATAGATCACTCATCAATTAAATATTTAATGAACAAACCAGTGGTTGGAGGTAGAATAATTAGATGGTCATTACTTCTACAAGAATTTGACATTACCATTGTGGACAATCCAAGCAAATCTAATGTGGTGGCTGATTTCTTGTCAAGATTGACCAGTACAGGGGAGTAGGATCCAATCAAGGATAACTTTCTAGATGAACAATTGTTTGTTATTTTAGCTAAAACACCATGGTTTGTTAACATGGAAAATTATCTTACAATAGGGAAGTTTACTCCTTCTTTCACTAAAAACCAAATAAAAAAATTAATCAAAACCAATGCACAGTTCAAATGGTTAAATGGAATGCTATTTAAATGTGGTCCTGATTTGGTTTTACGCAGGTATGTAAGAGAAGATGAAATTTTTGACATCCTCTGGGCATGTCATGATGAACCAAGTGGAGGACACTATTTAGTTAAAAGAATAGCTCATAAGATACTTGGCACTGGTTACTATTGGCCATCTTTGTACAAAGATGTGAAGAGATATATCAAGTGGTGTGATTCTTGTCAAAGGATGGGACAACCAACCATTACCAATGAAATGCCTCTACAACCACAAGTAGTAATTGAACCATTTGAGAGATGGGGATTGGATTTTGTTGGACCTTGTAATCCTCCTTCACTAGGAAAAGAGCATATTCTTGTGTGTACTGATTATGTAACAAAATGGGCAAAAGTGTAGGCTTTAACAAATGCCACTAAAGAAGTAGTTGTTGATTTCCTTTAGCACAGAATGATGGTAAAGTTTGGAGCACCAAGAAGCTTAGTTTAAGACTAGGGACAATAATTTATGTCTAATATGATCTAGGCCTTCACAATGTATTATCAGATCAATCATAAGAAGTCATCTCCCTATCACTTGCAAGCAAGTGGATAAGTTGAAGTAACAAATAGAGAATTAGAAAACATCCTCACTAAAATAGTTGAAGTTGAAAGAAGAGATTGGGTAAAAAGACTACCTAAAGTTGTCTGGGCTTACAATACAAATTGGAAAACCACAACAGGGTTTCACCATATGAGTTAGTCTATGGGAAAATGCCCTTATTGCCTATTGAGTTTGAACTATATACATTGAGGATAGTAGCTAAGGTGGGAATTGAATTAGATATAGCTCAAAAAGAGCAAATCCTTTAACTCAATGAATCAGATGAATTTAGAATGGAAGCACTTCACCAAATAGAGATAATCCAAGGTCAAAGGAAGCAATGGCATGATTCACATATCGAGGAAAGACAATTCAAAGTAGGAGACTGGGCATTGCTATTTGATTCTAAGTACCAAAAATTTAAAGGTAAATTAAGAGCCAGATGGTTGAGACCTTATCAGATCAAGTAGATATTTGAGAATGGTTCTATCCAGTTACTTCCCATTGATGGCAGTAAAAGAATACTCTTGGTCAATGGACACAGGCTAAAACTTTATAAGAAGCCTCTTACTAAGGATGAATTCTTGAAGCAGATTGAAGCAAACAAAGAATTTTATCATATGGAAGAACCCAATTCTTCCAAAATGATCAAATAATCAGGTGAAAAGATCCAAAATAAAGGGAAGAGAATGAAAACTAGTAAATGGTGTTCTCTTCCAAAAATAAATAAATCAGAAATCAATTGAAAATCAGTTGATCTTCTCAAATAAATGGCTAATTCAAATAAAATGTTTTTTGAATTCTAATTATTTTCTAACCATTTTTCAAGGATGATGTGTCTACATGATGGAGGGGTTACATCATCAAGGATGGTAATTATGTTTTTAACTTTGTTAAAGGTTAAATGGAAAGTTTGCATGTGTGATTAGACTTGATTTAGAAATATTGGTATGATGAGTCATCTATTATACATCATGGTTAAATGTGCAAAATCATGAGAAGGATACTGATGATGGAATGAGTTGGTAGATAACCATAAATAATCATTCTTATGATTAAAGCAACTGAATCCACTAGTTCCATAGCTGAGTATAGTAGTTCTATAGCTAAAATTGATAAGTTCCACAATTGAGTATAGTAATTCCACAACTGAATTCACCAAATCAGCAACTGAATCTATTAGCTCTGTAGCCAAAATCATTAGTTATGATGATACGAGAAGTAATTTTTAGCTAACCTTTGAAAGATTCAAAGAAGAATGAATCATGGGAATCAAAAGGAAGTCAGAACTAGATAATGATACCCGACTCCTTGCAGATGAAGAAGTAGTAAATATCTTTCAACAAGTAGGATGGCAAGAGTTTCTAAGGAAATTTACCAAATACAATGATGAACTAGTAAGAAAATTTATTATCAATTTAAAGTAAATAATGACAAAGATTAGGAAGGTTTTCATTCCTTTTTCTGTGAATATCATAAGTGAGATGTCTAGAATACTGATAATGCATGTCCTAAACCCTATCAAAGGGACACTAAAAGACCTAGCTAAAACCCTGTTGAAAGAAGGGGAAGCTAAACCCCAATATATTTATAATACAAAGAAAATAATCAAAGGAGTTAAGAGGGCCAGCTTGCCCAAACCCTTTAATAGAGTAGCATTTGGGATAGTTAAATATTTAACCTGTGATGGACAATTTGGGATAGTTGGAAAAAAGTCCTAAAAATCCTTATACACCTTAGATATGGAGCTAAAAAACCAGAGTATATAGTAAACCTTCTAGGGTTTCTTTTTGACTCCATCCCATACCATGGCCCAGACGTATTCTTGGGGTATAGGAATAATTAGACATCATGGGTTAGTGCATTTAGTATGCCAACACCATTTCCTTTCTAAGAAAAATGGGGAAGAAATGTGGGATAAATTTCTTGGCAAGTTTGGACAAAACCCTGGTATTCCCAAAAGAACAATAGCAACTCCTCCTACTCCTTCAGTTCATTTGAAAACTACTACTATTGCTGAGGAAAAGAAAAGATTATGAGAAGAGGAAATAGCAAAAAGAAGAAAATCTAGAAGAAAAGTTAAAATTATAGACCCTACTGTACCTTCTTAAGCCATTTCTTCTTCTATTGAAGCTATAGAAGAACTGATACCTATCTCTGACAATGACATTTCACCTAGGCCTAAGCAAAAGGTGAAGACCATAAGAAGTTCTAAGAGGAGACCTATGTCTGCACATTTTGAGGCTCCTAAAGAAAGAAAACATCATAAAAAATCTAAAGAAAGTTCAAAGGATCTGGAAGAACAAGAAAGGCTAGAAACTAAAGCTGCTGATATTTTGGGTAGCATGGTCATGACTCCTCCTAGACCAAGCCAAGCAAAAAAGGAAAAATAGAATGAAAGATTTGAGGAGCTAGTTTTCCAAGAAATGGGTGAGACTATAGCACCATCACATGCAGAAGATGAACATGTATCTTGGAGAAGGAAAGGGAAATCCCCTATGGTGGAAGAGGAATGCTTAACTCCCCAAGAACTTTCAAAAAAAGAACATAACCAATAGATTAAACAGGCTCTATTTTTGTCTAGAGTAGAACTCATTATCAAGGAAAAGGATGAGGAATTGAACTTCCTTAAACTCAACTTAGAATAGAAGGAAATGCTCCTTGCAAAACTAATAAACTAGCTCACAGCCATGAATGAGGAACTAGTAGAAATTAAAAAGGCAACTAATGGAAAATGAGGAAAAATATACAAGGCAGACCTATGTGCCAACAATCTCTACATAGACTGAATTGACTTATCTACCACTCAAGCAGTTATGGGATGACACATGCAGAGAACTCAGTGAAATCAAAGCATCCAATATAGACTTGAAAGGCAAATTGGTGGAAGAAGAAAAAGCAAAGAAGGAATGGGAAGAAAAATTTTACAATGAGGAAAATGATAAGTATAAATGTTTTGTGAAAATAAAAATAGTTTGTATGATAAGTGAGAAGTTACTTGCATGTAGAAGACCTCCTATTTATAGCATGTTTTTAGAGGAACAATTCATTCACTGGAAGTTGGCAAGGATAGTATGTGGCCTTCCACATGAAATAAAAGATGAATTTGATTTCTCAGCCACCTACTCCTTAGCTAATATAGAATAGAAAAACCTTCTTTGTGAATTCTACCTCTGTAATTTTATGCTAGAAAGAAATACAAGTTTTATGATCAATTTGTATGTAGGAGAAATCTAGCTTAACGCATTTGTCTCTATTCTTCAAAATTAGATTACATGGAAAGAAAGGGAGTCAAGCATTAGTCAAAGGCTCATTTATCTGGTCTCTGTATGAGAATTAATTATGGTAATCCACCTGCCTTTGCTACATATTTCCAATCCCATGCATTCAATGATAAATTCAAGGGACCTTATCTTTTCAGTTTATAGCAAAGCATGGATGTCTTCACCTCTTATGAAAGGGCAAATTTTTATAATATCTATGATGCATGTTTAAAAAGATGGGAATTTCTCTTAGTGGCATTGAAAATAAGGGAAGTAATATCTCCTTCAAATTTGATCTAGAGTTTGAAAGGGCAAAAGTTTTATGCACAATAATTCCCCAGATTAATGAAACTCCCCTAAGCATATGGATAGGAATGCCGACAAGGCCACCTTTACTTCTCACCCCCATATCTCCTTGGAAAAATAGAGAACCTTAACATCCCACTCAATTTGAGGAATGGAAAAGAAAAGTAGAAGTAGGAATAAGGTATAGTACTTCTGAATCAAAGCATTGGGATATTTAGTTCTAGCCATTTGATCTAAGCAATCAAATGATTGTAGGATATACAATCCTAAATTTGAAGAGTGAAGTTTGTAAAGAGACTTACAAATAAGTATGGGAGAAGTAATGAGGCCAAGGTATGCCCAATAAATGTATAATAAATGACCTCATCTTACTCTCTCTTTCTATTTAGTTTGATTGCATTTTGTAACTTTTATTTTGATCTGAGATGAGTTAGGATGTGATTATCCATCTTTTGTTGATTGTGATTCTAACATTTTAAAAGACCTGTAATTCCTAACAATTGTGTTGGAAAATTCTAGTTTTACAATAAAATAGGTCATCATCTAGCTAAAGAACAAATATGAAGTGGATTACATGTTTTTGGAAGCATTGGACTCAATTTAGATTAGTTCCAAAACCTATAGAATTTATTCTAGAATCATCACAGTTAGTTTTGAAACCTATAGAATCTATTCTGAAACCATCATAGTTCATTCTGCAACTCTAGCATATTACTTCAAGTCATCACACTTTCAAACTTAGCTCCAAAACTCTATATTTAGCTTTGGTACTCTTATAGATAAGCTCCAAAACTTTTGCAGCTAGATATGGAACTAATGAGGATCTATTCCAAATGATCAGTGATCTATCAGATCAATAATTCCATTAAATTAAGAATAGATTCCCAATTTTCCAAACTTATAGAATCAATACATTTATCACACAACTAAACATCTAGCCACATCTTGATTCAACATCTATTTTGGGTATGATTTAGTTCCATCATACCTATGAAATAATTACAGCCATCAAAGCATTTATATATACAAACCTAGGAATTTAGTGATAGATATATAGAATATAGAAGATAAAGAAAATCATTGAAGAATAGAGAGATAAAGGATAGATTAGTACATTTGTAATACATAACATTTTATCAATAAAATATCCATTTCTATTTTGAAAGCAAATTAAATTGTTCAAATCATGTTCTAGGCAGAGCAAGGGCCCACTCCTCCAAAGAACTAGGATCTTCATTTTTGTCGGTATGTATATTTCTATTCACAAAAGTAAATAGGTGACTCTATTAAATTTATAAATGCTTCCAATTCTTGAAAGTTAAGATTTGTTGTAAATTTGTTCCTACAAGCATTTTAGATTAAATTTTTATTTCTTCAATGTGTGTTTATTTCTAGCAATCAATTTCATTTCTACAATGTGTGTTTATTTCTAGCAATCTATTTCATTTCTGCAATGTGTGTTTATTTCTAGTAATTCATTTTTGCAAAGTGTGTTTATTTCTAGTAGATTTGCATAGTTTGATTCCAATAAGGTTTTAACCAAGAAATCCTTAAGACATAAAAAACCCCCCAAAATAAAAAATAATAATACAAATACCTCCATTTAATTACTAAATCACTATGATTCCTCTTGTTGCATATAGCTTTATACACATCCCTAGTTAGATATGACATCAATAAAAAGTTGATTAAATGAAGGGGATGATGACACCCATCAAGATGATCTTGATATCACATAGTCAATCTTGACATGATACACCTTTGACATCAACTTTGTGATCAATGACATGTACTTCATGCAACCATATATATTTGCTTCCTTCAAATTCTTTATTTCCTTCAAATTCTCTCTTTCCTTCAAATTCTCTCATGATAGCATCGACCTTGATCACTAATCACCTTTTACACCATTATGATACTAACTGACAACACACTCTTAATAGGCTAATCATATTCACAATACTCTCTCATTAATCAACACTCTCTTTATACCATGCTCAATCACTTGAACAAATAGACCTTTGACATCAATAACCATAATGCTTTTACATGATGCACCCTTTTGACAATAATGATAAAAATATGCCAACAAAACCCCCCCTTATCATTGATGGCAAAAACATTGATAGAAAACACATTACAATCTAAAATTACTTCAAAATGGTACTCTTCCCATCTACTCATTCTCCCCCTTTGACATTAATGACAAAGGGTCTTCCTTAAACTACCATCTAATTCTTAGACCTGAACTTTAATAAAAAACACAATAAAATGCTACCAAAACTCACCTTAGTCTCATATGAGCTGTTGTAGACAACTTCTAGAACACTTTAACTATATCTAAAAAAATATGTTTCTTATAATTTCTACATCACTATCTTGGTACTCACAACACAAATCTACAAGTCTCCCCAAACTCCATACTTTCCTCTCAAGTTACAAGATGGAAACCACTCTCAGAAACATCTCTAAATAGGATACTTCTCCCCATTTTGAACTTTCTCCCAAAACATAGCTATTTTTTCAAACTAGCCATTTCTCAACTAATTTTCTCTTTTACATTAAATACAAAGACACCTTGTCCTTGATATGATTTATATAGATCAAACTCTTGATCACTCATTAGGCTACCCAACTTTTGACACCAACAAAAGAATTAAAAACTCCCCCTTTATCTTCACAACTTATGCTCATCACTTAAGTCGTCAAGACTCTCAAACCATCCTCAACTTCCTTCAAACATCTTGATATTAATATTAATTCTCAACACACATCAAACTATCAATTGTTAGAAACATAAAATAATTTTTTGCTTGCCTCTCATATACCAATCAACTACATAAGCTTTCATTATGATTCCATCTTTGTCAACAAGATTCAACTTGTCTCTAAGACCATATTACTCTTACAAACCAATCCATATTCCATATGTCTCTAGACACAATCTTATGCTTAGAATTACATTCCATACCATGACTCTTCATGAATTGATCTCCATAATCAATGCTCATATTAATGAAAAATCTTTTCACCTTGTCATACATATACAAGCTATAAAGAAAATATCTCATACCTTGAAACACAAACAATTTTGAATACTCTTAAGATGAATCCTTTTTTGACTATAACCTCAAGATTCTATTGATAGAAGAGTGTCTTCATAAATCCTAATGAATTGAACCCATTCCATAGGGATCTCAAAACATCATGAACTCAAGATATTCCCAAATATCCAAATAGCTATTCTCAACTATTTTGTAATTATGTGATTAATAGTCACTCCTTAGAATCCACTTAGGTTTACTGAAGCATTCAACTCATCCACCTTGTCATCCTTCTTCTTCTCTTTGACTGCCTTATCATTATATGTAGATACCAAGTGTTTTTGGCACTCTTTCACTTTTGATCCTTGATCTACCTTAGCAAATAATCCATCTTGAGTCTTGGGCTCAATATGATTAGTCCTAACTTTCTTTGGATTCCATACCAATGTTCAACCCTTAGTATTCACTCTAGGAGCTCCATATACCTTTTTATACCTTGAGGTCCTTATAACTCTCTTAGGATAGAATATTCAATGTGTCCTATATTATGAAAACTATAAAATATAACATTATTGTACTTACCTCTTGATTGATCACCCCTTCTCCCATGGTCCCATGATAACTCATCCCTTGAGACCATTCTAAAATCACTTTCTCTATGACCAAAGCTATGACAATTAAAACAATAACCATTAAAATAATTATAATACCTCATTACATTGGGATACTTGATTGGTATCTTCATGTTGACTTTCATGTTTGTACTCTTGACTTATTTATGATCACTTTGAGTCTCAAATTTGAGAGTTTATGCATAGGTCTTTGAGGTCTAACTCTCTTTGTTCTCTTTTTTATCTTCTTTGAATCCAATACATGTCTTGTCATGTGGAGACCTTTTACTACTCAAAATATGACAAATAACTTTAGTACTCTTTTCAAATTTTTGATGTATATTCAACTTTACTATTGCATGATCCAATTCTACCTTTAAGGACTTAATTTCTATTCCAAACTTGGAACATTTCTTATCTTTGGTCTTAAGACTTGTATAGAAAATCTCAATCCAAGTTTCTAATTGTTTGATGATCTCATCATGTTCATTGGTGTTGTTACTTAGTTTCTCTTCAAAGAGATTTATTTGATACTCATAGCTCTTAACCAATGATCTTAATTTTTTATTCTTCCTTCTTTGAAACTTTAACTCCTTTAGAGAACTCACCAATTCTACCTCAAGGTTCACTTCAACCTCTTCTTCATCTGATTCTTCATCATTCATAAGGATTTTACCCTTTGATCAACCCTCATTGTTTATTTATATAGCCATCAATAAGGTTCAATTATTGTCATGATCAATATTGTCATCATTACTATCAAATGTACTGTGTCACTTATATCAAATAAGTTATTATCTTCCTTGGCACAAAAAATTCTCTTATTTTTGAATGACCCTTTCTTGCCTTCATACTTTCTAAAACCTTTCTTGATTTTTCCAATATTATTGACATTCCTATCATCACCATGATGTTCATCATGTTTTGTCTTATCTTTATTAGGACATTTAGAGGCAAAGTGACCAATCTTACCATAATTAAAGCATTTGAATGGCAACTTACCCTTATACTTACCTGATCCTTTTCTTAGTTTTATAACAAACATGGATTCTATCTTATAATCATTAATGTTTATGTCAAAATCATCCTTCTTACCTTGTGACTTTTTATTAGTTTTGAATGTAGCTTCCTTGTTGGAAGGTCTTTCATCACTTTTTCTCATTTCATAAGCAATCAAGATGCCATGAAACTAATCCATCTATAGTATGTTAAGGTCTTTGATCTCCTCCATAGTATACACCTTTGAATCAAACATAGATGTTAGGGATCTCAATACCTTTTTTAATACTATTGATTCTTCTAACTTCTCTCCTAGACCTCTGATGATATTTACCACTTCATCTACTCTTAATAGATAGAATGCAATGTTTTCATCCTCCTTCATTATTAGCCTTTCAAACTACCTTTAGTGAGTTTGCAACTTTACCAACTTAAATTTGGTGTCTCCTTCATAGATGGTCTATAAATTTTCACAAATACCTTTGGTTATATCACAATGCATGACCTTAATAAATTATACTTATGAAAGCCCAAAAAGGATGGCAATCATTGCCTTAGATTTGTTTTCACTTGCCTTCTTATTTATTGCATCAGTTGGTGATGTAGAGCATGGAGTGAATTCATCAATAAAAAATTTTCATATACCATAAGGGCATTAGATAGCTCTTCATTTTGATTCTCCAAAATGCATAGTTATTCCCACTAAAGAGAGGAGCCTTATTGGTTGAGAAACCTCCTTACACTTATTGACTAGACATGATTGTGATTCAAGGATCTCCTTCAAGTTGTTAGGATTAATTCAAAGGACCAAGCTTTGATACCAATTTTTAGAATCATAATGACTAAGGGGGGTGAATCAATATTCAAAAAAATTCAATTAATTACCCTTAAATATTCATGAATCATTCAAAGTAACTTAGTGATCTAACAATGCATTAAGAACCAATCGCATGAGCATGAAAAAAAATAACTCATAACATATGTGAGAAACCCTCATGGATAATAAAACCCACTAACATAAATCCTGTAAAAAAAATCATATAATATAATATATCAAATTTAGTTAATCACCAACCCAACATGGATCACCAACCACAAATTTATCAAGCACCCACTTACTAGGAGGTTATAACCCCCTATGACTAAGAACCAACTTAGTCAAAAGACACTTTTTCAATCACCAACATGAAACGTATATAAAAATCCATCTTTATGAAGCACCAACTCTTCTAGGACAAATTCTATAAGAACCAACCTACGAAGAAGCTTCAACTCCCTCTTTGACCAAGTACTAACTTAGCCATTCACACTTATTTCTTCTACTCTTATACTCAGCTCTCGATTTACTCTATGTGAACTCTATAAAATTTCATACATTATGAACACATCTCTAATTAAACTATAATATCCTATATACATATGATTATCACTCATTATATCTACTTCACTTGATCTCTCTCAAAATTGCCTCTAGGCTTCTTCACTCAACTAGCAATCTTCAAGACTGAATAGGTCATATGACCTTGATCTTCAAATTTATAAAACCTATATTATCTTAATTAAATGATTATATAATCTCTTGTAATTTTTTAAAACATGTTACAAAACTTACTTAGGCTCATTTACTTATGAATCCATGTGCTTACTATCTACTTACTCAAATAGGCCTAAAATGCCTTGCTTATATACAAGACTCTTACTTACACACCTCTTGGTTAGCCACAGACATAACCACATTTTTATATATTATGAAATAGGTCTTAAAACATTAATAAAACATAATTATTTAGTCATTACACCTCATAATCCTTATTCCTCCTTTAGGTTTCATGGAGACCTAATTGTATTAGGCCTTCTTATCAACACATTTACTATTTGATCTCTCAGAAAATAGTAAATCTCCATACATGAAACAACCATTTAAAAAAAATACAAATATAACTTATCAAACATACTCTAATATCCATAACACCTTTGAGTTCTAACCCCTTTATGAACCACTCAATAGTACTCAGTCCTATTAGACATGTGTACACCAAAATGTCTACCTATCAATATTAAAGTTTAAACACACTTATGACACAAAAAAATGATAAAAAAAATACATAGATAAAATATAAATAACCTAAAGGTAAATATAAAATTCATTATACAATTTCACTCATAGCTTAAGGTTTCAAGATCAACTCATCAAAACACTCACTCAAAACTACCAGAATACTCAAAACACAGTCATGAAACATTTGACCTCCATTACCTATATGAACACTTTAAAAGAATCTTGATTCATTAAAACAATTATATTACATATTAATATCATCCTAAAACACAAAACTAATATGGTCTAATAACAAAATATTGGTCTTTCAGACCAATCTCATGACCTTATATCTCATAGACCAAACTGAACTAGACAAGCCATTTTGGATTCAACATTTTCATCTCTTTTCCTAATCTCAAAATCTTATTAAAATAATTAAAATGACATAAAATTCCTAAAAAACATCTCCATGCACTTTTTTTTATAATTATAACATGAAAACACACTCAAATTCATCTTCTCATCTTTGCCTATGTTTCACACTATTTGATTAATTAGGCTTATTAGCGACTAGCTTACTTGGATCACCAAATTTGAATACTTAAAGTCTATAAAATATCAATAAACCATCAAAGAAATGAAATATGGGTCTCTAACCTCTTCATATATCAATTTAGCTACTTTTACCAAGTCAAATTTTGACTACTATAGTAAATACGTCACAAATAAACCATTTCTTCTAGGGCCTTCTCACTCACCTGACAACTCAATACCACTTGGAGGTGATTGAGATATTCCACTAAAAATTATAAAATTTTTATTTATCATTTAAATCCATTCTAATATTATTTTAGAAATATCTTTCACATCAGTTCCTTATTAGGGTTATAGGGAGGTTTACAAGAGGTTTTGGTGTTAATAATTATTCATAAAGGATTACCCCTTAAATCCAAAACTAGTGCCTATAGATCTTAGCTAGGACCCTTTCAAATATCTCCTTAATATCTAAGGTTCCCATTAAAAATTTATACATGAAAAAAAAAACCTAAAAGTCCTTCTTGGGTTTGCATACCTTCATTTTGTACACTTGAGAGACCTCAAAACCACTTTTCATGCCTTTTCTTACAAACCATGACCTCATACTTCATGATCACTCCTAAAATAACTTTAACTACCTATATCTATGATATATTTCACATATACACCTTGAAATCTGATCATCATGCCTCATTAGGCTAGGTAAGGCTAAATAATGGTCTAGGTACAGACCAAGACTCAAGGACCTACCTTGAAACACTCACATTGAAACACTTTTGTGTGCATCCAAACCTTATTTCATAATAACACAACATACATAGCATTTAACATGCCTATGTTCACTCACCTCATCATTTCACCATCTCATACCTTCACCATGTCATGACTAGGATCAATCTTACAATGTACCTAACACCTTGACTTGTTCCTTCCATGTCATGACCTCAACAAAACATCAAACAAGTAGACATAAGACATCAAAAAACACTCATATCACTACACCATTCTCTTTTTTATGACAACATTCTCTAAATGACCTCAATTATAATGCTCTTTTAATGTTCATTATCACATCACATACCATTGTTTATTCATTTCACTATGATTCCTTCACATGTCATGACCATGCCACACTGTGCACATAAATTCATCTACACATACCTCTTCATATCATGACATAAATGACTTGTAAAAACATTTTCATACACTATACTTCTTTATATCACACACAACTAACCTTGACATGATACACCTTTGACATCAACCTTAACATCAATCTTCACAATATGCTCTTGATATCACACATAATCAATCTTGACATGATACACCTTTGACATCAACCTTGAAATAAAAAAGTTGTACTTTCATGCAACCATAATACATTAGTTGCCTTCAAATTCTCTCTTCCCTTTAAATTCTCTCATGAAAAGACCAACCTTGATCACTACTCACCTTTGACAACATCATGTTACCAACTGACAACACTCTCTCAATAGGCTACTCATATTCACAATACTCACTCACTAATCAACCCTTTCTTTATGCCACTACTATGTTCAATCACCTTAATAAATATGCCTTGACATTAATGACCATTATGCCTTTATATGATGCACCTTTTTGATGTCAATGACAAAAATATGCCAACAAGTTTTACCCTTTGAAGGAGATTGTTCAATTCTACTTCAAACTTGGACTAACATGGGAATGTCTTAAAGGTTTTGGGTGACCTTATACTTAGTCTAGACCTATAAAGTATGGGGTTATCTCCTGTAGTGCATCTATTTGGGCTTAGGTAACTAATAACTATTACTATTGGGGTGAAAAAGGATATAAAGTGCATAAAATAAATCTAGTTTAAGGGGTGGTGATGCACCAATATGATCATTCATGCTCTCAATTCGGACTCCTAACAACACTAGTGAACCAAAAATGAACTAAATAATTATCTATAATAACTCTTAAGTAATAATATTTCATATGAAGGTCCTAATGAGTGACTATAACTTGGAGGTGAAGGGTGAAAGGCCTATCTTGAGGCACTTCTAACTAGATTACACTCCAAACATGATCACCAAGCTTTGATACTTTATACAATCTACATAAGATAACTTATCAGCATATAGGTGTGATAAGGACATGATAATGGAAGATTTATACCACTTATCAAATAAAAACAAGAATATATACACTATAAAACAATCATGGAGAAGATGTAATAATTTATTTATCAATCCAATAGGTTCATCAAGTACAAAATCATGCAGAGTTTCTTCATACCTAGGTGAGGTATACAAATCAAGGACTTAATGCCTAAATATATAGCATAATTAAGAGATAAGGAGAGGTAAAATGGTGTGGATTTATATATGATAGTCATAAATGACCCTAGTCCACTCACACATGAATTTTATTAGCTATAACAATCCTCTTTCAACTCTCTCCATGGATTGGTGGCTTTTAATGGCCCCTTAGGCATTAAGGTTGGGTAATGGAGGATGTAAATAACTTGTTTGATTACTTTAAAATAATTAACACACCCAATAATAGGTCATTTAATTGTTTATATAGTAGTTACAAAGTGTAATGAGGTGCAATTAAGCCTATAAGAGGCATTAATCAGCCCACCACCCTTTATGCATGTTAACTAGCCTTAAAACTACCTCCATTCCTTGATAATGGATGTGAGGAGTGCCTATCTCACCCTTATAATAAGTTTCATGTTTAAATTCTCTATACTAACTCCTCCAAAGGTCTTTCTATGCCATTATCCAACATCTTTATTGACCAAGTATGCCAAATAAGCCATTAGGCCTAGTTATCAGACTATTGGTTGATTGAGTAGCCATAAAACCTACATGAGACATTAGTAACCTATTAAATATGTGATTATAAAATATAATTCAACATCCTACATCATGTCATAAACCTTTTTGAGTAGCTTACACTTGTAAACTTGCCAAACTAGGTGACTGGGTCACCTTCTCTTTCACATCTATAGACTGGTTGTTTGGAGGAAACATATAAAGGCATTTTGAGGTATAAAAATGATTCGGGCACCAATTTAGGCGACAATTTGGGTGACAGTTCCACCCCAATTGATGATGGAACTTTCGAGAGCCATAACTTTTGCACTGTAGCTCCAATTGACTCACCATTTGAACTGTTGGAAAGCTAAGAATGAGGAGAACATTGAGAAATGGCATTCAACTTTGCTAGATGACTTTTGGCTCCTATAAACCCAATGGAAGTGCCTCAAATTTCAATTTTTGTAGTGCAGTCTAAAAATAGTAAGTTTCTAAAAATAGTAATTCCTCAAATTCTATATTGTTTTAAATCTTGGAAGTCAAACCACTTAATCTCCCTCAAGATTGGTGACCTTCCACATCCTCCCCATGCTTTCAAAATGTGTATAAATGAAGAGGTAACCTGAAATGTGAAGATATACATCTCTTCCCAGAGATAAGCATATATTTGTATTGTGATCTTGAGTAATACTACATCTCTTCTCAGAGAATTCATTGTTACTATGTTATTTCTATGCTATTGAGATATTTATCAACTAGAACTTCTGAGTTTTGGATCAAAAAATGAGTATTTAGTGTCTTTTTAAGATGAAAAAACTATCAAACCTCATCTTCCAATGATTGGGAACTTCTTAAACTACCATATACCTTATTTTCTACTCAAATTCTTATAAAAGTACTATTTTTTGATAGATCCCTACAATTTCTATATAATGTAATAGCATGACTAGGGTCTACTCTAAGTTTAATATGTGTTTAAAGTGTTTATTATTCAATTTAGGAGTGTTTGAGTGCAAAAAACTTCAATTTTTCAAGGTTGGGTCTATATTAGGGTTTATATAAGGTTTTAGAGGTTTACCATCTTAATAATGGTTCATAAATGTTAGACCTCCAAAACTAAACTTATGACCATGGATGTTTAGTCCATATACCCCCCTAAAACTCCTAAAAATATTTATTTCCCATGTAACTTTTGTGTGGATATACGAGTAGAAGATGGTGGACCTTGCACTCCTTACAAGCCTTTTAAATAGGTTTGTAGTCTTAACAATGATTCATAAACCTGAGATCCTCAATCCAACTCACTCATCCATGGATTTCAAGTACATAGGTGTGCCTGAATTCCCTTGGGATCATTTTCTTTGAGACCTTATGTTATGAAGGATATGATCATTTGACTAGATAGCTCAAGTTGATTATCTAGGACTATGGTAGCTTAAGGAGGTTATTGAGACTAAAAATGCCTTCTTGTTGCATTCATTTACCTATAACAACCTTTTAGGGCCTATACCATCCTCCCTACACATCCTCATTGTCTTATATTATTTTGGGTAATTTGGTTATTGTTGACCACTTTCTAGTCCCATACCTATAAAAGGGTCAACCTAATACCTTGAATCTTGATTCATCATTGGCACTATGGTTTTCATTCATATCATGAGTTTGTGAGGGTTATTAAAATAGTCCATGGTATTATCATGCTACAAATTTGCTTTGTCAACCTTCATTCCTTTTTTCCAACTTAAATCAAGTATTGTCATGATGGTCAAACATGCTTAGATGGTCCTTGATCACTTTGATGGGTCTCTAGCATGAAAAAAATGCTATGGTGAAGGTGAGTTGAGGAGGAAATTTTATAGAGGCTCATAAACACATTGGTTTTACCTAATAACATGAGGTATGTCCACTTTCTAGTTTTAAAGAAACATCATAAAAGGTGTCTTAAGGTTTATTTGATCTTTTTCATAGGTCATAAAGGTCTTTTATATGTATTTACATGATAATTAAGTTGATATACCTTTTTAAGGTCATATATGTGTGTAAAGTCAACATTTTTGTCATAATTAGACCAAATCTAGCCTTGATAGACCACTACTTCACTTGACACACCTATAATGGACCTCATAAGCCTCATCAAGTCATCACTAAACTATTTCATAACTCATTAAATCCATTAGCACCATGATCAACACCTAATTCATCCTAAATGGGCCCTATAAATGCCAAATATTAATTTTTCAAATCCCTCAATTCATAGCATCAATTTCAAAATTCCATGACTCCTATTTTCCCTCCAAAACACTTGATAATAATGTTTTAGATCTGAAACAAGAAGAATTGTAGAGAAAATGGTAGGTTGTAGAGGTTTCTAAATTAGTATGTATTTGTATAGTATGGACCAACTCAAATGGAGTTATGATTTTGTAGACGGAAGTTATAAATTTCAAATGGAGGAGAGATCAGTGTTTATTAGTCCCATGGAATCTCAAAACCATCCCATCACTCCCTTAATCTCATTAGCAAATTTATAGAGTTCTCTAGGTTCATGCATGTACTATATAGTGGAGAGAGAATGGGGGCCTAAGCCTATAACCATAGAAAGTGAACTTAGGTAGTTTTAACCCATGTGTATTTGTTTGAAGATTGGTCTCATAAAATTTATGAACATTCCTTAAGAAGTTAAGGAATTTGTATGTTGTCCTCATCTACATAGGGCAAGTTGGGTTGGATGGCTTTTAGGGATTCTTGCCTTGTATACTAAAACCAATCATGTATGTTATTGCCTTGGGTCTTTAAGTATCTTTCCATAGCATTTTTAGCACTTAAATCACATGTGTGAACTCATATGACCAATAGATCTTCATGACTAGCTCTTGTGTGTGATTTATAGACAAGTTTGTGTAATGAATAGAGGTTTAATGCCCTCATTAGAAGTTTTGGGTTGGGTTGAAAAGTTTTCATAAGTGTTTCAAGGTTTCCAATGCCTTCTTGATTAGGTTGAATCTCTAATTTCCTCTTTACATCCCAAAATATCCTAAGGAATAAGGATTTGTGCATATTTGAAAACCATTGTATGATAAAGACTATGTGTGTGTGTCTTAATGGAATCTATAAAACTATATTCATATAGCATATGAAATTTGGTTAATTTAGTGTGACTAATGACACCCAATCCATAGGTCTTCCTACTTACTTGCATAACCCTTATAGGCTTTTCTTTCACTAATTCTCAATCATCCACAACCTTCTAGACTTAACCCTTACAAACCTAGCCAACTCTTTTAGGCCCAAATCCATCCCCCCAAGTCTCATTCCCTTTGGAAAATATCATCTAACTTTGATAGGAGTGCTAAAACCTAGGGTGTCCTATTTTTGGTGTTGTTGTCCAAGTGCAAAGTTGGCTCAAATGGTCATTTGCTCTCAGATCTTTATCCTAATTCATGTTAGCCTAATGTGAATTCATTTAACCCATGATCATTAATTTCCATATAAAATTCCATTCAAAGTCCATTTATAAGGGTTTGTACTCATTTACAAGAGAGAAGCAAGAATACTAGTAAGAACATTCAAGCACTTTTCCCTATTCTCTACATATAGTCATCCAATAGTATTTCAATCTTATTCAAACCCTCATACCAGTCCCTTGTCATTCCAAGTACATCTAGTTTAATTTTAATACACAATTTCACCAATTACTTCAATGGTAAAACTCATTAGCTTGATCCCTCCTTAGAGTATTGGTATGCAGGAAGCATACCCACACATGGGGTGTGAAATGTATCCAGCATATCCTTTACATACTAACCCCTTCTCTCTCTTTCCAAAATTGTCACTCAAGTTCAAGAATAAAGAGATCCTATGGATTTTAAGATTAAAACAAATTCACAATGAGCTCCATAGACTTTTAGGCTTTGATATTTCACTCATAGGGTAACACAGACCTATTGAGCAAAACCTAGAAAACTCATATCACATGGATAATAGCACCAAAAAAGGACTATAACACTAAATACCAAGGTGTCCCACTTTTGATGCTCCTATCTAATATATAAATGAACTCTAGGATCCTAGTTATGATAGTCTCCCAGTCTTATACCTAAATTCTCAGACTTTGTCTCAGACCAGACAACTTGGAATAAGCTGTCATATTTTTTCTTATTTATTACTATTTTTAGAAAAGGTAAAAATACAATATATTTACATAAATCAATAGCCTAATTATTGCACATTATTTACTGATTTATCCTACTCTGACTTTTTTATTTAATTAGGAATAAAACTTCATTATTTTGAAAAAATAATAAAACATTTGGTGAACCCGACTTTCAATTTTCACACAAAAACCCTAGAAATACTAGGGTAAATTATTTTTTATTTTTTTCCATAATTTCTTGATTTTTTGTATATTTAAAAATAAAAAATATAAAAATTAATTTCAAAATTATCATATATTTTGTTAAAACCCTAGTATTCATATATTAGGTCATTTTTTCATACAAACACATTCCAAACACTAAGAAAGATATATTTCTAAATTTAGAAATATTTTCTAATTTTTCCTAAATTTTTCAATCAAAATTATAATTTTTTTATAAATTTATATCAATTTTTTAAAATTATCATACTAATTTAAAAAATAAAAAAAATCATTCAAACACCCTAGTTTCATGTACTAGCTCATATTTTACTTCTTGTAGTATCCTTACATCCATAATTAAATTTCACAAATGTTGTTCATTTATTTACAAAATTTTCTTACATTTCTTGTAAATAATAAGGAAAACATAATGGACCCTATAATGTACATGAATAATAAATTTTATCATATGTTAGTATAAAGCTTCATATTTTTCATTTCATGTTTATGTTTCATTATATGGGACAATATTATAAAATTCATTGCAAAAAATGCACAAGATTTAAAAATTCTTTATGCATATTCTCTTTTGCTCATATCGAATGATTACCAACTCCATTTTTCTAAATGCATTTGAAATGTTATGTTGCATATCTAAAGTTTATATGCCTTTATGCAAAAATTCATGATCTCTATCCTTTGCTTTCTATTCCTGATATGCAAAATTGTTCAAATATATCTTTCTAAATTCATTCAAAATGTTATGTTACATATCAAATTTTATATGCCTTTATGCAAAAATACATGTTCTCTATCCTTTGCTTTCTATTCCTCATATGGAAAATTGTTCAAATATATCTTGCTAAATACACTTGAAATGTTATGTTACATATCAAAAGTTTATATGCCTTTATGTAAAAAATCATGTTCTCTATTTCTTTATGTTCCTCACATTGAAAATTGTTCAAATATATTTTTTTAAATGCATTTAAAATGTTATGTTGCATATCTAAAGTTTAAATGCCTTTATGAAAAAAGTCATATTCTCTATCCCTTGCTCACTAAGGAATGTTCTTTATAAACATATTATTGCACAAATCATAACTAAAAAGTCATGTATTTCAATTTACATTCATTATTTTGATACTAAAAAACACTAGAATTTATATATATCCCTCCTTCCTTTAAACTTTGAACATCTAGCTCTTATCCCACATCTACTACCAACTTTATACATATAGTAGATCATGCAGTCGATGCTATCACCCAAGTTTATGAAGATAGGCAGGTTGATTACACCTATGGTAATAGATTTACCACCTAGGATAACACCCATTTAGATACAATTTTTATTCTTGAGATCCTTCAGTGATCAGATATTTATAAAGATGTGTTGTATGTAGCCCTTCACAATACTAGAATTCTTGTTTTAGTTAAACCAACTTATGCTGCATCTATCCTCAACACAATGTAATGGACTAAAGATAATATCTCTTTTGAGAAAGAAGATTTACCCCTACAACACATCATTAAAAAACATCTACCTTTATATATTAAATTAAGAATTAATGATGTAGAAGTTAAAAGAGTGTTAGTCAATAATGGATCAGGACTTAACATTTGCAACATATCATTTTTTAAGCATATTAACATACAACCTCAAAACCTAGACCATTCCAATATGAAAATCAGAGGTTTCAACAACATTTCATGGAAATTAATGGGTCAAATAACATTTAATATATCACCTTAGGGCCTAAGACACTACCAACCACTTACCAAGTCATGCCAAATGACCTTAATTATAATTTATTATTTGGTCAACCTTGGATTCATGATATTCATGTAGTCCCTTCTACACTCCATGCTTGTCCAAAATTTAGTCATAAAGCTTACATATACACATGCCCAATAGATAATGAACCTTTCAAATATTGTCAAGTTGATAAATCCCCATACAATTATATTCCATGATTTAATCTCAGTAGTATACCTACATAACCCACTACTCATAATGCACCCTCAGACCACACACAAAATTAGATAAATCTAAATTTTGTTGTAGCACACAAACCAAATCACCAATTCACCTCACCTTTTTTACTCAAATATCTTAATAATATGGGCTATCAAGGCAAAGGACTTGGAAAACATGAACATGGAATAGTCAATCCTATCGAGGTATCCACACAACATCAAATATGAGGGTTGGGATACTAGTTTAGCCTTAATCATGAAAAATATTCTCCTGCCCTTTCTAAACACATAAAATTTTGTCTAACCATTGCACATACCAAAAATAGTTAATCATGAATTTACATTATCATTGGTTTATCCTAATCTGATCGATAATACAATTTCAGCTGATATGTTTACATTAGATGAATTATCTAACGATGAATCCCTCCTACAATTTCTTAGAGCATATGAGGACCTCCCATCTTGTTATCATAAAAATAGATTTATAAATCCCATAAATACACATGCAAAATTTGGAGAAAATATAGATTCTACCCCTGATATATTAGTTGACTTAGATGATACTATTCTTGCAACTCCATATACACTCAATCGTTCCACACTACTTGATGAGGAAATAATAAATTTTAATTTTAGAACTGATAATAATCCCTGCATAGTCTTATTCACTACTACCCTAAAAAAGGAAGAGGATGCAAATATTCATCAAGCTTTAACAATTTTTTAAAGAACTCTTTGCTTGGTCATATTTAGATATGCCAAGAATTGATACATCTATAACAGTCCATCAAATTCCTTTATACCTCGATGCTAAACTGATTAAACAAAAAAATTGAAAAATGCATCCTAAGGTGGCTCTACTTGTCAAAGATGAAATATAATGCCTCTTAGATGTGGGTTTCATTCAACCAGTAACACATCCTAAATGGATTTCCAATATAGTTCCCATCATAAAACTAAATCGACAAATTTGATGTTATTTTGATTTATGAGGTTTAAATAAAGCATGCCCCAAAGATGATTTCCCCTTACCAAATATTGATATGATCATAGATTCCATAGCTAGATATGAAATGTTATCATTCATGGATGGTTTTGCTAATTACAATCAAATTAAAATTGTTGAAGAAGATCAAGAAAAAATATCTTTAACAACACCTTGGGGTACATTTTATTACATTGTCATGCCTTTTGGATTAAATAATACCAGAGCCACATATCAATGTACTATGATGCACATTTTTCAATACTTGATTCACTATACAGTCGAGGATTGCATCAATGATATACTAGTTAAATCCAAACAATGACAACATCATGCTATTTATTTATAGAAGATATTTCAATGACTCAAGCAATATAATGTTTGATTAAATCCAAATAAATGTGTGTTTAGATTTACATTAGGAAAAATATTAGGCTTCATTACATCTCAACATGGCATAGAGGTTAACCTTAAGAAAGTCAAAGCAATCATTGATATGCCACCTCCTACAAACTTAAAACAACTTCATTCCCTATAAGGTAAGATCTAGACAATCCATCATATGTAGCATAACTTATTGATAAAACTTAGTCATTCACTCGCTTGTTAAATAAAGATAAAAAAATTATTTGGGACCAATCTTGTCAAGAAAGCTTCGATACAATCAAGAAATATCTTCTTAATCCACCTATTTTAGTACCACCTATCCTAGACAAGCCTTTTTCTATATATCTCAACAACAAATCATGCATTAAGAACACTCTCAACATAACATGATGATCAAAATATCAAATGAGTGGTTTATTACATTAGTCACACATTGGTTGATTATGAAAAAAATTACTCCTCAATAGAAAAACTATGTCTAGCATTAGTTTTTACCACACAAAAACTCTGACATTACATGGTCAATAATGAGACTCAAGTTATCACAAAATCAAACCCCTTAAAATTCATACTAGTTAAACCACATCTTTCTGGTCACATTGTAAAATGGGTTATGTTGTTAATAGAACTTGACTTAAAAATAGTCCTCCAAAAATTAATAAAGGCCCAAATCATTATAGACCATTTAGTAGTTGTACCATTGTTACATACCAACCCTCTTAGTGACACATTCAAAGATGATTTCACTACCTACTATGCCCATTCAAATATATGTACCATGTTCTTTGATGGCTCTTGATGCACATCTGGTGCAAGGGTAGGCATTGTCTTTATCAATCTTACCAGTCACATAGTTCCTATCGCATATGAATTATGTTTTTCCTGCATCAAAAACATAGTAGAATATCAAGCACTTATCTTAGGACTATTTTGTACCCAATCCCTCCAAATCAAATATATTAAAGTCTTTGATGATTCCCAACTTATGGTCAATCAAGTCAATGATGTTTATCAAACAAAATAAGAACACCTTATCCCATACCATAACATGGTACAGTGTCTATCATCATAATTTGACTACTTTTCTATTGAGAGCATCCCTAATAAAGACAATAGACACATAGATGCAATGGCTAATGATGCATCTCTAATTCCCATGGACATCAATGATGATCAATCGATATTTACAATTAAATGAGTGTAATCACCATAAATATCTAATCTAGATTTGATAGCTCTTTCCATCTTATCTGCTACATGAAGTTCCATAACCCCAGAATGGTTATCTAATACTTATAACTTTCTAAACAAATCTATTGCACCAGACACTTTCTCTCAAAATGACAAATGTAAGTTACAAAAATATGTAATATATTATGTAATCATTGGTGGGGACCTTTTAAAATGATTCTTCAATGGACACTTACTATGATGCCTAACCTTAGTAAAAGCCAAAATCACTCTATCTCAAATACATGATAGTGTGGTGGTCATTTTAATAGAAACTCCATGTCACACAAATTACTTTGACAAGGGAAATATTGGCCTACCATGGAAGATTAATTTTACAATATGCAAATCTATGTGATAAATGTCAAAGACATAGTAATCTACAACATGCATTGTCATAAAAATTACCTATCATCTCTCCACGGTTGTTCATGTTATGGGGATTTGATCTCATTGGAAAAAATAACCTTGAATCCATCAATGGACATAAGTTCATAATCATAGATATAAACTACTTTAGCAAATGGGTGGAAGTTGTTCCACTTCAATTTACCACAAGCAAAGACATTTATAGTTTTATCATGACTCATATTATATCATACTTCGACCTATTGACAACTATCCTTTATAACAATGAAACATCATTCAAGAACAAAACTATCAAAAAAAATTGTATCAAATACAAAAATTAAGAAAATTCTCCACTCCACATTACCCACAAGGAAATAGTCAAGCAAAAACTACTAATAAAATTATCAATAGCATTTTGAGAAAGATAGTGACAAAATTTGGAGATGATTGGCACAATAAACTAGTTTTAGCATTATGGGACTATCACACAAGTATCTATATGCCCAAAATAGCTACTCTTTATTCACTCATTTATGGCACAAAATTAATTTTACCATTGGCATTAGAAATGCCATCTCTTTGTGTCTCCCTAAAAGGTATTCTCACTTATGACTAGTATCGTGAAAAGCATCTACACTAGCTTGAATAGTTATACCATACATGCATTTATGCTACAAAATACCTTAGAGTATACCAATAATGTATACATTGATCCTAAATAAATATTTCACACCAGATAATTCAAATTTAATGATCTTGTTCTTAAATAAAACCTTCACAATGTCAATGCCAAAGAAGAAATCAAAGGAAAATTCAAACCAAATTGGCTAGGTCCATATATTATTATAAAAAATCTTAGTCCTAAAGTATACTATCTAGCTTCACTTAAATGAAAGAAACTTAAAAAATTTAATGAACATTATGAATCTACACATATTTAATGTAAAATATGTTATTTTTACACATTACTTGTACATAAATTCTTTTCAGCATTACTTGTATATAATCTCTTCTACTTGATTGTACATAGATTATATAAAAATACAAAAATAATACAAAGTTTCAAAATACAAAAACATTCAAAAAATTCAAAAACACCAAAAACATTTAGATTGTATGCATCATCCATGTTTTACATATCTACTACTGTGTTATACTCACATTTATTGTTTTATGCTATTGTTTGTTGATTATCTACGTTACCATGATTCACTTGATCTTCTTTGAGTGTGTGCAGTGACTTCTAGTTCTTTGATTACTTTATTATACACATTGAGGGGGCATCCTACTTCTACATTCAAAATTCAAATTGATACATCTTCCCACTGGGGGAATCTCCCACATGACTACACCATCCAAGTTATGTCATTCTTACACCACACACTCTACTTATCATGTTGACATATATCACTTACTAGATTACATAGATTACCACATTGGTACTCACTAGTATCTTTCACTTGTGTACTTCTTAGCATATACCTAGTATTTTACTAAACATGTCTTGCATAATTTTTCTCTTGATTTGATTAGTTAGATGTGATTGTACCTTTCTAGTTTTTACATGCTTTCATTTCTTCTTTACATAGCTAGATGTGATTGCATTTCTAGTTCTAGTTTTGTTTCTTATGTGTGCCTTGGGATATTTGCCAATATTCTTTGTTTCTATTCATGTGTGTGTACCTTTAGACATTTTCTAATGTCCCTTACTTGTACTCTTCTATGTGTCATGGCCCTCATACCAATCTTTGCTTGTTTCAAATTTTATGTGTATGTGTCATTTAAACATGGCTTGTATGCTTGTTTTCTAGTTTGAGTGGCATGTTCCCATGTCACTTATTTGCATGGCCATGTGGCTAGTATTCTATGCTTCTTGATTCTTGTTCCATGTGCTTATTGAAATGTCATGATCCATATCATGCATTTTACTTACTTTATTGGATACTATGACGGACATCATGCTCCATCCCTCCTTAACAACTAAAAACTAATAACTAACATCTAACATTTATATTTCTAATTCACTACATTGCACATGTTTTTACATCATTATATATATTTAGGAATACCATTATTGATCTAATCATCTCTCAATACAAACATTTCTATATCTAGAGATATCTTATCAAATATCATTATTATATCATGTATCTATGCAACATAACACACTTGTAAGATTATTTTCTTCTAAGGGAAGTCATTGTATGTTCAATATTTCCTACCCTTAGAAGAGGGGGAAATAAATAGGGATTTTTTCATAGATATCAAATCTCCTATCAGTCAAAATAACAACATTCAAATCACCTAATTCAAAATATAGAGGTCAAATTAGTCAAAATAAAATTGAAAAATAGTGATAATTCTAGATCAACAACTAGTTTTAGCATAGGGAAACAACACTATAAATGGATAGAAACACCAAACACAAGGGTTTCCTCATTTTTACACTCTTGTATAGGCATATAACACCTAGGTTTTCTAGTAACAAGCAAAAAGTTCAACTCAGATATAGTTTTTGCACATCTAAATCAGTCAGAATGAATAATTTTAGTATAGTTTTCTCATGGAATCCAGATATAGGGGGTATCATGCACAACATGATGACTCTCACTTCTATTTTTATATGAGGTAGTTGATGTAAATTCTAGATCATAATCCATGTTATAGACACCAATGATTTGTGGTAATGTGCATGGCACATTAGTCTTCTTTTATTTTTGAGTTCATTTTATTACCTAGGCATTTTCAGTAGTTGCATGCCTTACTCCATCTACAAGTGGGTGGAATATTTTTCAAATTTAAATTTCATACAAGTTAACTTCCTAAGTACTCAATTTCTTGAGTTGAATTTCACATAAGTATAGTGCATTAGTTTTGGAGTGGATTTCATATAGGCCTAATCTCCATCTTTCAAAATGGCTAAGAGTGGCTTAGTTTTTAGCATACAATCAACTATCCATGCCAAATTTTTAGATTCTTAGAACATACATGGGCTCCAAGAGCCATCTCATATGAAATCTATTCTATAGTGGTATAACTTCATAGCTTCACTTTATGGGACAATAATGGAGCCAATGGGCTAGCCTTTATATTCTTGAGCCACCTATTTAAAGGGATTGGACACATAGTCCAAACATCGATTGACACACATGATTTATTAGCTTCAATTAGTAAGTATTTATGGATCTAAAGGTCCAACATTTATATTCTATAGCCACCTATTTAGAGGGATTGGACACATATTCCAAACATTAATTATCACATGTATGATCATCTAGCTTCACTCAGTAGGTGATGATGGAGCCAAAGGGATAGCTTTTGTATTCTTGAGCCATGTTCATGGAATTAAGCACTTAATCCATTCATGATATAAATTTTGGTATGACATCATCCAGCATAATCCATTATTACTTAGTCTTACTTAGGATCATAATAGGTTTTGTATCGGTTCACGTACTCAGTGAGGTGTATTCATTCATTCCTTTCTCTTCCTTTTTCTTTTACTCATGTTTTGTATGTTCTTATTTTATATCACATATAATAAGAACTAGTCTACTCTTTGTTTCATTTCACAAATTCACACTTACATAATATGCTCTTTATGAACTATCCATTATTACTTAACATCACACAAGCTTCATGGGCTTCACCTTTACAGGTAAGCTTGGGTATGATTTCTTTTTTTTCCTCTTTAACCTAGTATTTCACTTTTCTAAATCACTATAATAAAGTGGGGAAAATGTAGTCATATAAAATGTGAAATTTGGTTACTTTAGTGTGGCTAATGGCACCTAATCCATAGGTCCTCTTACACAACCCTTATAGGATTTTCATTCACTAATTCCTAGTCATCCACAGCCTTCTAGACTTAACCCTTATAAACCCCGGTAGCTCTTTCAGGTCTAGATCTATCCCCCTAGTTCTCATTCCATTTGGACAATAGTACCCAACTTGGATAAGAGCACTAAAACCTAGGGTAGCCTATTTCTAGTATTATTATCTAAGTGCAAAGTTGGCTCAAATGGTCATTTTCTCTTAGGTCCTGATCCTAATTCATGTCAGTCTAATGCAAATTAATTTAACCCATGATCATTAATTTCCCTACAAAAAGACATGCAAAGTTCATTTATAAGGGTTGACACTTGTTTACAAGAGATAAGCAAGAATACTAGTGAGAACATTCAAACACTCTTCCCTATTCTCTATATACATCCATCTTATAGTATTTAAAGCTTATTCAAACCCTCATACCAGTCCTTAGTCATTCCAAGTACACCTAGTTTTGCATCTAGTTACATTTTCATACATAATTGCACCAAGCACTTCAATGGGAAAACTACATTAGCTTGATCCCTCCTTGGAGTATTAGTATGTAGGTAGCTTGCCCACACATGGAGTGTGAAGTGCATCTAATGTATCCTTTACACACTAACCCCTTCTCTCTCTTTCTGAAGTTTCCATTGAATTTCAAGCATAAAGATCTCCTAAGGATTCAAAGATTAAAATAGACACACAATGAGCTTCATAGACTTCTAGGCTTTGATATTTCACTAATAGGGTAACACAGACCTATCACGTAAAACCCAAAAAACTTAGATCACCCAGACAATAGTGCTAGAAAAGGACTATAACATTAAATAATAGGGTGTCCCACTCTTGGGACTCTTGTCCAATCTAGAAATGAACTCTAGGATCCTATTTACGATAGTCTCCCAGTCTTGTACCTAAATTATTAGACCCTATCTTAGATTAGATAGCTCAGAATAAGCTAAGTCATATTTTATTTCATTTATTAATATTTTTATAAAAGCTAAAAATACAATTTATTTAAATAATTAGTAGCCTAATTATTACACATTATTTACTAATTTATCCTACTTAGACCCATTAATTTAATTAGGAATAAAACTCTATTATTCTAAAAAACAATAAAACAAGAACCTTATATGAAACTCAAGAACATGTAATAGGATGTTGGAGTCATGGTGGAGTGTTATCATAGCCTTAAAATCAACTTTCCCAGCCTTTATGGTGGCCTCATAGGCCTATAAACAACCTTCTTTGTCTACATACCCACACAATCACTTTTAGTAGAGTTTAAGGTCTTTTGTGAAAATTAAGGTTTTTTTTTAGTTTTTGAGGTTTTAATTTAGGGTTATGTATGCTTCATTTATGCTTCAAAATTTCCATGTCTACTTAGATATATGTCTTAGGGCTTCCAAGATCCATGTGGTTTGTATAAAAAGGGTCCTTATTCTCCATTTCACACTAGTTTCATATCCTTGTCTTTTCACAATGTTTCCACTACCATTCACACTATATTCTAACCTTGTTGTCCATGTTTCACCCTCACTCACCCCATAGTCATCTTAATTAATTCCTCCACCCCTACTTCCAAGGTTATATCATGTAAATATACCGCCATACTCCATTGGCACCATTAATGGAAATGAGATCATAGGATGTTGGACCCATATAGTCATATAGTGAACTAAGAATGTAAATGTGCACTGATAGCCAACCTTTAAGCTTATTATAGCAAGGTCTCCAAAAAGGCACTATGTATGTCATTGAAGGCATGAATATTGGTGTGAGTATCAAGTTATATGCATCCTAAATACGTTAATGGTGATATGAACATGTAACACCAAAGCTTCAAGTAATATGTAGACCACTTTCTTCTCATACAAGCCTAATTTCCAAACCCTATAGATAGTCATACTGGTAGGTGGTTACTTGTGACATTACTGAGGCATGTTGGTATCTTCATTTTCTTGAGCTAAAATATAATGTTGGTAAAATAAATGGAAAGGTGAATACTATTGAAAAAACTTGATGGTTATCACCATTGAGAATGTAAAGTAACACCCAAATAGGCTTGGAACCACATAGGCATATGCAAACTTGAACCCTACACAAGAAGAGGGTAAGGTATGAAAAGAAAGAAGTGTTGGAAAATCATCATCTAAGAATGATAATGAACCTTAGAACATGATGGAACCCTCCATTATCATAAGTACCTCAAGGGATAATGTTAAATTTCATATGTAAAGTGTTCATGTTTAAGCACATAGTCAGTAGTTAGTTAACTACCAATCTGAACCAAAATGGTGATTTGAGGCCCTTATAAACATGGAAAGGCCCTCAAAATTAGTAGGAATTATTGACATCTATTATTTATATTGTGTTTGAGGCATTAATGTTGTCATTTATGTCAAAGGTTTTTGAGTATATTAATTTCCCAAAGATGTTCTTATGATGTTGAATGGTGAGTATTCATGATTACATTGAGCATGGTTTAGTAGTATTTGAGTTCTATATGAGGTTTTGGCACATTATTGTGGTATAACAATATCATGAGCCTATTTATAGTGTATATAGGTATTATGGCATGAGAATGATTCTTAGAGTGAATCTACGATGGTATGAAAGTCTCAAAGTGGATGTGATTAGTAGGTCTATTTGAATGGACTTGTTCTTAAGCATGGATATGGCTTATAGAGGCATAATGGTGGTGATATGGATGTGTATGAGATTGAAGTTGAAAAAATAAATGGTATATCATGTGATAATATGTTGGACACTATGTTAACATGTGTATAAGGTATATAAGCTTTCATAGGAGGTTTCTAGGCTAGTTATTAGCTTAGTCTTTACATGAAGAGACCTAGTGAGAAGGCATAGGATTGGTTACATGATGAGGTGAGTAGTATAAGGATTGTAATAAGAATATTGGTAGTGTGTGAGCATGGTATGAGGTTATATGACATGAGTATGAGGTTTTGATATCAATGCAAGAGGTTTTAAGGTATGTTCAAGGTCTAAGTGTGACTTGTAGTTCAAAGCCTAATGTGCAAAGAGACTTAGTGTTGCCTAATGAGGGATCAAAGTAAATTTATAAGGTGCCAAAGATATTAAGAGAAGTTTTTGTGTGATATGTTTTATCAAGTTTTTTGACCAATTTTGAGGTCAAAGTCTGAATGAAAAAGCATGAAAATTAGTGTTGAGGTTTTTTTAGTACATAAAATGAGGTATTATAGACCCAAAAAGGATTTTATTGTGCTCATTAGTATGTGAAACATTTGTATGAGGATATAATTATATCATGGTAGTTTTGGAATGGTCCTATCTTAAATTTCAAATCATTGTTTTTGGATTTGAGGGGCAATCCTTTATGAATGATTACTAAGAATGGAAGTTAATCTAAACCCTACTAAACCCCTAATATTGACTGAATATGAAATATCTTATAGGAAATGGATCAAAATGGTTTTTTGACCTAGTTTGATGATTAGAATAGGTATATGAATCTCCTAGCTTTCTCTAGGTGGCTTTGGACTATTAGAAGAGTAAGTGGAAGCTATAAGAAAACCCTTATTTCTTAGGTTTTTTAGGTAGTTGGAAGGGTTAACCAGGTCAAAACATGAACTAGTTGGAGGATGATGTGTGAGACTTGTTTTAAAAAAAAAAAAATATTTGTAGTTTTTAGACCTTAAATATGCTAAACTAGTCATGAAAGATAACCTATCACTAAAAAGCCTAGTGAGGAAGACAATGAGAAAACCTGGGCAAAAGTGAGAATGAGAGTAGGAATATGTTACCATGGATTAGGAATGGATAAAATTACATGGGGTTGATTTTAAAGACTTAATAAATTTCCATATTTTATATATGTTTTAGAGGCCATTGAAAAATATGAGAATTTTGTTCACAAGATGACCTGTCTAGTGAAGATGAGATAGTAAAGGTGTAAGGTTTAAAGATTGGTCTATATATTTCATGTTTACCATTATACATCTATATATTTGTGTTTTTATATGTTATAAATATATATAAATATTATAATCATGCATTAGGACTAATTTATTATGTATACATAGGTGTTGGAATGCATATTCACCATGACTGGTTCTTAACGTAGAATAACAGTTCTGGGTATGCAAGATGGAGTGAAGAGTTTAAGACTCTATAATAGGATTTAATGTATGTAGTGTAAATTTTAATTTTTTTTGGTATGTATATTACCTATACATGATTTATATAAATTTGAGAGTTAGGTTAAGAATTTGAAATATGGAAGCCAAAATGGCTTATCTAGTTGTGTAAGGACTATGAGAGAGAAGGTCAACAAATTGGTTTATAAGACCAATGGTTGACACTAGATATTGTGATTTATATTATTTAAATTTTTATATAGGTCTCATAGGTTATTTTTAATGTATTTTTATTCATGATAAACTCCTATGAAGGTGTGAAAATTCAAAGTCTCTATATTAGATTTTTTAAGATTGTATGTAGTTTTGAGTGAGCATATGAAGATGATTAGTTTGAGGTATTTAAAATGTATTATGAAATATAATGGAATATTTGATGATACTGAGGTCATGTAGTTTTTATAAATGTTATTTTTTATCTGGGTTATGTGGAAAATTTAAGTGTATGCTTCAAATTTTTAAGATATACTTTATGGCAATGAGAAGGCCTAATTACGAGTAGACCTAATGGCATGGTTTAAGGAGTGAAATATGATAAATGGTGTTGGGGAACCAAGGTGAGATTATCATGGGTATAAATTAATTATTTTTGAATTTTTTCATCCCTATTAGGAGTCTCAAGGCATTCTAAGGTGGTTAAGGTGAAAAATGTGCTTTGGGAAGGCATAATTGCATTAGGTCTCTATTAGGCCTAATGGTGGTTTTGGTCCTTATGAGTAATGACTGACCTACGTAGTGAGTGTTTAAATTTTAAAATGTGTGTATTTACATATATAAGGGTGATATAAGTATGGAGAGATGTTTGGTTAATCAAGGTGGTTGATATCAAGAGTCAAGTATAAAAAGAAGGCATAATATGCCTATTTATGGAAGTAAGAAGAATGAGAGTGAAAGCAAATTAAAAATCGATTTGAATAGTAGAAAGAGGTCATATATATAATTATAAGAGAGTACATGATCAGTCATGAATATCCAATAGAATTTTTGAGTATAATGAGCAAGGTCATATTACCTAAATCTATAAAAAAGAAGATGAGTTGAGTGAAGAAGCCTAATAGACTATTTGAGAGAGATCGAAGAGTGTAGAGAGAAACTCAAGGTGATTATCATCATTTGAGTGAGAATGTGTGTCCTAATTTTATCAAATGTTTCAAGTGATTGAGTTAGTTCTGAGTCACCTAGGAGTTTGGTACCTCCTTGCAAGTTGGTACTTGTTAAATACTAGTTGAGTGGGTGTTTGACTAGGTAGGGGTTAGTGTTCCTTGTGGAATTGGTGATTCACTAAATTTGGATCTTTAATTATATTACTTTAGTCCATTTGTATGTTTAAGTGGGTTTTATCTCCCTTGAGGGTTTCCCACATAAATGATGTGTTTTATGCTTCATGCTCTTGTGTATGCTTGTTTATACATTGGTTGATCTATGTTATTGAATGAATCTTCTTAAATGATAAGTGTAATTAAATGTATGTTTTGAAGATACTAATTCACCCCTCTAGTGGTTGTGATTCCAAAAATTGGTATCAGAGTTATTTTTTTGTAAGAGGCCTGACAAACATAAAGGTGGTCCTAAGCAGCAAAAGTTTGAAGTATGATTATGATAGTGTTTATCATGGTTATAATGATGGTCTACCAAAGAATGATGGTATTGGTAGAGTAAAATAATAATGATAAGGATGACAAGATGATTCATGATCAAATCTTAAACTAAGGTGAGTTATGTGTTATTATAGGACATAAGTTAAATTTGAAATAATGTTAGAAGTGTTATTTACCATCTTAGAAGGATTATGTTGAAGCCAAGTCAAAGGTAAAACCTAAGTTGATAGTCAAAATGACATTAAAGACACGTTGAGAGAAAGGTATAGGTCAAGGCATCAAGGTGTCTTGTAGAAACTTGTTATAGGCCTTGTAAAAAGGTATTTGTAGATATCTTGGTGAAGTAACTAAGCATAGGTGTTTGAGTAGTTGTGTTTACAAGAGATGGGTTATAAGGTATTTGTATGATGACTTGATCAAACCAAGTCACCTTCATTTTAGTGTCTAGATATCTCATAGAGATAAGGGAATCCAATCATGCTCCAAGAGTATGTGTGTATGCAAAGAAGATATATACCAATCATGAAGATAGTTGGTTGTGAATCTAATCTATGTTGAGGTTTAGAATTTGTTTCAAGAGCTTATCAAAGGTGGTTAACTATGAAAAAATGTGAGTTTTCTATATACATAGTAAGATTAGTTTTAATTTTCTAAGCACTCTTACGAGGGTATCAAGTATAATAACAAAGGGGGAGATTTTTGTATGTTCACTTTGTGTAATTCAGTATTTACAAATTCTAAAGATGCATCTATATATATGAACACCTAAGAAGATGTTTGTACCTTATGGGCATGACCAATGGTGGATAAGGGTAAGTATCAAAGCTATTTTATTGGTCATAAACATTGAAAGTTTTTATCTTATGCATTTTAAATATGACCTTAAGATCATAAAGAATAAGTATATATGCTTTGTATAGTCATTTTGGGTGATAATTTAGGTGTTTGAAGCATATGACAAGACTGGCATGTAATGAGGATTTCATGACTCCATAATCTAAAAGAGCTTTCATGAAGTGAATAAACTTGTAAAGACTAGTGAAGTTTAATGAACATCATATGGAATGTCTTTAAATAAACCATGTGGATTTGAGTGATCTTGGTGAATGTCACTGACATTAAGATCATGTAATGCATGTGGACAGTGTATGAGGTCCTTGAAAAAGTGTGTGAAGTACAAGAATAATTAGAGTAATCTTACTCAGAGGTATGACATGACATAATAGTCTTGATAGAGTTTGATGATTATTTGATACATGTATACCTCATATATTGAGGTCTCATAGACCTAATTGGTAATTTTCTACGTGGAAGTTATTTTGAGCTAGTCTAAGCCATGATTGATCATGAAACATAAATGGGATAGACTGTTGCATGAAGAATCATTTGATATGACATATGGACAATAAATATGTTTGTGTATAGATGACTAAGATTATTCTTTGGAATAATGCTATTGTTTGTAGATAGGCCTAAAGTGTATAGGTCTCTACAATATCTAATTGAAGATGGTTCCAAGAAGATGCTTTGTCAAAAATAGAGTTCCTTATTCAGGTGTTACTAGATATCAAGTATGAAGAGTGATGTTCATGTGTATTAAGGCCTATGATGGTTTAGGCAAACTTGAAAGGAGAGCATGGTTTTAGGGGGATATTTGTAGCTATGTGATTAATAAATTGTCTACTTTAGTGGATATGAGCTTAAGGTGAGGTGAGCTTCTCTTTGGATTGATCAAAGGAAGAATAATCTTGTTTGAAGAGAAAAGGTGTGTTTTTAGTTTCTTAGGTCCAAGGATAAGTAGTATTTTTAAAGATGACCTTTTTCCATTAATGTTAAAGGATGAGAAAGACTTTATTTGGAGAAAGACCAGTTTGGGGGAGATCTAGCTTAGAGAGATGAGAATGATCTACTTTTTTAGAGTGTTTGCCATTAATAATAAAAGGGGAGAATTTTGAGGTATGTTCCTATTGTTGTGTTTGAGGCATTAATGTTGTCATTGATGTCAAAGGTTTTTGAGTATCATTGATGTCCTAGAGATGTTATTATGATGTTTCATGGTGAGTGTTCATGATGACATTGAGCATGGTTCAGTAGTATTTGAGTTCTATATGAGGTATTGGCACATTGTTGTGGTGTAACAAGCTCATGAGCCTATTAAGAGTGTTGGATTAAAGCATGTATTCTTGATTTAGGAGTCATTTTATTTTTGGAGATGTTATTCTATTTTGTGCATGTATTTATTGAGTGTACAATAATAAATAGACACTCCTATTTTATGGTTATTCATGTAATAATATTTTGTTTCACAAAACAACCTACCTTGAATATTTAATAGGCACTCCCATGTACTTTTGACTTAATCATTTTTAGAGACCAACATGGATATTATGATTATACATTCTAAAGACTTTATTGTACATACTTGCATTTTGTGTATAATGTTTGTGTTATTAGTGCTATAGTAATGGTTTGCAAGAGAGATCCTACTAGTTATGATTTCAACATGAACTTCTACATGGTATCAAAGCATTCTTCTTAGCCATTACTCAACATGTTTTTTCATTTGAATCTAGTTGTTATTGAATAATATTCCACATAGGTTTTTCTTTATTTTGATGAAATTATTTGGATTTAAATCTTGGACACATTGTCTGATTTCATTTACATTAGACCTAAATTACTTAGAACCTATGCATTGTTTGGACTTTAATTATGTGGAGAAATTTTGACTCAGCTATGGCTTCATTATTTTTTACCTATAGAGGCAATGCCTCCTCTCCCTCACCAATATAATGGCATTCTCCATATCCTACTCATAGAAAAGTGTATGGAATGTATTGTTATTTTTTACAATGGATCTTCCACATAAGGGGTAATAGCTAGCCCATGCCTCTTAAAGTTGAAGATGTCTAATTTTTTATCTTCAGTCTAGAGCCCTCCATGATTGAAAGAATTTTGATAGGCAAATACAAGAGCAATGAAGTTATTTCTAGCACTAAATATTTGGTGTGTTTAACTAAATTTAGAGAAGGGGAGATAGTGAGGGTTTTACCTAAATGTAGGCATGCATTTCACATTTCATGCATCAACATGTGGTTGTACACCCATTCTAGTTTCCTATTCTACCAGGTTGACATATAGATGTTTTTTACCTTATTAATTCTAAGCCCAAGGTCGAACAATTTTCACAAAGAGATCATAGGTGCATTTCCTTGACAATAATTGCTCTCCATTTGTAACCCTAAAGGCATCAAGGAGAATAATTAATGTCATAACATATTTATTTATCTCTATTAGGATTGAGGTATTAAGTACATCCTAATAATCTTTGGCCACAACTTTATCCTCTATCAACCTGATCTCCTCCACATCGCCCTCTATGCTAGGTCTTTCCACACAATTAGAGGCCTAAATCTCCTCTCACATAGCCATTATCTATCATCTCAGATGCCTCGTTAGCTATCAAATTCCATATTTGGATAAGGTAAAGCCTTTATTTTTATAATTCAATAGTGAGATGCATTAGACTTCAAATAGATGTTTTTACATCATGATACATGTGGGTTACCTAGTTGGGTGGTTATCTAATTTTTATTAAAACATTCAAAGTTGGAAGACTCTTGGTTTGAACCCCTCTTGATTTGTTTTTTACACAAAGTTTTAAAACCCACTATCTTTTATTTAAAAGTCTAATGTTTTTTTTTTTAAATTAAAGCATTTTTTCTAAGTGGGAGCATATTATAAAGTGGGTAATTCTTTAGAAGGGATTGGTACTATTGTAATGTGGGGATATTTATTTTTGAAAGAGATGGAAAATTATTGTAAGGAGGGTTATAAATTTTTTACAAATCCTTGTAAATATTTGTAAAAGACTCCTTTAAAAGAGGGACATTGCAATATTGTTTTTTGACATATATTTTTCATATTGATTGTCGAAGATGGAGGGTGAGGTCTAGTCTCACAGGCGGTGAGACCCCCTCATAAAACACTTCATTTTTAGATGTGATTTATACATAGGATGTTATTTAAATGGATTCCTATGTCCCCTTTAGTGCGAATTATAGTTGTTGAGCCTATATTATTGTCCTTATCATCACACTTTGCACTCATGGATGCATTATCGATAGATTTTGGCATCCCCTTTTGAGTGTGAATTGTATTTTTGTGCCACTTTGTACTCATGGACAAAATTTTTAGTAGAGCTTGACATCATACTTTTTTGAGTATGGTTTTGTGTCACATTTCTCCCTTGTTAAAGGATAAATTCTCATATTCTTGATGACATCTTATATAGATTGATAGCATTCTGGGTTTTATGTGTCATTAGGTATTTTTATTATATGGGATTTTTATTTGTGGTCACACTTAGATTTATGGATTTTTTTCTTCATGTTTATATGATCCATGATAATCACTTACTCTTCAGTTGTTGATTATCTCATCACCAATAGGGCCATTTTCTTGAGAGATATTTGTTATATATTTTTGACACTTTTTTGATAGTTAACATTCTCCAATTTTTTTGTGGAGTTTGATCTCCTGCTAAAGAGTAACTATTTTGGTGAATATAGTTTAAACATATTAGTGTTCAAGTAGTGGATTGAGCCCACTCATACAGACCTTTTTACGTCACTCCACCTAGTCATCTGTATGGGTAGTATAGTGCAGGTCCTACTTCTTTGGTTGTCATGTTCCTTACTAACCCTTGGTGCACCACATATTCTGGTAGTAGATCAAATTTAGATGGTGAACTATTTTTCACTATTGACACCTCTGATAATCTATTTTTGTAAGAGTTATTCTAGTGAATTTAGTGTCATTTTTTTAATGATTGAGTAGCGGATCTAGACCACTCATGCAGAATTGAGTTCCAGTAAGATTTTCAATTCCACCACATGAATTTGTATTTGACGGCCTTCATTCTATTTAGTGCACCTCTTTAACATTATGTTTAAGTATTGAGCCATTTGATTTCTTGGGACACCTTGTAGAATATTTTTTTTTTCTCCCAACTTTAGCTATTGTTACTAGTTTTTGGGTACCTTATAGTGATACATTTCATCCTTGGTGACTCTTTTTCTCTAGTGTTTTGAGATCAATGTTTTTTTTATAGATTTAGCCTTGTATAGAGTACCAATTCCTATTTGACTTGGTGGTTACAATGATTCATCATCCATGTAATCTAATAAGTTGGATTGGTTACCATAGGGACACTTTGTATTTCACTATTAATTTATACATGGGTACCTAATTAGGCCTAGTTCCTAAGACCCATCAATCTCTTTGTTTTCTCCTTTTTTCACACCCTAATTTGTAATTAAAGGAGGATGTTGGAGTAAAGCATGTAATATTTATTTGGGAGTCATTTTATTCTTAGAGATGCTATTCTATTTTGTGTATGTATTTGTTGAGTACACAATAATAAATAGACACTCCTATTTTATATTTATTCATGCAATAATATTTTTTGCATGAAACAACCTACCTTACCTATTTAATAAGCACTCCCATGTAATTTTGACTTGGTAATTTTTTGAGACCCACACATATATTGTGAATATACATTCCAAAGACTTTATTGTACATACTTTCACTCTGTGTACAATGTCTATGTTATTAGTGCTATAATAATGTTTGTAGGAGAGATCCTACTAGTTATGAGTTCACTATGAACTTATACATGGAGTTTATAAAGGTGTTTTGGTATGAGAATGAGTCTTATATTGAATCTTCAATTGAAACAAAGTCTCAAAGTGGTATAGTGCTTAGTAGGTTTGTTTGAATGGACTTGTTCTTAAGCATGGATATGTCTTATAGAGGCATGATGGTGGTGATATGGATGTGTATGAGATTTAAGTTGTAAAAATTAGTGGTAGATCATGTGGGAAGATTTTGAACACTATTTTTACATGTGTATAGGTATATAATATTTTAGAGGAGGTTTTTAGGTTAGTTCTTATCTTAGTCTTTGCATGAAGAGACCTAGTGAGAAGTTATAGGATTGGTTACATGATGAGGTGAGAAGTATAAGGCTTGTAAGAATAATATTTTTAGTGTGTGATCATGGTATGAGGTTATATGACATGACTATGAGGTGTTGAGATTAATTTAATTGGTTTCAAGGTATGTTTAAGGTCTAAGTGTGACTAGCAATTTAAGGCCTAATGTGCAAAGAGACCTAGTGTGGCTTAATGAGGGGTCAAATCTAGTTTATAATGTACCATATATCTTAAGATAATTTTTAAATGTGTGAGAGGTTTTATAAAAAAAAATTACCAATTCTAAAGTCAAATTTTGAAGTAAAAATCATAAAAATTAGTGTTGAGGTTTTCTATGTCCATAAAATGAGGTATTGTAGACCTGAGAAGCATTTTATTATGCTCATTGGAACATGAAATTTTTTTGTGAGGATCCAAGAAAATCATGGTAGTTATGTAATGGTCCTATCTTAAATTTCCTAGCATTGGTTTTGGATTTGAAGGGCAATCCTTTATGAATGATTGCTAAGAATGGAAGGTCATCTAAACCCTACTAAAACCCTCATATTGACCTAATATGAAAGATATTATGTTAAACAGATTATAATGGGTTTTTTTAATTATTTTAATTATTATAACACGTAGAGTACTGTACCAATTTTGTCCAAGTGGAATTGATCTATCATAAGAGTGAGTGGAAGCTATAAGAAAACCCTTATTTCTCAAATTTTTGATATAGTTGGTAGGTTGACCAGGTCAAAGCATGAAAATGGTTGGATAATGATGTGTGATAATTTTTATTTGTGATCATGTAAATTTTTTAGAAGTTTTTAGAACCTAAATATGCTAAAATGGTCATGAAAGATGACCTATTATTAAAAAGCCTAGTGATGAAGACAGTGAGAAAAATCAGACAGAAGTGAGAATGAGAGTAGGATATGTTACCATGGATTAGTAATGGATATAATTATGTGGGGTTGTTCTTAAATGTTTATAACACATTTAAATATTTTTTATATTTTTTTATGTCATTTAAAAATTTGAAAATGTTGTTCACAAGATGACCTATCTAGTGAAGATGAGACAGTGAAGGTGTAAGGTTCAGAGATTGGTCTATATAATTCATATTATTCATTAGAACTCTATATATATATATATATTTTATATGGTATAAATATGTATAATGATAATAATAATTATTTAATAATTATTTATTATGTATACATAGGTGTTATAATGCATGTTCACCATGACTAGTTCTCAAGGCAAAATGACAGTTCTGGGTATGCAAGATGGAGTGAAGAGTTTGAGACTCTATAATAGGATTTAATGTATCTAGTACACTTTTTTATGTTTTTTTGTATTTATATTACCTATAAATTATTTATATAATTTTGATATTTAGGTTAATATTTTGAAATATGGAAAGCCAAAATGTCTTATCTAGCTATGTAAGATAGTGAGAGAGAAGGTCAACACATTGGTCTGTAAGACAATGGTTGAAACTAGATCTTATGATATACCTAATTTAATTTATTACATAGGTAATAGGTTATTTTTAATTTATTTTTATGAATTATAAAATCATATTAAGGTGTGCAAATTCAAAGGCTCTTGACTAAGTTTTTGAAGCCTATATGCAGTTCTAAGTGAGCATATGAAGATGATCAGTTTGAGGTATTTTACCATGTATTTTGAAATATAATGGACTTGGTGATGAAAATTATGTAATTTATGTTATATAAATGTGATTTTTTATTTGTTTTATATTTCAAATTTGAGTATATGCTTCATATTTTCAAGGTATACTTTCTGGCAGTGAGAAGGCCCAATTACGAGTAGACCTAATGACATGGTTCAAGGAGTGAATAAGATAAATGGTGTTGGAAACATAAGGTGATCTTATCATGGGTATAAAAGATTTTTTTTTCATTCATGTGAGGAGGCTCAAGGTGTTCTAAGGTGGTTGAGGTGAAACATGTGCTTTGGGAAAGCCTAATTGCATTAGGTCTCTATTAGGCCTAATGGTGGTTTTGGTCCTTATGAGTAATGACCAACCTATGTATTGAGTGATTAAATTGTGAAACATGTATATTGACCTATTAAAATGTTAATCTAAGTATGGGGAGAATTTTTTTCCAACCAATGTGGGTGAGAGCAAGAGTCAAGTATGAAAAGAAGGCATAATAGGCCTATTTATGGAAGTAAGAGGAATGAGAGTGTAGTGAATAAAATATCACTTTGAAGAGTATAAGGAGGTAATTTATACCATAAAAGGATATTATAGTATAAATAATATGACCTAAATCTATCAAGAAGAGGACTAGTTGAGTAAAGAAGCCTAATACGTTGTTTGAGAGAGATAGAACAATGTGGAGAGAAAATGAAGGTGATTTTCATCAATTGAGTGAGAAATAGGTGTTCTAAGGTGATAAGAGGTTTTAGATAGCTTATTTGGTGTTGAGTCACCTGGGATCTTGGTGTCTCCTTTCAAGTTGGTGCTTGTTAATGACTAGTTGAGTGGGTGCTTGATTAGGTAGGGGTTGGTGCTCCTTTTGGAGTTGGTGCTTCATTAAATTTGGATCTTGTCATTATAAGATGGTAATCCATTTATAAGTTTTAGTGGGTTTTATCCCCTTTGAGGTTTTTACATGTATATTATGTGGTTTTTTCTTCATGATCTTGTGTATTCTTATTTATACATTAGTTGATCTATGTGATTGAATGAATGCTTAATAAGTGACAAGTGAAATGAATTGTATGTTTTGAAGACATTGATTCACCCCCCCTCTTAATTACTATGCTTCCAACATAAATTTTCATCATGGCCCATTAAATAAACTCATGTATTCACTTGGGCTATATAAATAATGGGTATACCCATTGTTTTGTCTAAGACCAAGCCCTATATGTGATAGTTGTTTATGAGTTGAAAGGGTGCGTTCATGCCATGAAGGGTATGTAGGTAGTTTGGGACCCAAAAAAGGTTTCATTTAAATTATGTATGATGGTTAAGGGTTCCAAAACCTCATCAAAAGGTTTAACACCTAGAGATACAATCCAGAGCCTTGGAAATAGGCCAATAAAGTTAAGTATATAAGCATTTTTATAGAACTTAGTGCCATATTAAGGTTACTTCAAGATATTATAACAAGTTTAATCACCAATGTGGGGTGTATGAAGATGTATGCGATCTAATAAGGAGATTTCAAGTTTAGGGAAGTGAAGACAATGGTTCAAGTGCCTTCAAACCCTACTCGATCTAGTCAACCTACACATAGTTTGAAGACCATCTTCAAATGCTCACCCACTCCACCACATGGCCAAAGATCATAATGAGTTTAAGTCTCCTTATGGAATAAATATCCATGAAATATTGGATATTATTTTTGGGCTAAGATTTATTAATAAACCTTAAGAATATAAGCACTTAGAATTACCTATAAATAACTCTAATGCCTCCTTTTAACATTCATATCTCTAAGAACCCTCTACATGGGAACCCAACCCATTCATGAAATATGAGGAGGTTAGTTCCTTATACATTAATTACATTTTTTCCTTATTTGTAGATTCATACTCTATGAACCATCATTAAGATGGTGGATGCCTCAAACCTTGCACAAACCCCAAAAGTGACTTGATGGTGGAGTTTGACTTCAAAACCCATCTAGATGAGATTATTTGACCATGAAATGACCTTTAAGTTCTCCTGAGGTCCTCTAATCATCATAGTGACCCACTGGTTAGCATGTGTATGGATCAAACTATATGGAATAGGCCTAAAAGAAATAGTTTGAGCTCAAAACCAAAGAGATTAGGATTTTTTATGTGTATAATGCAGTTGGGGAGGAATAGTGAGTCTTAGAACATCTAATAAATCCCTCCAAAAACCAAAAATATGACCTCCATGACTGGTTCATCAAGTAGAAAGGTACAAGTGTTGAAATTCATGATTATATGAATCTAAAGGGAGTTAAATGATGTAATAAAGCCAATGATGTTACTTATTAAGGTCTCCAAGGTGATGTTTAGGTTATAAATTATGTAATAGTGCCTTGAAACCTTGGGGTTTAGGCCAATATTCATGATTCATTTTTATAGATAGACCAATCCATAACCTCCACTATGACTATGCCATTAATAAGTTAAGAAGAGAATAATTTGATAAGTATGAACATTTATAAACAAAATGTTGAATTTCATCACAATTTTTAAAATCCCTTTAGATAATCTAGATCTATGGAAAATCCATTACAATAGACCATTCTACTTATAGACACATAGAAGCTATTCAAAAACCATGTTCTTCTAACAAGGAATATCTTCAAATTATCAACACAAATTTTATTATATGCATGGGAATTCTAACATTTTAGAGAAGGTGGGGAGGGTAATTTAAATTAATTTGGTGTAATTGGTTCAGAGATCCAAACTCTGATCTCTATGAACCATCCTTAAGACCCACTAACACTCTTAAACCTCCCTAAAACCCTAATAGTGAACCAACTAGAGAGATTCAATGAAAATTGCATTAAAATGCTTATTAATTACTTATCTAACACTTGGATCATGTTTTCAAATTAGAGGGGTTGAGGCTCATGACACCTGATGGTATAAAAACTATATGGTCACTTCTTAGAAATGAAAGTTTGGTTTTAGGCATAAATTATGTTGCAGAGCCTAACTAGAGGTTCTAAACCATGGAAAGAGTAATATAAAGACTTATTTTACTCATTTAATGCTAATATGATCCATGTAACTAAATAAAAGTGTCTCTATTATCTATATCTAAACTACCATTATGTGAAGAAATTCAAGTGGCCTAGTCATACAAGGCTAATGAGTTTGCAAGTGAAGAAACTTGATAGATACAAACTCCAATGCATAAGGGATTAACCTAAGAATGATCTAAGTCTTTTAAAATTAATTGGGTTATTTGTTTATCTATTTGATCATTAAAGCAATGGATATGAGTATAAATTTTAAGGACAAGTAAATAGGTTACTTATTGTACAAGTAAAAGAGTCTAGCATGCAAATAATGGAATGGTAGCATTGATGGACCATATTCAAGAATTGGTAACTATCATTTAGGTGATCATATCCCAAAATAGATGTCATTATGATAGGTTAAAGGTAGTTTTAATGACTTTTCTACATGCACATTGAAGGAAGACTACCCAACACCTCTTGGAGGCCTATCCACACTCCATTTTGCATTATATAATTACCATTGGAGGGAATATTAGTCTATTTTAATCATGGGTAAGGCTTGGATAAATCCAAACTATAGATTTATAACCTCCATACCTTCCCAAAATTCCAAAATACCAAAATGGATTCATTAAAGGCATGTCAATGCTTCAGGATGAGGAATGGGCCTATTGTAACTTCCATATGCCATATTGGCCTCATTCATGGCCTCTTTCATGCCTAGAATCTTCACTTTTCTCCTTAAAACTTTCTATTTAAGTAGGCATTGAACTCTTTCTTTGGCATCCCTTGGTTGGGTGTAGAAAAGCTCTACCAAAATTGCCTTATACTCATTTGAATCCATAAAAGACATTTGCAGATTTCTTTTGAATTATAGTGTGCTTCATGAAAGTCTAATTTTTAGAATGTATGCATTATGTTATCTTCTACAGGTCCTTTCATGCACCTAACTTTAGGTTACTATTCCACTATAGGTTATAAGAAGTGTTAGCAAGTAGGAGTGATCTTGAAGTGTCATAAGTCAATAGTATATTTTGTAAGTTTAGACCTTTGTCCTTCAAGTTGTAGAATCTGACTCAACCTCCATATGAAACATTCATGCTTAGGACACCATTAAGAACTATGATAATTTATAGTCTCCATCAGGTTCATTTATGGTTTCAAAGGATATGATCAAGAGTGGATCTCTAATCAATTGGTGTATCACCACTTAGATTAGGTTCTTTCAGTATTTTTCATTTATTTTCCCTTTTCAATGTGATAAGATTAGGTCTTAGAAAGAGTTTAATTGAAAATTTAGGGTAGCTAACCCCATAAAATATAGAGGTTTGACCTACATATTAGGTATCCCATAGTCTATAGGTCACTCCAATGTTGGTCTAGGTTTGAGGTAGATATGAATAATCTTCTCCTAAGAAAGGGTGCAACATACATTCATAACAGTTATGATACTAAGGTGAGCTTATGGTTTGAGGCCTTAAGAGTAACTTTTAGGCATAATGGTCCTAAACTAGGTGTCATGGTTGTGAGATGACCTATAGGTGTTTGTATGGGTTTATACATTATCAAAACACTCTTATCTTACCTGTACCCATCCTTTTAATTTGCCTCTAACTATCCAAAAGTTTGTTTTGCCTTCATTATCTCATGATCTGCCTATAGGGTTGCTTGTTAGTTTGATTGTCTAGGATAGTGATATGGGTTATGAGTAAAATTTCCTTACCTTTAATCATGATTTCAAGGATTATAAACATACCTAGGTCATGTGCTTTCTCTATTATGTCCCTTGTGTATACTCTTTCTTTGGCCTAGGGTTTATACACAGTTAAGCTTGTATAACCCTTGGGCCTAAGTTTAGTGCTCTAGATGATCATATGATAGTCTTAATAATTTTTTAATCATGTGATGTCCCTAATACTTTATTTCATAGGGTTTTCAACTTCAATTAGGCACTAAAACATGTAAGTGACCTCAATTTAGGCATAGGTTTATCCATACCAATTTTAGGCCTAATGGCCTAATAGGCCATTAGGTTACCTTTAATCTTATAAGCCTCCTATCACTTTGGGTTTTTTTTAATACCTATAACCTATATAATAAAGTTTTATTAGCCTTTAACCAATCCTAAAGCAAGCACAAGGTCTAAAATTATATGTACATGCCTATTGAGGCCCTTCTAGGCCTAAAATTTATTTTGCCCATCTCAAGGACTGAAGCATATAAATAGGACACTAAAATAACTTTATATAACAAGGGAAATTAATTAAAATTCATGTTTTACCTATTTTTATGGTTATACATTCCAATCCTTCTTGTTTAAACTTGTTAGTAAGTGCTCACTCAAGCTTGGGTAGGCCTGATTAGGCCATTCAACACTCTTTTGTCTTAGTTGAGACTAATATCACCTTTGATACCTTTATTTCATCTTAAATTCTAACCTTATTAGGTTTTTCTAGCTTTTTACAACCCCAAAATTTGCATAAGCCTTTAATTGATATACATAATCTTATCTTATGTCTATCTAGGCTCAAAATATTTATGTAGGTTTTTAAGCCTCCATTAGATCCTAGGGTTAGGAAAACTCAATAAAATTACTAAAGGTATTAATAAAAAATGAGATACCTCTTTTTCCACTTTCTCAATAGTCACCCTCAAATGTTCTTAGGCTTCCATTAAACATTCTGAATGTGTAAATGTATACAAGGTTGTTCTTATGATTTTTAGGTCCAATAGGCCTAAAAGGACATTAGTCTCTCTTCATTAAATTGATAATCTTTTCAATTTTTACATATTTTTACCTATCTTATAGGTGTTTCTAACTATATTAACACTCTAAAATATATAGGTGTCCTCCAATTCTAGAATCAAGTTTGGAGTTACCTAGTTTAAACCTAGAAAGAGCTAATTGTTAAGGCCCTAGTTTCATTCAATGAGTCAATAAATTTATGAGGATGTTGGGGAAATTTAAATATAAATCAAAAATATTATTACCTATATACACTCTCTTCACCAATCTATTATATCATTCAAACTTCACCTTCTAATCTAAGACCCTACATGTAGGTAGTCTTTCTGAGTCTGCCCAGGATATAGATATAGATGACTCCTTCATGGTACTTAAATAACTAATTGATGGGTCACAATGAAAGGTAATTATTTTAATAGTTATACACTCTAAAAAAAATTGTTATAAAACATTTTTCACCCAATCATCTTATTCTTTCATAACTACCTATAACCACCTTATGTTTATTGATTGTGCATGATAGGTGAGCTTCTTTTGTTTGGTGTTTTGACTTTTAATGGGGTATGCTTGATTATATTATCCTAGTAGATAGTGTTCAACTTATTTACACAAAATATTCCTTGAGGTTTTTATTTTATCAATAATTGCATTGATCAACCACCCAGTCCCCTCTTTACTTATAGTCTACCGAACATTTTAAGCATACTACTATGATGATCATACTTGAATAGTAGCCCATATCATTAAATCTTCCTTTATATGAGTGGTAGGAATGTTTGAATAGGTTTTTTTATAAATTTTTATTATCTCTCTAAATCCTTAACCTACCTATTAGAATACCTTAGGCCTTGTTAAGCTACCTGTACATGGTTATATCAGGTTAATTTCAAGAATCGCCCTTTGATGTTAGGTTTATTAAGGAGTTCCCTCTAAGTGCTATTGGATATAATAATTAGGGTTAATGACTCCTTATTTATATTATTTAAAAACAATAACTTTAGGTCATTTAAAGTCTCTTTTAGACCCCATAAGGTAGTCAAGTCTCTTAGGTAGGTCTACCTAACTGTCTTGATGCACTTTTTGCCATTTATAACCTCTTAATGCTCTCATCCTTCTTCATAATTTTTACATATTATAATTATCCCTCAAAAATATTTTTTATTAATAAACATATAACTCATAACATAACTCAATATTCTATATATCAATATACCTTTGTCTCCTTAGTGTGAAGGAACATGCCTACAGGTTTATGGATGAAGGGTAGTCTCCCAAGGATTGAGGATGAGGATAGGCCTAAGTATAGGGTAGTTAGTAATAGGTACTAGGGTAATAGTATAAAGGGGACCTAACATGAATCACATGTATGTTTTTTAAAACAAATATTGATGTTTCCTTGAAGTTCACTATTTACACTTGAAAAGAATGAGACACTATGCACATGGAAGCCTCCTCAAGGTAAGATTTGAAGGATCCATTTAACTATATAGTGGCTTGTCTATTTTTGAGAAGTATAGGAATTTTGAAATGGACTTACCATCAAACTTAAAATATTATCAAACATTCCCTTTCTATACATTAGAATTTCTACAACATGAAAAACTCCATTTGTAGTTTACAAATGGAAAAAACTAGAATATATACTTGATTCTACACCATGTGTGAAACATGTGTGGGGGGTGATGAGGATGATATATGAGGATATCAAGAACACACAACAAGTTTTTAATCTCAAATACACTCCATATATGCACCAAAATTAATGTTATTTCAACTACTTACTTAGATGAAGAAGCTCATTGGAGTGCCCAGATTGTTAGAATTTGTTCATAAAGTATGAACCATGGATATAAAAATAAAATCCATGAATAAGAATGTCAAGGGAACCCTTAATTTCCCCAAATTTTCATATCTTAATCTTCTCTCTCATTCCCATACTCTCCATCTATAGTTTACAAATGGAAAAAAACATAATATTTGCTTGCTTCTACACCATGTGTGAAACATGGGTGGTGGGTGAAGAAGATGAGATATGAGGATATAAATAACACACAATAAGTTGTGATTCTTAAATAAACTCCAAATATGTACCAAAACTAATGTTATTTCAACTCTCTACATAGATGAAGAATCTTACTAGAGTGCCCAAATTGTTAGCATTTGTTCATAAAGTATAAAACATATATCTACAAACAAATGCCATGAATAAAAAGGTCAAGGGACCCCCTTCATTTCCCTAAAGTTTAATATCCTAATCTTCTCTCTCATGCACTTACTCTCCATCTATAGTTTGCAAATGGAAGAAACTAAAATATTGTCTTGCTTCTACACCATGTGTGAAACATGGGTGGGGGTGATGAAGATGAGCTATGAGGATCTCAAGAACATAGAACAAGATTTAATTCTCAAATACACTCCAAATATGCACCAAAACTTATGTTATTTCAACTCCCTGCATAGATGAAGAAGCTCACTAGTGTGCCCATATTATTAACATTTGTTCATAAATTATAGACCATGAATCTATAAATAAATGTCATGGGACGGCCTTCCTTTCCCCAAATTTTTATATCATAATCTTCTCTCATGCCCATACTCTCCATCTATAGTTTGTAAATGGAAGAAACTAGAATATTTGATTTTTTATACATGCTCACATGTGTGAAACATGGGTGGGGGTGATGAAGATGAGATATGAGTAACTCAAGAACATATAAAAAGTTTTAATTCTTAAATGCATTCCAAATATGCACCAAAATTTATGTTATTTCAACTCCCTACATAGATGAAGAAGCTCACTAGACTACCTAGATTATTATCATGAATTCATAAATTATAGATCATGTATCTATATATAAATTCCATGAATAAGAAGGTCAAGGGACCCCCTTCCTTTTTCCAAAGTTTCATGTCTTGATATTCTCTCATGCCCATATTATCCATAAACCTAAAATCTTTCCTAGGCTGCCAAAGAACTCAATGGAGTAAGAGGGTTGGTTTTGGGCTTATTTTGAATCCTTTTACCAAGAAAATTTTCCTATACATTTGACATGATCTAATATTAAATATTTGAATCCCCTCTATATGGGCATATTCATATAAGTCTATACAACCTACTAAAACATTTGAAAAACACTTCTTTTCTTGCTTTTTTCCATTTTTGAAACCTTGAACCACCATTTGGGGGTAGAGGGAGGGAAGACATGAGTTAAATGATAATTCAAGTTGAGTGATACATCAATGGGAGTTGAAGAGGCATATTTTGGCACACCTAATGGGACTAGATTCAACCATTAGAGTACTCACTTGTAGCCTTGTAGTCACCTTAAGTAGCTCCAAACACTTGGGAAAGGATTTGTAGCTAGATTTCATACTAAAAATAATCACAAGTCATCATATCAGGGGTACGAGTAGTCCTTGTTCATGGTTTACATTATTATGCATGTGCCTCATCATGAGTTATGGTTATCTATCAGGTAAAATCCTATTTTTCACCTTATTACTAACATCCATATGACCCACATCAACTTCATTAAGACCCATGCTAACTTTATGTTGACCCTTATCAGCCCTATAATGAGCCTCCTTAGTGTTAAGATTATCAAACTCATTTTTAACCTCATCTGTATATACATAATGTTTTCAAATTTTATCAAATATTAATTCTTTCTAACTTGTAGGAACCTATCAAGTCACAATCTCTCTAAGTACATGCCCTAAGGGGTGCACTAGGAAAGGGGTGGGTAGACCATTGGTGCTTTACAAGATTTTTGTCCCTTATTACCAATCTAACTATCTTAAAAACATTCCCTTGAGCTATTAATCCTCTTTTGCATACTCTTCTAGTATTTTACCATCTTTTGTACCTCTTTTCCTAACCTAAAACCCATTACAATAGATTATATTACTAGGTCAACTGGGTCTACCTTGTACTCTTATTGGTGAAACTCATTTAGGGTCTAGGTCAAAATTTGGCTAACTTGGTGAGTTTTTGTAAATAATGATACTAGGTTGACTAGGTTAACCCTATCGGTTGAAAATTTTAGAAGGATTTAGGGTTAGATTCACCTATATAAACACATCCATATTTCCATTATTATAGATACATTAGGATTTGTTATTCATTTGCACTTATTTACAATCTACTCTTCTACCATTCTACTTGAGGAGTCTTGGCTTAAGGTTTCTACCTAGAGAATCTGGTCTTATGGATAAGTATTTGATGATTTATACTTTCTTAATGATCCATAAAAACCACAAAAACCTCTTAAAAATCCTCATTTACAAAGGGATTTATTGAGTCTCAATGGGTTCATCTTTTGAGTAAGTATTCTCTAACTTTGATCCTCTCTTTAGTAGATAGAAGTAGCATAAGTAATGGATTTTAAAAAATATTACTCATCTTTTCCATGAATTAGGGTATTACCTATACACAACTTAATTAGTATTATTATATGCATGTTTATTTGTTTACTAATTAACACAAGCTTTGGTGAGCACTAGATTAGATTTATTTGCTTTACTTGTTATTGGTATAGTGAATATGAAAACATAGGACTTAATTAAGGTTATTACATGATTTTTATTTTTTGGAAGCTTTAGAACCCTCCCTAGTATCATTATTTTGGTAATATATCCCCTAATTGGGTCTATCAAATCCACATATTAGTCATGTTCCTAATTATCTAATGTATCCCTAATCAGAAGTGTAAGTAGGATCCATCTTCTTTAAGCTAGGATTGATATATATATATATATAATGCATTTATGATTTCATACATCCTCCACCTCCTTGGAAGCCTTCTTAACCTCCTGACCAATCATGATACCAAATTATTATTCCTTATAGTCATCATGCACCAAGCAATGATGATTTGAGCTTAGAGATTGAGAAGCTAAGGGAGGAAAGAAATAGGTTGAAGGAATGTCTTAAGCAATAGAGGAAAGTTTAACACTAAGCCCTTTTCCATCAGCAAATCACCCATATAGACTAAGAATAAATAGTTAAGGTAACCACTCCATCTCCTTGTCTTACCTCATTGATCATTAGAGTTTTATTAGTTCATAATTGTTTATTTTATGATAGGGCAATCAATTCAGCTATCCCTAAGTTAATGGCTTGATGGTTTGAATTTGTTGTATGGGCCTACCTCCAATGTTGAATTATAATTGAATAAATCAACTAAAATAACATTTGTTCTTATAAAAAACCTACAACTTACCCTTCATGATTACCCTAAGCTATCAATCTCATAACACATCATTGTTGCAGACTTGTTGCCTTATTTTTCCCTATGTTTGTCTAATGAATTTATGGCCAATATTGGGGGATACATATCCTTGGATTTGTATTATATGGTTTATAAATTTGGGCATGAGGTAAGATTCATAATTAGGCCTAGACCACTATCTAGGTTTCATATTCAACCTTACATGCCAAACACCTCAACTGCAGATTACCCTTATCCTCTTACTCTTAGTCAATCTCCATGTGTTATAGATCCCTTTTGAGATCTACCCATGCCATCTCAATATTCTATACTAAATTAAGCTTAGATGCCTTCATGGGATAGAAGACTAGATTATGTTATGCCTGCACTTGAAATGGAACCTTCTCTTTGCATACTTAGAGTCAAAAAGAAGAGAAAGATATAGAGTTTAGTTTAGGAGGTGTCTCAAGTTTTCCAAATTCCCCATCATCCCTCCATTCTATATCCACTCTTGAAAATCAAATTACATCTCATTTTGATAAGGAAATTAAATAATTGAAGAAGAAGAATCTAGTATCTAAGTTTGATACTCATAAGGCTCCAAGTTATAAGAGCACCCTAATAGTGATTAAGAAAGATAATGAAGTGAATTTCCATCCCACCCTTTCCTCTTTGTAAAGAGTAACCAATTACATTGAGTGTAGATTTTTAGAATCCAAGTATGGGAAACAATTTTTCAAGATTGATTAATGAAACAGTATCCCTTCAAGAGTTAGATCATATTGCAGCTATTAATGATTTTCAAGAACACTTTGAAGAAGAAACCTCAAGTATATATGAATAATAAATCATGATTATAACCCCCATTCATCCTAGTAGATCAAACATGGAACATGAAAGGAAGTTAGATGACATGGATCAGTCAAAATGGCATGATGATGAAGTAAATGAAGGCAAAGCTCATGTAACTCCTTCTCTAGGTGATATTCATGGAAACAACTCACATGAGACCATTGTTTAATATTAAAACATCCCAAGTGAGTTAGAATATTATTAGAAATAGTTGTACCATGAAATCCAAGGGGAAATATAATAACTCATCTTGATAGCTTGGGATGGTAAATTAAGATAGCAAGTTGAGGTTTCAAGTGAATAAGACAATTCAAGTTTAGAAACACTAAGACAAGATGAGCTAGAGCTTGAGTGGATTAATGAGCTACCATTATCCATAAAAGAGGAAGATGACCAAGTTTCATTAGGTTAAGGTCCTTTTTATGACTCTATGAGGGAGTTGGAGATGATTGATGAACATGATTCTTCATAATAAAATGGTAAGAATGGTAAGGAACTCCATGTATTTTTAATTAGCCATTAAGATATGGTATTTTGAGAACACTTAGAAAACTTTTGTTTAGGTTTAGGTAACCCATATCTAAACTATGAGGAGCATGAGGAGGGTCTTATAAATATCACTATGACAATAATTCATCCTAAGTCTCATAGGATAAATCAAAGAGAGACTAATGACATGTGCCATCCATGCTTCTACACATATTAAGAAGTTAAAGGCTTTGACAAAACATCATCCTAAATGGATCAAAATGGAGGTAATAACCAAGGCCTAATAGTTGATTTTCCAAGATAATCATTGAATGAGAGCATGATAAATCAAGAGAAACTCATGACTGAGGTATAATTGACATTGTTTATGTAAGGAAGGCAAGTTTGGAATGAGTATGATTGGATGTTAGATCCATATAGCTAACCCATGCATTTGGGGATGGATACAGAAGGTCCATCTACTCTCTCAAGAATTTATGAACATGTCAAAACCCCTAAATTCAAGTGGAATTCCTCATACATTGAGTAATGTTTGATTGGATTGAAATCAAGACATGGAAACTAGACCTCATAGTGCCATAGTGATCAAAAAAGTTTTCCATTTGATCCTATAGGAAAGAATTTGATCTCAGGTTAGTTGTTTTAATGTTTGTTTTCTTATTTCAATAAGTGGTTAACATAAGTTTAGTTTGTTTCCTTGTTTCTTTGGTGTCATTCCTTATTTATTATTAGGTTTAGGTTTTGTTTCTTTTATTTCCTTTGTGTGTGTTTTGTAGTTGTTTTTTCATTCCAAGAATGGTCATCAAGTCTTATTACCATGTGTGAGTCACCATTATCATGAAAAGTGAGTGGGTTATCTCGACTAGTAGGTTGGTTAACCCTTGAAAGTCACTAAAAATGTTGAAATTTTGGCCTCATAGGCCAAAAGTCAACCTGTACATTAAAAAACTTTCATGAGAATCCCTCTAGGTTTGTCTTTGGTGCCTAAAACTAGTCATAGTCCTATCAACATCTTTTTAAGGTCTTCTAATCTTTATAAGTATCACATTTATGTCAAAACCTATTGTAAAGATCATTAGGTATCATCTATGTCTTGAGTCCTTAGTGATGTGTACTAAGTCCCCATGTTGGTCATTATGTAAATGGAAGAGTGCCAAATGGGTTGAAGGCCTAAAAAATGGTCTTAAGCATATTTGATAGGCTTCAAGATCCTTAGAATAAGTTGAAGTGATTTGATAAGATTTATAAGTCTATTGTTTATAAGTTTTAAGCCTATTTAGGTCATTTTAAGATGAGAGACAACCTTATTTAAAACATTAAGGGTGTCCAAACTTCATTTGGTCCATAGTGTAGACCTTAGTAATGTGTATCAAAGTCATTCTCCATAGCCTATTTGTTTAAGCCCACTTCAAGCCTTGATTTTGCCCTTTTAAAACTGTCAAGTCCCTAATATGAGTCTATTTTCTTTGAAACGTTTAAAAAGGGTAATATTATAGTGTTTTATTGTTTATAAAGGCTTTTAAAATGTCCCATTCTCGTTATAATCCATTACTAGGCATTTCATATGCTTAAATATAATTTTTAAATCTCATATCCAACTCCCACTAGCCAAATGGGCCCCACACATGCCAAAATATGCCTCTTCAACTCCCCTTTATGTATACACTTAATTTTAATTGTCATTTAACTCATGTCTTCCCTCCTTATGCCCTCAAATGGTGGTTTAAGGCCTCAAAAATGGAAAAAAAGTAGGAAAATAAGTGTTATTCATATGTTTTATTAGGTTGTATAGATAGGTCCATATAAATAGGACTCAAAGATTGAATATTAAATCACATCAGATGTATAGTGCAAGTTTCATGGTAAAAGGATTCAAAATAATCCCAAAACTGACCCTCTTACTCCATTGAGTTCTTTGCTAGCCTAAGAAACCATTTAGGTTTATGGATAGTATAGGCATGAGAGAGAAGATTAAGATCTAAAACTTTGTGAAAAGGAAGGGGGTCCCTTGACCTTCTTATTTATGTCATTTTTCTATAGATCCATGTCTATACTTTATGAACAAATGCTAATAATCTTGGTACTCTAGTGAGCTTCTTCATCTATGTAGGGAGTTGAAATGGCATTGGTTATGGTATATATTTGGAGTTTATTTGAGAATAAAAACTTGTTGTGTGTTATTAAAATACTCATAGTCATCTTCATCACCCCCCAACCCATGTTTCACACATGTGAGGGTGTAGAAGCAAGCAAATCTTTTAGTTTCTTCCATTTGAAATCTATAGTTGGAATTTCTCATGTTGTAGAGCTTCTAGTGCATAGAAAGGGAAAGTTTGATAATATTTTAAGTATGATGGTAAGTCCCTTTCATAATTCCTCTACCTCTAAAACTCAAACAAACCATTGGATGGTCAAATGGATCCTTTAAATCTTACCTTGAGGAGGCTACCATGTGTATAGTGTCTCATTTTTTACAAGTGTAAATAGTGAACTTCAAGGAAACATTAATATTTGTTTAAAAAAATCATACATGTGCTTCATGGTAGGTCCGTTTTATACTATTACCCAACTTCCTATTACTTACTACCCTCTACTCAGGCCTATCCTCATCCTCAATCCTTAGGATACTCCCCTTCATCCATATACCTGCACGCCTATACCTACACACTAAGGAGACAAAGGTATATTAATATCCAAAGGATTGAGTTATGTTATGAGTTGGATGTTTATGAATCATAAAATCTTGTGGAGGTATAAGTATAATAGTCAAAACCTATGATGAATAACGAGGGCATTAAAATGTTATGAAGTTCATCAAGATGGTTAGGTGGACCTACCTAAGAGACTTGACTACCTTGTGGCATCTCAAAGAGACTTTCAATTCACTAAATTTATGGTTTTCTAATAATATAAATAGGTAATCATTACCCCTAATGATTATTATACATTACCACTAAGAGGAAACTCTTTAATAGACCTAACATCAAAGGGCAATTTGATAAAGTAAGCTATTACAACCATGCGCATGTAGCTAAACAAGGCCTAAGGTAGTCTAATAGGTAAGTTAAATATTTGGAAAGATAATACCAATTAGAGACAACAAACCAATTCAAACCCTCATAAAACATAGATAAAGGAAGATGTAAGGATATAGGCTACCATTTAAGTATGATCATTATAGCAGTAGGCTTAAACTATTCAGTAAACTATAAGCAAAGTGGGGACTGGGTGGTTAATCAATGCCATTAATAATAAACTAAGAACCTCCAGGAAGAGTGTGTGTAAATAAGGTGAAAATTTTCTACCAAGATAATATAATCAAATACACCTCATTGAAAGTCAAAACTCTAGATAAAAGAAGCTCACCTATCATATAGAGTCAATGACATAAGAAGGTTATAGGTAGTTATGAGAAAAAAATATAGTCTACCAAATAGTTTTAGAGTGTTTACACTTGTAAAATAATCCCCTTTCATTATGACCCATCAATTATTGATTCAAGTACCATGAAGGGAGTCTCTATATCAATAGCCCAGGTAAACTCAGAAAGACTACCTGTAAGTAGGGTCTTGGATTAGAAGGTGAAGGTTGGCTGATATAATATGCTTAGTGAAGAAAGTACATAGAGTTAAGAATAGTTTTTATTTATCCCTCAAGGTCACCAACCTCCTCATAAATTTCCTAACTCATTGAATGAAACTAGGACCTTGATGATTAGCTCTTTATAAGCCTAAACTAAGTAACTATAGACCTAGCTATAGAATTGGAGGACACCTATAGATTTTAGAGTGTCAATAGAGTTATAAAAACCTAGGAGAGAGGTCAAAATATGTAATAAGTTACAAGAGTCTTGGTTTATTAAAGAGATACTAATGGCCATTTATACGTATTGGACCTAAAACTCATAAGAATAGCCCTATGCACATTTACACATTTATAATGTTTAAAGGAAGCCTGAAAACATTTGAGGGTGACTATTGAGAAATTGGAAACAAGGTTATCTCCTTGTTTTATGAATACCCTCAGTACTTTCATTGAGTTGGCCAAACCCTAAGAGCCAATGGAGGCTTAAAATGTGCACAAATCTTTTAGGCCTAGACAGACCTAAGACAAGCCTATATATATATATATATATATATATATATATATATATATATATATTAATTGAAGGATTATGTAAATTTTAGTGTTGTATAAAGCTATAAATACCTTATAAGGTAATAAATGAAGATGAAATAAAGGTATAAAAGGTGGTATGAGTCTCAAATGAGACAAAAGAGTGTCTAAATGGCCTACTCAGGCCTAGCCAAGTCTGAGCGAGCATTTTTTGACAAAGTCAAAAAAGAAGGATTGGAATGTATAACCCTATAGTCAAGTAAAGTATCAAGTTAAATTAGGGTCCCTTACTTGTTATATAAAGTTTTCTTAGTGCCCTATTGATATGCTTCATTTTCTAAGATGAACAAAAGAACTTTTAGGCCTCAAAGGGCCTTAATAGGCCTATACATATAATTTTTAGACCTTGTGCTTGATTTAGGATTGGTTAAAAGATAATAAAAATTGAGTAGAGAGGTCAGAAGGTATTTTAAAAATCCCCAAGTGATAGGAGGCTTATAATAGTAAAGGGAACCTAATGGCCAATTAGGCCATTAGGCCTAAAACTAGTATGGATAAGTCTATGCCTGAATTGAGGTCACTTAAATGTTTTGGTGCCTGATTGAAGTTAAAAATCTAATGAAATGAATTATTAGGGCCATAACACAATTCAAAAATTATTAAGAGTCTCATATGAGCAGCTAGAGCACTAAACTCAAGCCCAAGGGCTACATAGGCCTAACTATGTATAAATCCTAAGCCAGCGAATAAGAATACACAAGGGATAAAATTAGGAAATCACATGACCTAACTATGTTGATAGGCATTTAAAACATGATTGAATGGTATTTCAAACTTCATAATTATATATTTGAAGGTAAGGAAAGGCTATTCAAAACCCATATCACTATCCTAGACACTCAAGCTAGTATGAAACCCTATAGGTAGATCATAAGATAATGAAGGAAAAATAGAGTTTTGGATGGCTATAGACAAATACATAGGTTGGGTAAAAGTAATATAAGAGTTTTTTGATAATTTTAAAACCCTTACAAGTCAGCTCACATCCATGACACAAATTTTAGGTTTGTTAGGACTAAAAGTTACTCTTAAGGCCTTAAACCCCATGCTCACCTTAGTAGCATAACCAGATTCCCCAAGATAATACAATACCATGAGGAAGTGTGGGAGGTATTTTATAGTCCCTAAAAGGTTTTTAGAGGTATGAGAATATAACAATAATGCCTTTTCAATATCAAGAACCTCTTTAAGCTACCATAATCATGGATAGTCAACTTGAATTATCTAATTAAGTAGTCATATCCTTCATGGCATAAGGTCATAGGGAAAATTATATTGAGGTAATTTAGGCACCTCTATGTAATTTAAATCCATGTAGGAGTGAGATGGACTGAGGAGCTTAGGTTTATGAATCATTGTTAAGACTACAAACCTATCCAGAAGGCTTGTAAGGAGTGCAAGGTCCACCATATTTTGCTCGTATCTCCACACATAGGTTACATGGGAGCCAAATATTTTAAATATTTTTAGGTGATTCTATGTAATAAACATCTATGGCCATAGGTTTGGGATTAGAGATTTGATCTTTATGAACCATTATTAAGATGGTAGACCTCCAAAACCCTACCTAAACCCTAAGATAGACCCAACATTGGAAAAGTAAAGTTTTTTTTCACTTAAAAAATACTAAATATCCTAATAAACACTTCAAACACATATAAACTTAGAGGAGACCTTGGTCATGTTACTAGGTTATATGGAAATTGTATCGATCTATCAAAAAATTTACTTTTTCAATAATTTGAGTAAAAAATAATGTACAAGGTATTTTTATAATTTCCCAATAATTTTATTAGTTTTTACACTTGTTTCATCTTACCAAGACACCAAATTCTCATTTTTATACTTAAAAATGCCTCTATATGTTTCCTATAAACAACAAGTATGTAGATGTGAAAGAGAAGGTGACCTAATCTCTTAGTTTGTCTAGTTTAAAAGTGTGAGCTACTAAAAAATTATTATGACATGATTTTATATGTCTATTTATACTTTATACTCACCTATTAATAGGCTCATAATGTCTCATGGAGGTTTCATGGTTACTCAATTAGCCAACAGTTTGATAACTAGGCCTAGTTGCCTATTTGGCATACTAGGTCAACAAAGAAGTTTGAGAATGACATAGAGAGAATTTTAGAGGAGTTATTATAGATTTATTATACCATTAAAATAATTCTAAGGGTGATCTATGCACTCTTCATATCCATTATGGAGGAATGGAGGTAGTTTCAAGGCTAGTCAATATGCATAGAGAGTGGTGGGATGCTCAATGCCTTTTAGAGGCCTAATTTCACTTCATTACACTTTGTAACTACCATATAAGTAATTAATTGACCCATTTTTGGTTGTTTTAATTATTTTAAATGAATAAATCAAGTCAATTATAGCCTCCATTACCCTAGCTCAATGCCTAAAGGGTCATTAAAAGCCACCAACACATAGAAAGAGTTAAAAAAAGACTATTATAGATAATTAAATTAATGTATGAGTAGACTAGGGTCATTTATGACCTATAATATGTAAATAAATTCCATTTTCCCTCTCCTTATCTTTTCATTTTTATATATATTCATTCCTTAAGACCTTGATTTATATCCCTCATTAGGGTATGAGGAAACTCTACCTAGTTTTGTATTTGATGAACCTATTAGACTGATGAATAAACTATTGAATATTTTCCATGATTATTTTAAAGTGTCTATATTCTTGTTCTTATGTGATAAGTGGTATAAATATTCCCTTAGCATGTCCTTGTCACACCTATATGCTATTAAGTTATCTTATGTAGGTTGTATACAGTGTCAAAGTTTGGTGATCATGTTTAGAGTGTAATATGGTTGGAAGTGCCTCAAGATAGGCTACTCACCCTTCACCTCCAAGTTATATTCACTCATAAATACCTTTATATTAAATATTTTTTCTTAAGAGTTATTGGAGATAATGGTTTAGTTCATTTCTAGTTCACTAGTGTTGTTAGGAGTCCAAACTGAGAGGATGGATGATCATATTGGTGCATCACCACCCCTAAGATTATATTTATTTTATGCACTTTCTATCCCTTTTCACCTCAATAGTAATATGTCTTAGTGAATTGAGCCTAAATAAATGCACTAGGGGATCTATCCCCATAATCTAGAGGTTTGTTTTAAGTATAAGTTCACCCATAACCTTTAGGTCATTTCCTTGTTAATCTAAGTTTGAATAAGAATTGAATAATATCCTTAAAATGTTACAACTTGGGTTTCTAATAATCATATCTTATTTGATGTTATGTTCTAGATTGTCACTTTTTCTTATCTTCATATTAGTCTTGCAACTCATCTCTATGTTTCATTCATTTAGGTTTTTTGACTATTTTTCCTACCTAGACATTAATGTCAAATTTTGAACACTATCATCGACATTAGTATCCTCTATAAAAAAAATTCCTACTTAAAACACACAATCATTTTTATAAATTCAACCTAATCCTATTAGGGTTCACTATCACATTGCATATTATTTATTCAAATCATGTGCACATGTTCTAGATATCAATGTATAGCTCACAACCCAAGGTCTTCCAATTAGGGCATGTGATCTTGTAAAACAAGGGTTAATGGGATCAAATGAAGTTAAGATAACCTCAAGGACCCCTATGTCAATGAGTGATACTTACATAGCTATATACTCTAAGGAGGTCCTCAAATTGATGTATTTCTCCCCCTTATGTGGGATTGTGTGAATAATGGTGTAATATGTTATGTTATATACAAGTGCATGTAGTTATCTAACTTGAAACTTGAAAAATAATTCTCATGCATTATTCTTTAGAAGATTTTGACTTGTAAGAAGGTTGATCCTCTAACTGATTTTGAAATATGGAGGAATGGGGTATTATAACTTAGTTGTGCAGATGATTTAGTGATATTAATAGGTATTAACCTGGTAAATTTATAAATGAATAATGAGTGAGATTTTTTTGTATTTATACCACACATTTTGAAAATAATCTCATATATGGTTAATTAAGACAATAGGTTGATCCATACATATCAAAATATTTTCAAATTTGAGTGTTTTTAGGGTACAACACTAGTGTTAGATCTAGGACACTAGCATTGATACTAGTGTCCAAGTTTGAATGATAGTGTCTAAGAGAATAAATAAATTTTAAAGCTCTATAACTGATAGTGAATGATATATTTTAGGTTTTAAGCGAACTATGAGCTATAGGTGATCTAGGTAATCAAAATATTATGTTAGAACTATAGGATAATAATTTAATCATAATGATATGGAGAAAGTGAGATTTTTGATAGTAGGAAAGTCTATAACAAAAGGGTATAACCTTGAGAAATAGTTTAACCTTAAGCAATAGTTTTCAAGTGTGCAAGACTATTTTATCATGTAAAATCTAAATTTAGCATCACAACAAAAGAGAGTGGGACAGTGTGAGAACAATATATTCCTAAATATCATACACAAGAGGGAGTTAGTTTGAAATATCTAGAGGTGGGAGAGAAGAATCTTATAAAATAAAGTGAAAGATAATATCAAGAAAAAGAATACCTTATAAATATGATAGTAGTGGATAGAGAAGGATATACATTAAATATACATATTGACATATGGATAAAGAGTATAATGGTGGTTGGCAAAATTATTAATTTAGTGATATAGGTTGGTCCAAAGATCATTTGGGTAAAGAGATGTGAATAATGTCATATATGTGGCATAAAGGCAAGCAATAATATATATGGTAGAAATGTTTATACCAAAAGGAATGGAGGGTAAAAATTATATTGCATATATGGGAGCAGTCCATGTAGGTATTGGAGAAGAGACTCTTATGAGTCATGATATGCATTTTTTTCATATAGATAAAAGGATATTGAAATGTCCTTTGCACATGGAATGTAAGTAGAGAAATAATGAGAATGCAATAAACATAAAACTAATGCAAATAAGATGAGAAAAGAAGAGGAAGAGGAGTTTTTACAAGAACAACTAAGTTCTATTACAAGGAGAAAGTAGAGTGATAGAGGCTTTGATAATCCCATGATTGATGAGAATCAATATAATAAAAGTAGAGATGAATATAAATAAGTTTTGATTATTATATTATCTAATGAATTTATGAAGATGGAGGAATCACCTATTTAGACTATTAAGTCTCATGTTTATAAATTAATTTTTTGACTATATTTAGTGTGTAGGTGTAGAAATGGAGATAAAGGAAGCATTAAAAGAGGCCTTCCAAGGTTAAGATAGTGATCCACTTGAGTTTACAATATATGATAAGGAATAACTAATTTTCATCTTCAATTAAAGCATGTGAAGAAAAAGAGTCTATAAATACTTATAAATGAATAAACCACATGTTAGATGATGGTGGTAAGAAATTAGATGGTATCCATGAGAGAATATGAGCTATAAATAGATAAGGGTGAGATAAGGGTGAATCCAATAATAATTTGGATAATGAGTAAACAAATACAAGGCTTTAGGAGGATGTGGTTAATCAACAGTGGGCTCAAGTCCACAAGAGAAAATAATATGTAAGAAGAAGAATATTGGTGGAGATGGTTGGATGAAGGTGTATTTTAGGCCATAAGAGGAAGGAGAGTAAAGAGGTAAGTATTTGACAGAGGAGGATGGACCATGGTGGGTCTAACCCCATAAAAGGAGTAAAGAGAGACAAGAAGAATACATAGTTGAAACTAGTAAGAGGGAAGTGTAAATGGAAGATAAATAGTGAAAAATAGTTGAAGTACTTAGTTTATTGGAAGGTAACACCATACCCATTATGATTCATAGTCAAAAGAGTGGTTTTACCACTTATTCCAATTTTACCACTTATATGTGAGAAAGAGATCAAATTTTAAAAACCTTGTGTCTAGTGTAAGATCATCCAATCATTTTTGTAATCTTACATCAACTAAAAAAATACAAAAATATAAAACATAAAAAAAATGTTGGGAATAACAGTTCAATGGTGAATTGTCAATAATAGAACAAAAATGAGAAGTAATAGTTTTTGAAGAAAATATATGGGTTTGGAGCATTTAATGGACTCAAATGGATGTGAAGAGACATGGTACATGTTATAATGAATCAAGGTAAATAAACTCATGAAGTGGGGAGAAGAGAGAATGACTAAATTATGAGGAAATGGGGAAAAGGAGAGCGACACGAAAAAAATAGAAAAAATTAGAAGTTATAGGTGAACCAATAAGATGTTGGACTATTGTTGGAGATGTTTTCCTCCATGTTTACACTAAAACCCCTAAAAAACACATAGTTTATAGTGTGTCTAGTTTTAAAACATTGTAACATCTTCAAATCAATAAAAAGGGTATGCTCTTTGTGGTGAATGTCCACAAGTAGAAATTGAGTTGGTTTTTTGAATGTGTGTGTGCCTAAAATAAGCATAAAATAATTAGATGTTGTCCTTAAGTGGACACCCTTTCTATTCTTGAACCATGGTTATATAAACTAATGATCTCATTCATTTTAATATGACATTAAAGTATTTTATAATTTCCCAAGGAAAGTATTAGGACAAATTGCATTGGCTATCAAAGTAGATCCTAAAATAGTGGATATAATTTGCCAAGTTAAACCTAAAATAATTACAATATATTATTTGGAAGACCATGGATTCATTAATTTTATGTTGTATAATATACTCTTCAATCATTTTTTATTTTATTTTATCAAATATACATGTATACATGTTGATTCAATAAAGAACCATTCACGTATTGTGTGATGTTACAACTTGAGGATCACTATATTCCTCATATACAACTACATGCACAAAAATTCAAATGAATTAAATAATTAATTTCATCTACCACTTTAATAACATCAAAAACCAACTACAAAAATATGTATTTGGGTTTACATATCTACAATAATGGAATATACATGATATGGATTTGGAATAAACACCTAAGGTATTATTGATCCTATTTAAGTCATTCAACTGAAAGGATGATAAGGACTTGGTTAATCCAATTAATTATATCATTTAGATAAATAATTATCCACACCATTCACTATTTATACACTTTTTTTTTAAAGCACATCCTAAGCTAGCATAGGAGGCTCATCATATATCTACATAATATATGGTATACCCAAACGTTATAGATGATACATACTCACCAAATTTTCTAACTTTTAATGAATTTTATAATGATGAATCTCTCCTAAAATATTTGGTTACATGTGAGGATGTCCCTCCCTTATACCACAATAATAAGTTTCCTCATACTACCAATAACCATGAAGATTTTAGAGAGACCAATGAATCTAATATTCATGTATAATCAGATGGTTTAGATACTATCCTTACAACACCTTATGTCAAGGATAGTTTAACATTAATAGGGAAATAATGAAATTCAATTTTGGAATAGATAAAGATCCATGACCAATACTATTAATAGCCATGCTAAATAATAAATATGATATATATTTATGATAGGCTTTGAAACACTATCCATAATTATTTTCTTGGGCTTATGTAAATATGCTAGGAATGTATCCTATAGTAGAAATGCATAATATAGTATTATATCCAAATTCACAACTTGTAAAATAAAAAAATATAAAAGATGTATCCAAAAGTGGCATGGTTGGTTAATAAAGATATTGAAAGGTTATTATAGGAAAGATTTATTTGATTTATTGATTATTATCAATGGATATCCAACATAGTACCCATTTCAAAACCTAATGGAGACATAAAATGTTACACAAATTATCAATATTTAATCAAAATGTTTCTAAATGATTACTTCCCTTTTCCACATATTGACATGATTTTAGATTCTACAATTGGATATGAGATGTTATCATTCATGGATGGATTTTTCAAATATAATCAAATCAAAACTAATCCCAAATATCAAGAAAAAAATTAAATTTAATACACCTTGGAGAACATTTTTATATACACTCATGCCTTTTAGATTAAATATTGTTGGATCTACTTATCAGCATGATATGATACATATTTTCCATGATTACATACATGACATATTGGAAAACTATGTAGGTGATTTATTATCTAAAATTAAATAATGATAAAATCATGATATCAATCTACAACAAATTATTTATCCCTTATGTAAATATAATTTAAACCTAAATCCATGCAAGTGTGTCTTTGGTGTCATTATAGAAAGTTATTAAGATAGATTATATCCCAAAAAGGTAAAATCTATTCTAGATGTGCTTTCACCAAAAAGACTAAACTAATTATAGTTTTTACAAGGAAAAATTTAGGTAATTAGACATTATATGGCTCAACCTATAGCTAAAATATGGCCTTTTACATGATTATTAAAAAAATTAAAAAAGTTTGAATGAGATTAAAATTGTCAAAAGAATTGATATTATCAAATAATATTTACTGTAACTACCTATTATTGAACCACTTATTTTCGATTGGTGCTTATTATTATACATTTATACTACAGATCATGCCTTGGGGATTTATTTGTACAATATGATGATGATCACATGGAACAAGTAGTATATTATATAAATATCACTTTAGTTGACTAAAAAAATTATTAGTCATATTAATTATGCAACATGTAATAATTTGTTTAGAATGTAATATTAGTTGCAACCCATTATTTCATCGTGGCCATTTTCTCTCTAGGGATTTGGTTTAATCATAAAAATAAATGTAGAATTATTAAATGATCATAATTTCATCATACCTATAACATAATACTTAAAAAAATTAGTTGAGGCTATACTTGTATAGTCTACTATGGGTGAATATATCTATCAATTCTTAATGACACATATAATTTTAAAATTTGAACTTCTATCAATTATTTTTATTGATAAAGGGTCATCCTTGAAAAACAAAATAGTTAAGATATTTTGTAAAAAATATAAAATTTGTCACACATTTATACACCATATTATCGACAAGACAATGGTTAAGCATAAGTTAAAAATAAAACTTTGTTAAAATGTTAAAAAATAGCTTCAAATCATGGAACATATTGGCACAATTAGATAGTTTATGCACTCTGAGATTATTGTACAAGTGTGCATACATCGACAAAGGCTACACCATATTCTCTTTTTTATAGTATATAAGTAGTATTACCACTTGAACTAGAAATTCCTTCTTTTTGGGACTCCTATAAATATATAATAAAAGATAATGAATAATAAATAAATCAAATACATGAACTATAAATGCTTGATGGTAAGCATACTCAAGTTATTGAACACTTGAAGGTATATTAGGACTGTATCAAGTGTGCATATGGAAAAAAAGGTTTGAAACTGAGAGTTTCAAGTGGGGGATCTAGTGTTAAAACAAAATCATAAAGACGAAAACATAGAAAGGAGAATAAAGGCAAATTCAAATCCAAATGGTTGGGTCCATTTATGATTACAAAAAAAATGGGCATAAAGACTTGTCAGTTAGCTACATAATAAGCAAAACCTATGACAAACCTTATAAACAATATGCAATTATGCATATACTATACTTAGTATATTCAACTAATGATGAAAATTTTAATGTACTTAGCTGCTATATTTTTAATAAAAAATAATATTGACTAGTATGGGTTAGAATTTAATTCCATTGCTATCCTAAGTTGGTCAATCTTATCCTATACCATCATTCATATTCCAATCAAAATTTGAGCACACAAAGCCTTAATAATGCTAATTTTTTAATATTTCACTCATTTTTAATATATAAACCCATATTTATCTATGAAAAATATTTCTTTTGTGTACTATATTATTCGTAAATGTATGTTACATACATTGACAAATGTACATTCGATGATATGAGCATTTAAAATCATTTGTATACATATATATTATTTTTCCCACATGGTATTGAGTTATAATTCACATATATAATGGGGGCGTCTTCCTCATATATGTCCATGCCATCATTTTTAGTGCATATTTTCCCTAGACACATGTTTCATATTGTTCAAATCCCTCCCATTTCTTCTACTTTCAAATCCATGGTTTTATATTCTAGTTGTTATGGTTCTTATTTCAAAATTCAAAAAAAAAAGAAAAATATTCAAAAATTTAAAAATTACAAAAACATTCAAAATATTCTAAAAATCCAAAATTAAGATTTCAATATGAATATACATATAGTTTATGTCATTGGCATATCTTATTTATCTCATGATTGGTAGATACCATACTTTTTTTTATCACACATATTTCACTGGTATTTATGAGTGTTATGCAGGACATACAAACATCAAAAGGACTAAGATGTTGGGCTTGCATGTAACTAGTGGCCATTATAAACTAAGGGTATTTTATCCAAAGTTTAAAATATTTATAAGTATTACCATTACATAAAACCTATACTATTAAACTATATACCTTTTACAAATATCTTACTAACATCTCTATCTTACATTGTGTAAATGGATATGTTATTTTATAAGATATGATCACATTAAATATAAATGGTATATAATATCTTTCTAATTGTATGCTACATTGATGTTGTTACCTATACATAATATATGTTTTATTGTTTTTAGAATAATGGAATTTTATTCCTAGTTAAATAAATAGGTCTAAGTAAAGTAAATTAGTAAATAATATGTAGGAATTAAGCTATTGATTTGTGTAAATAGATTTGTATTTTTGTATTTTCTAAAATAGTAATAAATAAGAGAAATCTAACTTAGCTTATTCTAAATGATCTAGACTAAGACAAGGTCTAAAACTAAAAGAGAAGGACTGGAAAACTATCATAAACTAGATCCACAGGTTTATTTCTAGATTGGATACGAGTGTCAAAAGTGGGAGACCCTATTGTCTAACATTGTAGTCCTTTTCCAATGTTGTTATCTAGGTGGTCTAATCTTTTTGGGTTCTGTTCAATAGGCTTGTGTTACCCTATCAATGAAATATCAAAGCTTAGAAGCCTATGGAGCTCATTATGTGCCTATTTTTAATCTTCAAAAGCCCTAAGAGCTCTTTGTGCTTGAACTTGAGTAGAAACTTGGAAGAGATAGAGAAGGGGTTAGTGTGTAAAGGATACATTAGATACACTTCAAATCCAATGTGTGGGCACACTACCTACATACCAATAATCTGAAGAAGGATCAAGCTAATGTAGTTCTCCCATTGAATTTCTTGGTGTAATTATGTATGATAAATGCAACTAGATGCAAAACTATATGTACTTCAGATGGTTAGGGACTAATGTAAAGGTTTGAATAAGCTTGAAATGATCTTGGTAAGATATATTTATATAGAATAGGGAAGAGTGCTTGAGTGTACTTGCTTGTATTCTTGCTTATTTCATGTAAATGAGTGCCAACCCTTCTAAATGGCATTTTATAGGGAAATTAGTGATCATGGGTTAAATGAATTCACATTAGGCCAACAAGAAAAAGGATAAGGATCTAAAATAATTTGACTGGTAGGATCAATTTTACACTTTGACAATAGTGCCAAAATTTAAACACCCTAGTTTTTAGTGCTTCTATCTAAGTTGGGCACTATTATCTAGAGGGAATGAGACCTAGGGGATGGATCTAGGCTTGAAAGAGTTAATTAATTCTAAAAGGTTGTGGATGACTAGGAATCAATGAAAGAATAGCTTAGAAGGGTTGTGTAAGCAAGTAGAAAGACCTATAAATTAGGTGTCATTAGCCATGCTTAAGTCATCCAGTTTTGTATTTTATATGACTACATTTCCCCCTCCTTTTATTCTAGTGATACAACAAAGTGAAATACTAGGATAAAGGAAAGTAAAAATCATACCTAAAATTACCTATAAGGGAGAAGCTCATGAAGCTATGTGATGTTGGATGTACATAGAGAGATCATGTTATGAAGTGTGAATCTATAATAAAAACATAATATTAGATCAGTTCTTACTAGATATGCTATATCTAAAATTTAACAAAATACAAAAGCTAAGTAAGAGGAAGAAAAAGGAATGAATACACTTCACTATGTATGTGAACCAATACAAAACATGTTGTGATGTTAGATGATGCTGGGTATGTGTTAAATCAAGATTAATATCATAAATGGAGCTAAGTGCTCAATTCCCTAGAAAGTGGCTTAAGAATGTAAAGGCTAGCCCTTTGGCTCCATCATTGTCAAATAAGTGAAGTTAATAAATCATGCATGTGATAATCTATGTCTAGACTTTATATCCAATCCCTTTGAATAGGTAGCTCAAGAATACAAAGGCTAGCTAGACTTTTGGCTCCATCATTACCCCATAAAGTGAAGCTATGAAGTGATACTAGCATTGAATAAATTTCATATAAGATGGCTCATGGATCCCATGGATGTTTTATAAATCTAATAATGTGGTATGGATAGCTTGAATGTATTCTAGCAACTAGGCCACTCTTGGCCATTTCAAAAGATAGAGGTTAGGCTTGTATGAAAGCCACTCCAAAATTGATAACTAGGCTTATATGAAAGCCAAATCAAGAACTTGGGAACCTTAAAAGTTAAACTTGTATGAAATTTCAACTTGAAAGTGATGCCAACCACCTGTAGATAGAGTAAGGCATGCAACTATTGAGAATGCTTAGATAATAAACTTAACTCAAAAATAAAAGAAGACCAATATGCCATGCACATTACCCCTAATCATTGGTGTTTAGAATATGGATTATTATCTATAAGTTATGTCAACTACCTAATTTTGAACTAAAAGTGAGAACCATCATGTTGTGCATGATAACCCCCTATATCTAGATTCTCTGAGAAAATTATACTAAAATACTGATTTTGATTGTTCTAGATGTGCAAAAATTATATATGAACTAAATTTTTTGTCTTTTTTTAGAAAACCTAAGTATTTTGATACCTAGATAATATCATAAAAATGAGTACACACCTATGTTTTATTCTACTATTTATTTTTGGTGTTATTGTCTTGTGCTAAAATTAGTTGCTGGTCTAGAACTATCATTATTTTTTTGCTCTATTCTGACTAGTTTGACCTCTAGATTCTAGTGGGTGATTTAAATGTTGATATTTTGACTATTAGGATCTTTTATCTCTATGAAAAAACTCTTGTTTGTTTCCCCCTCTTTTAAGGGTAGGAATTATGAACCTGTAATGACTATCCTCAAAAGAAAGAGTCCTACAAGTGTGTTAAGTTGTATAGATATATGATATAGCAATGAAATTTGACAAGATATTTGTAGATATAGCAATTTTTTTATTGATATATTATTATATCAATAGGGGTATGCCAAAATAGATGTAACAATGTAAAAGCATGTGCAAAGTATTGAACTAGAACTAGAAATGTTAAATGTAAGTTGTTAGTTAGAGGGATGGAACATGATGTCCATCATAGCATCCAAAAAAGCAAGGGAAATGCATGATGTGGATCATGGCATTACACACATTAATAATCAAACAAGAAAGAATCATACTAGGATGGCCACGGGGCCATGAAAATAAGGGACATGGGTACATGTCACTTAAACTAGAAAGAAAGCATAGAAGGCATGTTTAAATACCACATACATATACAACTGAAACAAGCAAATTTGGCATAGGGGCCATAGGCACATGGAAGAGTACTTGAAAATTACATTGGCAAATGTCTTACGGCACACACATGAATATAATCAAAGGATATTGTCAAATGTCCTAAGGAAAAAATAAGAGACAAATAGGAAATAAAAATGCAATCACACAAGCTACGTTAATCAATAGGAGAAAGCATGTAATAACTGGAAAGGTAGAATCACATATAAGTAATCAAAGTAAATGTGAAAGTATGCAAAACATGTGTAGTACAAGACTAGGTATATGTTGAGAAATACATAAGTGATAGATATTAGTGAAATGTTGATATAGTAATCTATGTAATCTAGAAAGGAATGTATATCATCATGATACCTCAGAGTGTGTAGTGTAGGAATGACATAACCTAGATGGTGTTATCATGTAAAATATGCCCCCAATGGGTATGTATATCAATGTGTGTCTCTAATGTATAAATAGGAATGCCCCTTTGATGGGTAGAGTGAAGCAATCAAGTAGTTGGATGTCACTGCACACACTCAGTAAAGATCAAGTGAAGCATGGTAATGTATAAAAAATCAACATACAATAGCACGAAACAAAAAATGTAAGTCCTAGCATGATAATAGTAATGAAAAGCATGGATGATGCATACAATCAAAATGTTTTTGGTATTTTTGACATATTTGAATGTTTTTTTATAGTTTTAAAAATTTTGTATTGTTTTTGTATTTTTATATAAGATATGTACAATTAAGTAGAAGAGATTATATATAAACAATTCTAAAAATAAACTATGTACAAGCATGTAGGTAAAGCAATATGTACATGATAAAATAAAAGACAAAGCTAGTGGGGGAAGGGATCCAAAGATGGAGCTTGTTGGGGATGGAAATGGAGGAAAGGGTCATGGACATCATTAAATTCCTTGAGATAATCATCATAGGTATCATCATATGATATAGATGTTATGTTTATAGTGGTATCATGTCGAATGTGAACTGAAGGTTGCTTTGGTGGTGGAGATGTTGACTTTGCTCTAGGATGTTTAGTCCTACTAGTAGATGACTTTAGTGGAAGTGGTGGAGTTGGTGCTAATGGTGGTTCTATACTATAAATAATGCCTTTATCCTATGTTTTATCCAATTTCTATCTTAAAGTTGTATATGAGTTTGTATCATGGCATGTAATCCTATGAAAAGTAAAAAATGGGTGACCATTATAATGTGACAATCTACTAATAGATCTATGCCATACTATAGGTAATGTGATCAATCCATAATCAAGTAATATCTATAGCATTAAAATATGGTTGATGTTGTGTGTTGCCTACTTGAATCTAAATAATTGGTTCTATATCCATAGAGGTAACCATGTGAACTGTATGTGCCAAGTGGTTTGACTATGGCTGTGAGTGTGGAGTATATCCTATGAGTGTAGAGTGAGATGCTAAAAGTTTTGTAGGATGTGGTATGAGAGATTCATAGTAATCTTAGTACTCTCTTATGCCAACTGGTGTAAATCTCAATCCACACAAATAATCATCTATGAGTGTGGGTTTCGTATCATCATCTGAATAAGCCTATGAATCTGTATCAACATCATGTACATATGGTAACTCATAATTTACCATAAAGGGTAAATTTTAGATAAGAGTCTCATCATTTTATTAGAAGATGATGTTATTGTGAAGGTATTTGTAACTAGTGGAATAACTATGGAATCCACTAGAACTATTGGTACTACCATTGGTGATGGTGGATGTGTAATAGGTGTCAAAACTATGACTGATGAAGTAGCTAGAATGGCTAATGTTTTTGTTAAACTGTAAGTGGAGAAGTGTGAGAAGTGTTTGTCTCTCCAACCTCATATGTATGTATCTAATCAAGAGAAATTCTATGAGGTGGTGGTTGTATTATGAGATATGGTGTCCCATCTAGTGAGATGGTCGAAGATGATTATGTAAGTTGACAATATCTAAATGGTTAGTTATTTTTTGGATATGTGTATAGATATACCTCATGGAAAAACTTAATACATCAATAGAGAGTGGAAGGAATGGACCCCATGGTATGTATCTAGGGTCATTCAAGTAAAATATGGTCCCACCATGATAACTAAAGTAATAGTGCCCAATTTCTATCATGGTATATCATCAAACCCTTGAATTTTCTCATATGTTTTTACATCAATGCCAAATCTACACCCATGGCCTATATGAATGTGATATTACATAAATTTATTCTAGAGCCATTGTCAATAACAACTCTCTTGACTACATTGGTTTTGACTTATACTTATATAAATAGTGGCAAATTTTGATCAATAATTGTTTGAGAAGGCATGTCCTCATGATCAAAATAAATTACATATTTTATAGTTTTTAAAGTGTTGACCACTAATATAAAATAAGAAGGTTTCAAATCAATAAGCATAGAAGTCTGAGTGAGTACCTAATAAAGAATATCCTTGAATAATTAGCTTTATGAAGTAGTTCTAACATAGAAATTTTAGCTAGAGTGTTTCTCAACTAGTTAATAATGTCATATGCCTTATGCAAATCTACCTATGCATGTGGGTTGGGCCTGGGATAGGTTGGAATAGTGGGGTGATATGGATCTTGGGTAGGTGGTGGAGGCATAAAAACATGTCAAGTAATATCTCTAACCACATTATCTACTATTTGTATAGGAGTAGTAGTAGCTACAAAAAGAGAGCAAAGATAATTGATGGGTCAAGGAGGTGGAGGGACAAAAGGTGTCAACTAGGATCTCTAGTGATGGGTAGTCACTTGGGGAAGAATGAAATGGACCATGCAACATGACTAGATACAAGGGAGGGGCTCTAAGGGAGGTGATGTAGGAGATGGATTAACATGTTTAAGAATAACTTTCTTAGCATCATGCCATATAATGAAAAACAAGCATGAAATGCAAATAATGAAGCTTTATAGTAGCATATGATAGACTCCATCATTCATGTACATGATAGGGCCTATTATGGTTTCCTTATTATTTACAAGAAATGTAATAAAATTTTGTAAATAAATGAGCATCATTTTTGCAATTTGGCTATGGATGTAAGGTGATACCTCAAAAATCAAAGGAAGATATAGTATATGCAACTAGGGATTTTAAATGAATTCTTAAAATTAATGTTATAATTTTTAAAATTTAGAGATAATTTGTAGAATTTTTCTTGAAAATTTTTAGGAAAAATAAAAAAATATTTCTAAAATTAGAAATATATTTTTCCTAGTGTTTGGAATGTGTTTGTTTGTATGCAAAAAGGAACTAGTATGTCCAAAATAGGGTTTTAACAAAATATGTGATATTTTTAAATTAAATTGTAAATTTTTTATTTTTAAATGCAATAAAAATCAAGAAATTATGGCAAAAAATCACAAATAATTATCCCTAGGGTTTATAGGGTTTTTGTATAGAACTTGAAGTCATGTTTACCAAATGTTTTATTATTTTTAAAATAATGTGGTTTTATTCCTAGTTAAATAAATGAGTCTAAACAAAGTAAATTAGTAAATAATATGAAATAATTAAGCTATTGATTTGTGAAAATAGATTTGTATTTTTGTCTTTTCTAAATATAGTAATAAATAAGAGAAATCTAACTTAGCTTATTATGAATGATCCAGACTGAGAAAAAGTCTAAAAATGGAGGAGCAAGACTGGGAAACTATCAAAAACTAGATCTTGATGTTCATTTTTGGATTGGATAAGAGCATCAAAAGTGGGACACCCTATTATCTAGCACTATAGTCCTTTTTTGGCATTGTTGTCTAGGTGGTCTAAGCTTTATGGGTTTTGTTAGGTAGGCTTGTGTTATGTCAATGAAATATCGAAGCTTGGAAGACTACGGAGCTCACTATGCATCTATTTTTAATCTTCAAAATCTCTAAGAACTCTTTGTGCTTGAACCTGACTAGAAACTTAAAAGAGATAGAGAAGGGGTTAGTTTGTAAAGGATATGTTGGACACACTTCACACCTCATGTGTGGGCATGTTACCTACATACCAAAACTTTGAGGAGGGATCAAGCTAATATATTTCTCCCATTGAAGTGCTTAGTGAAATTATGCATGATAAATGTAAATAGATGTGAAACTAGATGTACTTCAGATGGCTAGGGACTAATGCAAAGGTTTGAATAAGCTTGAAATAATCTTGGAAGGTTGTATGCAGAGAATAGGGAAGAGTGCTTGAGTGTACTTCCTTGTATTCTTGCTTCTCTCTTTTAAATGAGTGCCAACCCTTCTAAAAATACTTTGAATGGAATTTTATAGGGAAATTAATTATCATGGCTTAAATGAATTCACATTAGGCCAATAAGAAAAAGGATAAGGATCTAAAAGAATTTGACCATTAGGATCAATTTTGCACTTGGAAAATAGCACCAAAATCAAGACACCCTAGGTTTCAACACTTTCATCCAAGTTGGGTACTATTATCTAGATGGAATGAGACCTAGGGGATATATCTAGGCATGAAATAAAAACCTAGGTTTATAAGGATTAAGTTTAGAACGCTATGGATGATTGAAAATCAGTGAAATAATAGCCTATAAGGGTTGTGTAAACAAGTAGGAAGACCTATATATTTGGTGTCATTATCCATGCTTAAGTAATCTAATTTCACATTTTATATGAATACAATGTATTATACTTTTTTGTCTATTGTGTATGGCACTTGATCCTTTTGTACAATTTCTTGAGCATCTTTATGAGATCATTGTTTAGTATTTGTGACATATGGACATGTCCATTGCTTCCAAGCCTTGGCCCTTTATTCTATGTGACATTTTAACATGTTCCTTGTTTATAATGTTAATAATTTCCTTTAAGTGTGTCCCTTGGCTTTATGTGTGCATAATTTTCTTATGTGACATTTGAATATGACCCTTTTATATGGCCATTGGCCTTATCATATGATATTTTTCTCATTGTGTTTGTGTTCTTTGTTATATTTTTAATTTTGATTAGTGTCATGATCTATATAGCTACTATGCATGATTCTATTAAAATTTAATACTATGAGCTTCATTGATAAATTTCTATAAGCATTGCCTCATATGTTACATACATAAATTTAATGGTACATATCTTTCAACATTGACATACATTTTCACATTTGATATAATATTCAATGGTTACATCTTGATACACATGATATATTTAAATTTTATTTTGAGATAAGTGAATTTTAGGATATGCATTCCCTCACCTCAAAAGGGGGGATTTCATTGGACTTTTAATACATGAGATAAACCTCCATGATAAAAAATAGTTTTGGGTATTTATTCAATTTTAAAGAATTTAAAAAGATTCGAATATTCACATTATAGGAACAAAGTACAAATTCATACCATTGTGGGTGCATGATACAAATTCATGCACAAGCTTCAAATAGAATTTACAAAATTTGCATATACATATAGTTATATATTATACACTTATCAATGGTGGCATGATAGATATTCATGACATGACTTCAATACCATTTTCTATCCATGATCATGGTATGATAATTAATTTACTCCATTCTCTGTTGATCATGCATATATGAACTAAGCAATGAAGTGAAAATTGTATCTACAAGCCAATTTTAGTGGTTGATTTAGTTGAATTTCATGATACATAACTTAGAGGTTCAATTCCCTCTAATAATATTTCATGTGATTCCATTTTAGATTCCAACCCATTTCTATCTTGGGGTTAAAAATACCATTAGTGCAAATTGAGGTTTCTACTTCCCTCAGTGGGTTCTATTTTTTATTCATGTTCAATCCAAATTGGGGATTTATCACCCTTAAATCATCATTAGTTAAGCTAAGGAGCCAATCCTCTCTAAGTGATTCAAAGGAAGCACTAATTCTCCAATGCTTTTAGGAAGCATCATCTACAATAAAATTTACAAAAGGAACATTGGTTTCACACATATAGGTATACTCATTTGTTCTTTTCAATCTTTTCAAATTAAATTTACATTTCAATTTTTAATTTCACATATGGATATTAACTAATTTAACATCATTTTATATGGAACATCTTGCATGATTAAAGTTTTCTCCAAAAGGCAAAGTTTGTTGTACATCCTCAGGTATATATTTCCTTTTACTCTTATAATTTTATTTATATACTAAAGAAGGGTAAATGTATCCAATAAAATTTAGTCATGAATACTTGATAATTTAATTCATGGCCCACTTTCACTCTAATTGACATGAACACTTATATAAACCTATTTCACCACCTCACTTTATTCTAAATACCTACACATACATTTCCATTTTTAAGTTACTATATTGTACCTAAATAAATGATATTAATCACTATAACCCTTATAATCATACGTAAGGACATCCGAAATTCCAATTTTCACATCATTTCCTTGTAGGACATGATCAACGAGTATGGGTCAATAGTGGCAGTCAATTTTGACCCCTATGGGTTGATCCTGACCTTTACCTTATCAATAAATACTTTTTAAATTTGGACCTTCCTTTACAAGTTGGTATTATTTTTCCCACTTCACTCTATCATAAATACCTATACATACCTTTCCCTTTCTAAGTTGTTATCTTACACCTTCATAAATTCTTTTAATTTCTGAATCCTCCTCTACGTATTTGTGCATACATCCTAGATTCCATTTTTTTCATGTTCCTTACAAGATAAGATCAACCAATATGGGTTAATAATGGTAGTCAATTTTAACCCCTATGGGTCAATCCTAACCTTACCTTGATAATGATTAATTTTAAAATTTAGACCCTCTCTTACAGTTGGTCTATATTTTTAGGCTAGGTAGAGTGATGATTTCTCCTTTTGGATTGCTATAAAGGAAAATTTGAGTCGCCTATTCTATCACTTATCAATTTAAATATTGAGGCACACTTGCACTATTTCATAATGAGAAAAACTTCCCTATTCCTCTAAAATATAATTCTAATTATTTTAAGCAATCCTTATCCAAGATAAGATCATGTTTTATCCAAGTCAATCAAAACATTATCAAGTATTCAATCCATCTTTATATGCATACATGTATCAAAAGGAACATAATCACATAAAGCACTCTAGGTTGGATAACTACATGGGCTTGATTTCTCTATTCAAATTATTGGATACATTGGTAGTGATCAATCATCATGGGGGTGCTTGAGGTTATCTTATCTCATTACACTCCTCCTTTCTCTTCATAGGTTTTTATCTATTATAATCCATGTTAGGGTTTCAAATTATTAGAATTTATTTTAAAGCCATTTATGTTCATTTTAAGGTCAATTTTTCACACATAAGTGTATTTTAAGGATCCATAAACAACTGTGCCCTATTTTTATTTAATTTTCTATAGAGGATAAAATCAACTAGTAAAAGATAACATTTACATTCGATCTTGTCCCATTCTTGATGTTCTTGACCTTAAGCAATTACACTTATAGATTTAGTTTTCATAGTCACAGTAAAAAAAATTATCAGTTCCAACCAATTTATAATTTCACATAGTAAGATCACATACAATAAACAACTAAGTCTTTTATGTTGTTATTAGTTAGTATTCTTCAATTCAATCATGTTTTGTCAATTTTGACTTTGCTTTAATTTTAATTGTAATTTTTTTAAAATAATTTTATTTCTTTCATATCATTTATCTTGATTAGGATTAATATAATGACATTAATTCCAAATTTTGATAAAACATAAAGAAATTGTGTGTATATTACACAAGTAGGGAAATTGCATATATAAAAAATGCGTCATTTAATAAAACAAAATATGAACTATTTGACATTTATTACTCTTCTAAACACATTTAGTTATGAATATGTCAATGAATGAAAATATAAAATAAATAAATAAATATGAAATATGCATAAGATATGATATATCAATGACAAAACTAACATATCCCTATAGTAGAGTGAAGTCAAAGTAAAGGTGGAAGAATTACTAAAGGGGGTAAAAATTCAAATTATTCAATAGGCAAGAAATATCTAAGAAGAAGAAAAATGATAGGTATCCTGATGAGCCATTAGAGTAGAGTGATGACAATTCCTTAAGCAATGTTATTTTCAATATGGGCCCACTTGAGCCTACATGAGGGATCAAATAGAGTGAAAGTAAGTCTCCAAGGAATGATTCTACAAGTAAGGACCCATGTGAAAATGGATCAAGGATTGAGGAATATATTTTAAAAAATAAGAGCACATGGGGAAAAAGGGTGTTAGGGAAGTCACAAGTGCACCAAGGGTGGGAAGAATATCAGTTGGACCCCATAGTGGAGAGGATAACATTTGTCTAATGATTCTATAACAACTAGTAGAAAAATCCAAATCAAAAATAGAAAACTCATTATTGGTTAGGTTTAATAGATTCAAGATAAATAATTGACATATTTAGGAAGTGGGCCATCTCTAATTAGAAACCCAAGGGTCATATGGAAGTTTTAACCATGCATAAAAGTTTATTCCTCATCTCCTTTATTGATCTAGAATATTTTACCAAGAAATCGATTGAGGATTCCTAGTTCATGGGCAAGACAAACCTATTTATTAGAAAATGGAGATTGAGATTCAATCAAAAATTTATAATGGATCAAACTCCCAAGACTCCCACTATAATTTTGGGAAGAAAAATTTATAATGGGAATTGTTAAATCTATTGGTCAACCAATAGGCTTAGATATAATAATTAAGTCAAGGAGGAGACTAGTTATAGCTAGGTTTTGTGTCTCTATTTAGATGGATAAAACTATCCCAAATTCATTCATGTTAAAATCAAAGTATGGATCCTAGAGAAAATAAATTGAATAGAAAGAGATTTATAGTTTTGTAAGAAATGTAATATGTTAGGACATGAACCTAAAGATTATCCCAATAACAAGATAGTAAATAAAGTAGAGAAAAAATAGTGGAGGAAGAAAGACATTCTATATTATAATTTAATAAAATAAAATGGGGAATCTACTCTAGAGGACTAGACCAAAGTAGCTCTTCTGATTATTCAAGATATCCCTTAAGAGAATAGAAAATAAAATAGGGAAGTTACCCCTAAGAAGGCATCCATAGAGGATATTTAAGAGGATAAAATTTAGATCATCATTAAAAATAGGAGGGAGAAGCCAACTGTGGATACCACATAGTTTTATGTTGAAGGGGAAGAAGCACTTGATGAGGAAGTAAATGTATGTTCCCATTACTAACCATAATGAGAGTAATAAATAAGTCATGGTAGACATCAAAGAGAACCAAGTTAAATTCATGAATAAAAAAGAACTTTTGACCCCAAATCCAAGAAAAATGGAAGGGGATTCCCCATAATTGGAAAGATTAGTTAAAAGTGAATCACTTCAAAAAATAAAGAAGATAGTAGAATACAATAAGGAGTAAGAGATAATGCAATGCTCCTTTACCCAAAATCTAGACCCATAGGTTAAATCTCATGATATGGATTAGTGGATCCAAGTTACAAATATTAGAAGTGGGGAAAACAAGCTGGCATGGACAAGTGGTAAGAATCAAGGATAACCAAGGAAGTAACCAAAGTTACTCAAAAAAACCCTTCATCTAGGTAAGCATTTTACAAATCTAAAAAATGAGAATAGTTTCTTGGAATGTTAGAGGGATTAACAACCCCAATAATGTAAGGCTAGTTATGAATTTGAGAAAGACCATAGTCCTAACATTTTTATATTTCAATAATATAAAATGTTTGAAACTAGCTTAGAATAGGCTAAATATAAAATTTGGATAAATTTCAAGTGTGTTTGGGTCATTGTTATGGGTGATTTAGGGGGTCTTTCAATTTTTTTAATCCTTAGAATATGGATGGAGAAATTATCCTTAATAACAATAACCACTTAGCAATTTTTTTCATTGATAAAGTGAATGAATTTTATTATATCTTATCTAATATTTATGTAGCCAATGCTTTGATGGGTAGAAGAAATCTCTAGAATGATCTTGACAATTTCAAGAAGTCTTATTGTGCCTATAACTATATGGTAGTTGGGGACATCAACTCCCCCTCTCCCTTTGTAAAATAAGGATGAATCCCAAGACTATAATGATATCATGGGTGAGCTTAATGATTCATTTCAATGTATGGCCTTATTGATTTCAATTCTAGTGGAGCTAAGTTTACTTGTTTCAATACAAGATTGGGAGAGAAGCTATTTCATATTACATTGGATAGGTTCATTTTAACCTCAAATTAGGAGCTCAATATCTAATTTAGGTTATCCTCTCTCCCTAAAATTTGTTCCAATCATAAAACTTTGGTATTCTTAGGGATGAGAGAAGTAAAAGTAAGAAATGCCATTTTAGGTTTGATAAAAGGTGGATTCAATGGCTAGATTTCTCAAATTACATCAAGAAATGGTGGAAATAATACTTATAAGGGTCTTAAATGTACAGATTAACCTATAATCTCAAACATAGCTAAAATTTGGAACAAAAAAGTTTTGAGGAACATTATTTATCAAAAAGGAATAATTGCTAAGGAATTATTGAAACTAGAGGAGGAGGTCTAAGATAATAGGTTGAATCAGTAGAAACTCATGAAAAAGAAGGTATTAATAAATAAATTCCATAATTTATAATATAAAGAATAAATCTTTTGGAGGAAAAAATCTAGATGCATTTGGCTGAAGGAGGGGACCAAGAACTCTAAATTCTTCCTTCATTTAACTATCAGACATGGAAATACTATGAACTGGTCAAGGAGGATAGATTTTTATGTAAAATAGCTAACATAAAGGAATAAATCATCTATTTTTTCATAAATTTTTGTTGAGTAAGACCAATATTGATCTAGTGAAGCAAGAAGCATTCTTATATTTTGTTAACAACGTCATCAACCAAGAGGATAACATTAGCCTCCTCAATTCTCCCTCACTATAAGAAGTTAAATTTGTTGTTTTTTCCATGTAAGGAGATATAAAATTAGGGTCAAATGGTTTCCCCCCAATTTTTTTCAATATTTTTGGGATGTGGTTTAGTTGGAGGTTATGGCAGTGGTATCTAAATTTTTCACATTAGGAGAGATGTTCAAATAATTAAATAATGCCTTATTGTTTATTATCCCTTAGAATCCTAGATCTATATATTTGAATCACTTCCACCCCATAATTTTATGCAACATTATTTATAAAATTTATTCTAAAACCATGGTTTTAAGACTCCAAACCATGTTTCTCAAAATCATTTCAAAATAGTAAGGGAATTTTATCTTTGGGAGGTAGAATATAAATGGAATCATTCTCTTACACAAGTCTCTTTGATCCTTAGATAAACCCATGAGGTCTATAATTTTCTTGAATTTTGACATGAACAATACTTATGATAGAGTTTCATGGAATTTCCTAGATATAATTATTGACAAAGTAGGGTCTAACCCCAAATTTAGAAGGATGATCTCAGCATGCATTTCTTCCCCTAAGTTATATGCTCTAATTAATGGACCATTGAAAGTTTTTTTCCTAGTTGAAAGAGTATTTAGATAAAGACACCCCCTCTCTCCCTATTTTTTAATTATTTTTATGGAGGCTCTAGGGTGAAGTCTTGAAAAAATTATAGTTCTAGATAAGGTAAAAGGCTTTCAAATAGCTCCTCGCATGGGTCCCATCATGAACCAATAGTTTTTGGATGACACATTTGAGTTAGGATAAACATCCATGTGGGAAGATAAATCTATCAAATCCATTCTTAAGGACTAGCTTTTAAGCTATAGGGCAATGTGTTAACTTCTCCAAAATATCAATGTTTTAATTCACACATTAAATTCTCTTCAAAAGAGGATATCCAATATCATATGGTGTCAAATACAAAACCTATAATCCTCTTATTTAAGGATGCCTCTCTTTAAATGTATGATGTATATGGAATATTTGAATCCTCTCTTAGATATAATGTAGAAGAAACTTATGGGGTGTAAATGAAATCATATTTCTTGGGTAGGCAAACTTTAGATGGTGAAGACTTATCCCCAGAGAGTTCAATTTACATGATGTCTCTTTTTAGAATTCCTTTTATGGTGGATAACATAATAAGGAAAATACAAAGGATATTCTTATGGTTGGGTAGTAAATATAGGAATATATTTCCCCTTATGGCTTGGGAAAAACATTCTCCCAAAGGACTAGAAGGATAAAAATTATGAACATAGAAATGATTGAAAATATGTGCTGAAAATTGATGACATATAATTCCATTTGGACCAAAAATTTCATATCCAAGTATCTATAAGGTGGGTCTAATGATAGTTTGTTGATTGATAATGTCCTACCCCAATGTTCAACATTTTGGAAGGCCCTAATCAAAAGCATATATTAGTTGTGGAAGGGATGCTAGTGGTGCGTTAGGGAAGGAAGAAGAGTATCCTTTAGGGATGATTCTTAGCTATTTGACTTCCCCCTGAGTTATATAGTTTCATGGATTTAAGTTATTCCTATTTTTAAGAGAACTTTAGGGGAAATTTTCAAGGACTATTGAGAGCCCAATGATAGGGGGTAGTCTTGCAAAATTCTATCTTTGGAGATAGAAGATGTTTATATTATTCAAAGTTTGAGAATCTTAAATTATAAGTTGAAGTAAGTTCACATTTTATAGTTTTTTAAAGAGGATAATTTAATCTATCACATGGAGGAAGATGGGGAATACTCAATCAAATTTGGTTATTTGTTGGAATTAAATATTAATGAGGATGGTCTTTCATGGAGTATTTTATGGGTGTAGGACCTTACTCTTAAGGTTAAAATTTTATTTTGTATAAAGGATCAAAAAATAATTTAGATGATTGAAAACCTCATGAAAATAGGGTTTTTCATCCCCAAAATCTATGTCTTATGTGAGGAGGCAGAATCAATATATTGTCTCTTCTTAGAATGTTCTTTTCCTGCTAGAGTTCTGGAATATTTTATTTCCCTATTCAATTTAGCATGGGTGAGGCCCAAATATTTATTGGACCTAATAATTCAATGTAAAATCCCTTAGATATTTTTTGTTGATAAATTTTCTATGGAAGCTAACCCTCCCTCATTTATTATGGTGGATATGGAAAGAAATAAATTCAATAATATTTTAAAATGAGAAGAAGAACTAGGTCACTATGGGGATAAGGATAACTAATATCATCAAGGAAAATTGTCAAAAAAAATTAAGGATAAAAAACCCACACTTGATTCTATTTTGAACATTTTTTGAAATTAGACTATTAATGTTCCACCAAAAAAGGAAGATACTATAAATAAATTTGATAGGATCTAAGTTAAATGGATCAAACCTCCTAGAAATTAGAAAAAATTAAACTCTAATGAGGCTACTAAAAGAATCGAAGAGGAAAAGGAGGTACAGGGGTCATTAAAAATATATCAAAGAAGGTTTTTTGTCAAGTTATTTAGGTTTATTGGGGGTCCATACTAAACATGTTGTTGAGGATACAATAGCATTGTAGGCAATTTAGTTGGCTAAGGAGATAAAGATTAAAACTCTTATTATAGAAGGTAACTCACTAAACATCATTAACTACCTCAATGGAAAGTCTAATCCTTGTTGGAATATCATAAACATGGTTAGGTATGTTAAGATCTGCATGATAAACTTTGATGAATTGAGCATTAACATACCTATAGAGAAGGTAATAGTTGTGTAAACTAGATGGAAAATAGAGGTGTTTTGAGATAGAACTTCATGAAATAGACCAGATTAGATGATCTACCTAAGGTATTAATTAGAGTTATGAAGGAATAATCAAAATTTATATCTATAGGGTGAGAGGAGGAAACATGTGACCTCATTCATTATGCATGATATTAAAATCTTTAATATGAGCACAATAGGAAATGATGACTTTGGCCATCATTGTGAGAATATTAATCCCAATCTAGGGAATGAATATGATGAATGCATCATTATTAGTCACTTCATAATCATCCTCCTCAAATGTGTGATTGGGTTGATTTTAGTAACTCTAGAATCAAGGTTAACTAGACATCAAAATAAATAGACATAGATAATGAGGAAAAATACATAAAATGTATCATGGGAGATGATAGAGACCAATATGAGCCCATGTAATTTTAATGTATTAAGATAAACAAAATCATATGCATAATCCTTAAAAATGGTGGGTTGACACCCTAAATGGAAAGAATTATTGAATTTGATCAAGTCTTATCTATGGAATTTGTAAAGGTGTGGAATGATAGAGTGGTTACAATGAGTGGAATCATAATGAATATATTTGAGGAAAGAATTGTTAAATTTATAGGTATGTATTACAATGGTGTTAAATGTTTTAAGGATAAGTACATGAGGAATGAGCTTATTCAAAGTTTCTTTAAGGAAGGGGATAAGATTCATAAAGTAAATGATTATTTCCTTTGATTTTCCTACCTCACCCATGGGAAAATGTTTACCTCTATATTATGTGATAAATTATAGTGTTTGGTAAGTATATATTATTATATTTATATCATTTACTATTACTAAATCATTTCATGTATATAAAAACTATTAGCATCCCATTCTACCTCCTTAGGTCCCTTGAAAATTTAGTCTTAGCTTATCATCTTGACAAGACTAATGTCACTCTACATCAAGCCCTTATCTATCTATAAATACAAGTGGGAAAACCTTCAATTATCTCCTTGGTTAAGAATCCTATGAATAATTAAGGTCTAGGAGAAGACTTACACCACTTAGGGGAAGTTGGATGAAATTTTATGAAAGTTTCTAGTGAGTAGGAGGAAACCCTAGCCCAGGACACAAGAACTCTAAAGAGGTCAAAGGGTAAGGAAAACATTAATGAGGATAGGAACTAATGACTCTAAAATATATGGGAGCATCTATTAATATTAAGGTGTTAGATATTGATAATTCCCAAAATAAAAAAGAGGTGAACCTAGTTTCTCCTATCACTCTAAATTTAATAGATTCGATTGTATAAAAAAGAAACTAAATTTCATCTATAAATCAATCCTAACTTAAAGAAGATAAATCAAACTAGCCATTCCACTTATTGGTATATTTAGACAAATATGGTCATGACTAATATGGATCTACTAGACCAAACTAATGGGTCTCTTAGCATAAAATATCACTAGAAAGGGTTCCAAACCCTCTAGTTGAGTAATACCACAAAATAACCTTGGATAGGTCTTATGATTTGTAACAAAGTAAAATAAATCTAATCAGGTGTTTGCCAAAGGTTGTGGCACAACTTGGGGATAGTAAACATAAATAATAAGCATGCAAGGAAGAACTCTACTCAAGTTAATGTATAGGTAATCCTAAGAATGGAGAGATAATACATTCATAAGCCATTATACATGTAAATATATCTACTAACAAAAGAGGAGTAAGATTTAGGAATACTTACCTTGAATATGAAACCGTTGAGTCTCAATATCTCCCTAGGCCAATGGTGTTTTTCAAAAGGTTGTTTTGGTTGATAAGGATAAAAAAGATAGGTCATCTCTAGGATACAATACTTATCCTATGAATCCAAAAGACTTTTACCATAAAATGATATTCTTCTCTAAATAAGTATAAAAACCTAAATAATGACTCCTCAAGAAGAATGGTGGATAAATAGATAAATAAGTATAAATAAATGATTATATCTATTGGAAATGAGGTGTATATATAGATGGATATAACCCTACACCCTTCCAAAATTTTAGTTGGAATATTCAACCCAACCAGCTTAATTAGTTAGAAAAGTAAAAAATTATGTCCTAGACTAAGTTAGTTGGGTTGACTTAGTCCTGTAATGTGCATAATTCCTAGAACAAGGTTGACCCATTTGACTATGTTTAGAGGATGTTAAAAAGAGGTATTTGTTTAGGTATGGGTTATTTGAGGTGGTGAATTACTTGGAGAAGAATGTAAAGGAGGTATCAAATCTTAGAAAAATATATAAGAGGGACTTGTGTTGGTTGTAAGTGGTGGTATAGGGAACAACAATCTTGTAAAGTACTAATGGTCTACCCACACCTTTCCAAATGCACCATTTAAGGTATGTATTTAGAGATATTGAGACTTGGCGGGTATCTAAAAGAGATAAAACATCAATAATTGATAAATGTTAAAAATATTGTGTGTGTGTGTGTGTGTATGCCCCACTTGAAGTTCATCACATGTCATGTAGTTGTAATATGGGATGATGCTTCAAAAAAGAACATAGTAGCACACACAATGCCAAGATAAATAAATCATAGTAGCAAGTGAATAATATAAATGAAAGGACATAATTGAAAAATACATACCTTTACGTAATTACCCTAATGTTGTAGATTAGAAATAAAGTGATAGAAATCAAAGGTGTCCAATGTAGGGAACATTAGGTGAACCTGTAAAAGAAATACAAATTTTAAAATTTTAAAAAACATACATATAATATGTATAAAAATTCTCTATGATGTTAGGATTCTATAACACCTTTTGCTTCAAAAAAAGAACTAGTAGAAACAAAGTTATGAGTGAAAAATGGAATTTAGGCAAAAATAATTGATAATGAAATAATTTTAAATTGTAAATATAAATAGGGTTTAAAAAAATTAATTTATAATTTTATTATTGTGAGAAAATATATCTCTAAGTGACCTAGATGAACATATAAAGTGACCATGGTGAAGAGACAATATATGTGATGTGGAGGATGCCTAACAGCAACAACCAATGTAGCTCAAGTAAGTGATGCATTTATTTCAAATCTTTTAGTATTTTTTATTAAAATTAAACTAGGTATAGAAAAATAGATTTTAGGGAAAATATAGGTAGTGAAAATTTCCCTAGGAATTTTTTAGATAAACTAGGAATAAAGTAGGTTAATGGGTAGGAAAGGATTTGAGCAATAAATACCTAAGGTATTTATGATAAATATTTGAAAAGTAACTACCATTTTTGAATAGAGTCAACCCAAATAACTCAATTGGAAAGAGTGAGAGGTAACAAAGTGGTTGATTATATGGCAAAAGGCTGACTTAGTATTGTTGGGGGTGGTCAATTGTGTATCAAAGGGATGACTCAATTGGAAAGTGGACAGGGTTGACTTAGTGCATATTATTTGATTTAGTATGCAATAGTGGCTGACATAGTTTGTTAAATGGGGTTGACCCTATAGCAGAAGGCTGATATAGTAGGTAAAGACAGGGAAAAGGCTGATTTAGTATAAAAATGGCTAACTATATTTTTAGAAATGGGTTGATTACATAGTAGAGGGCTGACATAGTTGGTAAAAAGGGGTGAGGGCTGACATAGTTGGTAAAAAGGGGTGATAGAGCTTATTTAGTATAAAAAGGGTTGACTATGTAGGAAAATGGTGGGAAATAAAAAATAGTAAGATAAATTTGATGAATTAGTTATTTTTAATAATTTAATAAATTTAAGAATCTATATTTATCATTTTTATATTGAGATATAATACATTTTATGGTGTTTGAATTTATTAGAGATGACAAATATTTTGGCACCTAGTGGATGCATCTTGGTTACCAAATTTACTAGAGATATTGATAGATGATGATCATGCATGGATAGCCTCCTTGGGATTTGTAAGCATCATGGAGATGTATAGGATCCCTCTCAATGTTGATATATTCATCATGTTCTTAGGATCATGGGAGTAACTAACCAACACTTTCTAGTGGGAGGTGGATGGGGATACTATAGAGCTAGACATCACCTTGGAGGATGTCCATGTTTTGTTTGGACTTCCCATTATTAGGACTTCCATTATTTGTGATGTGTTAATGGCTAAGGAGGAGACGTGATCCCTATCCCATTAGGTAACTATCTCAAATAGGATTTGCACTGGATTATCACTATTCTTACTTTATATATATATATATATATAGAGAGAGAGAGAGAGACCATTCTAGATATCTAGAAAGCCATGATAGGACTTGTTATAGTGCATGTGTTATGCCAAAGTCAGATGAGAAGGTACCATTTCATAAGGTAGCCTTGTGTCAGTTGATCTTAAAGAAGGGTACCCTATATGATTTGGGCTGGTTATTTGGGTATAGCTCATGCACAACATGTATGGCATGTTAAGTCAAGTCTATAAGACTATGAGCTCCATTAGTAGTTAGATATATAAGAGGTTTACTATGTACCAACAAACTAAGTTTCCCCATGTTATGGATGATAGGCTACCTCAAGTGGTAAGGTGCTGATATGATCATGAATTATGTATGGTACCCCATGACCTAGAATTATATGGATATTATATCCATTTTTCCTACTTGGGATACTATGGCTATTGGATTAGCATAAGTGCACATTATTGGGCACTATACCTCATGGGTGGATCCACACCTTATAACTCATATACCTAGATAGTTGGGCTTACCAAATATGATAACTTCCCTAATGGTCTTACTTATTGGGCAAAACATGCTAGAGAGCTTAGAGGTAGAGGGGGTGCAGGAGTACCTATAGATATACCTATCATTAAGCCTCATTAAGTGATACCTTGGGTGAATCGATAGTGAGAACTAAAGAAGGCTAGGCTAGAGATAGAGGATGTGATAGTGTTTAATATAGAGGGTGAGATGTAGGTGAGGCTATTACAAATCCATAGTATGGACTATAGTTAATACTATGGGTACCTAGGATACAGAGGCACTAGCGAAGGGATAGGACACAAGAGTTAGTGGCTATACATGGAGATCTCATAGTGTAGACTAGACACAATTGGTCTATATAGATATAAATGATGAGAGGACCATGACATATATGGTTGATGTCTCTAGGATTTTTATTTTCATAAAGGTAGCCTACAATGGAGGTATTTGGTGGTCAGGCTGATGGGGAGACTGTGGTTGGTGACACTGGTGTTGGTAAGTAATGCTTTACATTTCAAGTTTTTAGATAGATCATTGGTTGTATAATTATTTATGTACTTGGTATGTATATATGTTTTGGATATATATATATATATATATATATATATAAATATAATTTACATTTAGTTTTTGTTTTATAGATACTACTGAGGAGGAGTTCAGATGGGGTGTCATGGTTTGAGGTACCCACCAAGCTAATTTAGACAAGGTACTAGGGCATCTTTATACTAATGTTATGGAGGATTTTGTGGTACCATATGCCCTAGCATATGCTAGCTAGTTTAAATTTGTGACAAAGGTAGCTAGACAGTTAGAGACATGTTGATAGGTCCTATAGCTACCCATAGGAGTTAGATATGGAGAGGCTTAAGCTTAGGAGGCATTAGCCCAAGAGCACACTATCCATATGGATACTATGATAGAGTTTGGACGTGTGTAGTTAAGGTGGATAATATACAAGGATGGGTTGATGGTATAACATTATAATAGACTATTTAGAGGGATCAATGATAGGCATTTGTGGGTAGTGTGGCTCAGCCACTAGATATACATGATAGAGAATAGCCTTAGAGTTTTATACATTATATTTTTGTATTATGTAGTATCAAACTCTTATTATATATTGAAATGGGCATTTCTTGATATATGAGTTGTACTGATGTTATTGATGGATGTATGGATGTATTTCCTTTATAGAACACATATTTTAATTCCATTTTATATGCTATGGGAAATATATGATGTATGTTTTATTTTTGAGTATTATATGACACACATGCATGATTAAAAACTAAATCATATAATTTGTAAAAGTGTATAAATAATCATAAAATGTAATACACAATAGATCACTATGGAAAATGTGTAAAAATAAAAGATGAATAAATATAGTAAACCAAAATGGTAAATTAAAAGTAACAAATGTTTATAACCATGTATAAGTAAATTGTACCAAATTAAAACTAATATAAGTCATATGAAATCAAGATGGGAAGTATGAAAATTTTGTAATAATGTGGAAAATGTGTTATAATAAATGGTATGAAAAACAAATGTATAATAAATTTAATCAATCATACTAAATCAAGATGGAAAGTATAGAAATAAAAAATAATGTAAGTATAAATTAAATGAATCATACTAAATCAAGATGGGAAGTATGATAAATTTAATAAAATGGTTGTAAAAAAATACACCACTGAAAAATAATAAAATAAAGTGAAATGTTTATGGAGTAAGCATAAAACATACTAAATCAAGATGGGAAGTATGTAAATGACATGTAAACCATAATGTAAAAAAAATTATCTCAAATTTGAATCATGTAATATTTATAAGTTATTATTGTGACTTGGTCATAATATGAAACTTTATGGGAATGTTTTGTGAGGAATGCCTGGTCTTATCTAGGGTCTTCTACTATAACTCACAAAGGGAATGCCAATAAGGTGAATACTAATATTGGAATAGATGAATGGGATTTAATGCACTAATTTTTTAGGAATGTTTAGTACTATCTAAGGTCTTATACTAAAAATCATAAGGAGAACACTAATTATTTTAATGGTAATAAGGGAAAAAATAAGAAAATATTTTGTGAGGAATGCCTAGTTCTATCTAAGTTCTTATACAGCAACTCATAAAGGGAAACCCTAGGGGTATGATCAGTTAATAAAATATTATTCATCAAGGGGAAATATTAGGATTTTTGTAATTAAATAAATAATGTAAGAAGCAATACATAGGAATTTATAATAAAACCTTAGTAAACATGAGGCATACTAGGTAAGAAGGAAAGCACTAAGAGTCTAGTGACCATGAAAATATAGATGATACCTGCTCACAATAAGCATAAATCTATATAAGCAAATAAGTAGAATATAATATAAACTCATGAAGGTTATATAAACAAATAAAATGAAATGATCATACCTTCCCACAACATCTTCCCTATTCCTCAAGACCCCTTACAGAGTCATTGATCTACTATGAATATTAGGTACTTGTGTGAGAAAGTAGGTATCACTATAGATTTTTTTCCTCTTATCCCAATCTACTAACCTACCTAACCCCAATGGACATTGTATTTATCATGAGTCCAACTCCTATATATATTACATTGAAATATATTAGATATGGGAGATTAAGTATACATAGGCTCGGCCAGATAGATATATAGGGTCGCTAGATCTTCAATTAAGATTAGGAGATGTGCTAAAAATAAGAAATCACATATTTTGGTGTGATTAAACTTTTGTATTTTATATTTTCCTTTTTGATCATTCCTTTTAGTTTTAATGATTTAGATTTTAAATTTTTTTATGGATTTTATGATTCCTCCTCTATATGGATTTGGAATAACCAACATGAGTGATAAAATTAATACACATGAATAAGATTTAGACTTTGGTTATAAGAGACTAAGTAACCAAAAATATGACTGACTAAACAACTTAGGCTTACCTATGAACTAGTATACAATCTCAAGTTTTGATCATATGTATTTTTAGTATGTGAAAATAATAAGGGAAAAAGGGAGACCAAATAGATCCATGTATTATAGATAGTAAAATGAGAAGTAATGTTTGCTAAATAATTATATGGTAAAGATAAAATACTAAGGGAATGTAGGTTTTATAACCATGTCATAATAATAATTATCTTTATTGGAGTATAATTAGCAAACAATCATCAAACAAAGTCCAACTAAATCCATGTGAAAGAATTGAAACCATAAACATAAGTTTAAAGTTGTGAAAAGAGTAAGGCGTAAGAGAAAGATAAAGAGAATGAAACCATGTAAAATACATAAATCATAATATAATGATTCATGCAAAATAGATAAGTGAAATCATGTTTGACAAATAGTAAAAATTATAACATATATAAATGAATCATAAATCTAATCTAACTAATGTAATAAAATGATAAATAATGTAATAGAACACCATGTTGTGTTCAAAAATATTAATAGATCCTAACCAAAAATTTCATCCATAACATCTGACACATCCTTATGTAGTCAAATTCTTATGTTAGTCAAAGTCTTATCAATATTTTCACAAAGTCATGAAAATACTTTATTCCATATCATCTCTACAAAAAAATTAGATGTGGTAAAAAAAGAGATATGTTCATGTAGTACCTCTTATGTGGGATACTCAATGTGAGGAATTAGTATCTCAATATGAATGGTATTTGTAGATCCATGTGGAGGTGAAATTGGTCGATAAGGAGGAGCTTTCATTCATGAGTAACTAGTAACATGAGGAATAACTAGTATTGTTGTAGATTGTGTAAAATCTTAGAGATGTTATTGAAGCACTAGGAATCTATCAATATGGTGTGTAGTGAACTAATGCTAAAGAAAATATACTTACCCATATTTAGGGATGTACTCTAGAAGTAACTTGGGAGGTGGGATAGTCTTATCTTTAGGCTAAGTTATAACTAGACATAGTCTATCAATGTAATGGATAAGCTATTGGAAATGAGTATAGGAATGGATACATATACCTTGAAATCAACAAACACATATATTAGTATATGGTATAGGTATATTATCTGAAGTGGTAGATAAAGAAGCTTCTTATTGCTAATGTATATGATAATCCTTGGTCTAATGACTATAAAATATATGAATATCACAATAGGTATCATCTACCCCATTGTGATGGTATATGATCAAGATTAGGTAATGGTATAATTCCATCACCCAGGAAGGGAGAATTTGGAGTGGATTGAGGACTAGGCTCATCTGTATGTATGGTCGGCTATGTAGCAGGTCAAACTAGAGTGGATAACATCTAAGGAGGAAGAAAACTAGAAGAATCATGATACCTATCAAAATTGTAAGGTATTATCATGGATTGTTCCATAATAATAATCTTGAGAGGTTCAATAGTGACTAGAGGTGTAGTGTGTTTCCATCTCTAACCTATAAATAATAGAGGAAAAACTAATATCATGTACTATAAGAGAGAGAATGATAGAAAAAGAACTAAGATACTAAAATAAAAAATAATTAGTCTTGTGTTTGAATATGTTATTAATATGTCATAATATTTTTAATGCATCACAATTCTTTGAATGTGTCTACATAGGTGTTGGAGTTCAAAGTCACCATGACTAGTCTTTGAGGAAAACTGGCAATTCTAAGTGAGTAATAGAGGTGTTTTTGGGTCCTTATCTCCTAAGTGGAAGTGTCTAATATATATTATGATATTTATAAGGTAATTTATATTATTTATAAGTTATTTATCATCATTGTTGTGTGTCTAAATGATGTGTTATCTTTAGTTGTTCAAGATAGACTTTTTTGTATGTTTAAAGGCTTAATGTGAATAGTGTTAATTGAGTGTTTCAAGTGGTGGTTGGACCTAAAAGGTGTAATTGTGCTCAAATTATGTTTTATAAGGCCTATTTGACCATTTAATGGAAATATTATGCCATTTATATAGGTTTAGAGTGTTCCAAGAGGTCATAAGGTAACATGTCCTAAAGTAGGCCTAATGGAATTAGGTCTCCATGAGACCTAAAGAAGGATTTGGTCTATTTGAATAATGGACAACCTCATATAATGATTTAGTATTAATTTTAATGTTTCATAAAGCATATTATATGGAAAATATAAGTTTTCAAGTGTTTATTGATGACTAAGATTTGTATGAGCAAGAGGCTTGTATAAGAACAAGGTCTTTTAGGCCTAATTGGCTTATTAGTGAATTGAGAAAAGGAACGAATGAGATAGAACATCCTTGAGTGTAATAAGGTCTCATATACCATCATATAAGTGTATAATATATATATTTAATATATAATAAGAGTTATGATTGTGAATATCAAGGTCATATGACCTAATCAATCTTGAAGAGACCTAGTTGAGTGAAGAGGCTTAGAAGATAGTATGAGAGGGATAAGAGTGTGAAGAGATGAAGATGTGGACATAATAAATTGGTTGAGAAACATATTATTTTTAATGTGATCAAAAAATCAGGTGTTTTAGTTGGTGGTAAGTCATCTAGGGGGTTGATGCATTCTTATAAGTGGGTGTTTGCTAAAACCTAGTTAAGTGGGTGTTTGGCTAGTTGGGGTTGGTACTCCATGTGGAGTTGGTGCTTTACTAATTTTTTTGTATTATAAAACTATATTATATTTTTATATATTAGTGTGTTTTATTTCCTTTAAGTTTTTCCTACATATATGATGTGTTCTTGTGTTTCATGCTTATATAGATAAGTATTTATGCTTGCTAGATCTATATGTTTAATTAAATGATTCATGATTTCTTAAGTGAACTTAAAAAAAAGGGTTATAAATAATAATTTAACCATCCCTCTCAATAATTATGATTCAAATAATTGGTATCAAAGCTTGGTCCTTTAATGTAAGCCTAACAACTTGAAGGAGATTCTTGAATCACAAGCATGTCTAGTCAACAAGCACAAGGAGGATTCTCAACTAATAAGGATCCTCTCTTCATTGAGAATAATTATGAATTTTAGAGAATCAAAATTAATACCTATCTAATTTACTTGGGTTATGGCATATGTCAATTTTTTATTAATGGTTTCACTTCACCTTCTACACCACCAATTGATGCAGTAGGCAAAAAGGTAAATGAGAACAACTCTAAGGTAATGAATGCCATTCTATGTGATATTTTATAGGAATAATTTGTAAAGGTAATACATTTTAATAAAACAAAAATGACTTGGGAAAATTTTCATACCATTTATGAATGAGAAACCAAATTGAAGTTGGAAAAGTTGTAGACTCACTTTAGGTAGTTTAAAAGTCTGAGAATGAAGGATGATGAAAACATTAGATCCTACTTGTTAAGGGTTGATGAAGTTATCAATGTCATTAGAGGACTTGAAAAATAAATGAAATCATATAAAATTTTTCAAAAGGTATTGAGATCCATAAATTTTAAATTTAATTCAAAGGTGTCTATAGTAAAAGAAATTCAAGATCTAAAAACCCTTCATATAGATGGGCTTCATGGAATTTTGAATACCTATGAGATGCTAAAAAATGAAGGAAGACCTCCTAAGAAGGAATCAACAATCAAATCTAAGAATAATTGAAAATCCAATAAGATTAAGGATGAGGTATGTTTAGATATTGATGATGATGAATTGATAGCCATGTTTTCTAGGAAATTGAGGTTTGGATCTAGTAACTATAATGGTAAGTTTCCTTTCAAATGTTTCAAATATGATAAGATTGGTTACTTTGCATCTAAGTGTCCTAAAAAGTATAAGACTGACCATGATGAATAACATGATGAACATCATGGTGATGATAAGAAGGTTTATAATCTTGACAAAATAAATAAATATTTTAGGAAGTAAGAAGGCAAGAAGGGGCCATTCCAAAACGAGAGAAGTTTCTATACCAAAGAAGATAGTAAATCATTTGATGTGACACAAGTACATATTATAGTGATGATAATTTAATGAACATGAAAACAATGAAACCTTATTCATGGCTATAGAAATAGATAATAATGGGTTCTCAAAAAAGGGAAATTATTATGAATGATGAAGAATTAGATAAAGAAGAGGTTGAAGTGAACCTTGAGGTAGAATTGGTAAGTGTTTTAGAGGAGTTGAAGTTCCAAAGAAGGAAGAGTTAGAAACTAAGATCATTGGTTAAGAGTTACGAGGATCAAATCAATATCTTTGAAGAGAGACTAAGCATCAACACCAATGAACATGAGGAGATAATCAAATAATTGGCAACTCAGATGGAGATAGTCACTGCTAGCCTAAAGGCTAAGGAAGAAGAATGCACCAGGTATGAATCAAAAATAAAGTCCTTCAAGTTAGAATTGAATTAATAAAATATCAATATGAAGACTTATGAGAAGTTTAAAAAGAGTATTGAGGCTCTAAATGACATTTTGAGTAGTCAAAAGTCTATAAATGATAAGGCAAGTATTGGTTTCAAAGTAGACCAAAAAGAGAACAAGGAGAATGCTAATGTGAATAAGAAGTTCAACCTAAAAAAATATATGAAGGAAAATTATATTAGACAACCTAATTCCATAAGGTATGTAAATTCATTCAATGGTTACTATTTCTCATGTAGTTTTTTTAGTCATAAAGTAAGAGAGTGTAAAAGTCCCTCCAAGAATGAGTACTCATGGGACTATGAAAGGAGTCATAGTCCACATCAATCAAGATATACAAGTGATGTTATTTTCTATAATTGTCATAATATTAAACACATTGAAATATTTTATTCTAATGAATTTAGAAGGACCTTAATACTTAATAAGATATATGGAGCTCCTAGAGTGAATGAGAAGAGTCAAATATTGGTATGGAAGCCAGAAAAAGTCAAGGCTAATCATATTGAGCCCAATGTTCAAGATGGATTATTTGTTAAGATAGAGAAAGGATCAGAAGTGAAGGAATGTCAAGAATAATTATTATTTACATGTGTTGACAAGATAGTCAAAGAGAAGAAGGATTAAAATGTGGGTGAGTTGAATGTTGTAGTCAAGCCTAAATGGATTTTAAGGAGGGACTATCAGTCTCATGATTGTAAGATAGATGAGGAAAGTGGTTTGGAGATTTATGAATCTCTTGAGTTCATGGAGTTTTGAGATCCTTATGAAAAGGGGTGAATCCATTAGGCATCATGGAGACACTCTTATATCTACATAATCATGAGGTTTTAATCAAAAAAGGACTCATCTTGAGAGGATTTTAGGATTGTTTTGCTACAAGATATAGGTTTCTTTCCCTATATCTTATATGTATATGACAAGGTGAAATGTGTTTTGGTATTGATTCTAGAGATCATTTCCTAAGGAGTCTTGGTATGGAATGCAAAATTCTATGCATGATTCACTTTAAGATTTCCTTTTTCATTTTTGTGAAGTAGTCTAAGAGTTCAAGGAGCTTGGTAGCTCTGAGGTTTGAAGTTAGTAGGCAACATGGTGAGAGATATAAGGTTGACATTAAGATTATAGTATATGAGAGGTGAGAAGGTATCTCTTTGTAATTATATTATTTAATAGTTGATCTTGATCTATATTTAGAAGTGGTATTAGTATCAAGATGTTTGAAGGATGAGGATGGTTTGAGAATCCTAATAACTCGTATTGTGAGCTCAAGTTGTGAAGATAAAGGGGGAGCCTCTATTTATTCAATTGATGTCAAGAATATGGTATCTTAGTGTGTGATCTAAGGATTGATTCATATCATTAATGTCAAGAAAAAGGTGAGTGTTCTTGATATTTGAGTTCATTTTAAGGAAGTATGCATAGAGTAAGGGGGAACATGTTCTTTTAATACTTCATATTCTATGTGTTGAGTTTATGTTGTAAAAAGGTGTGATTCTAGATAGTAGTTTGTTGAAGACCCTTTGTAATTAATGTAAAAGATGGAGAAAGACTAGAATGGGGGAGATGAGAATGATTAGGTTGTAGTGCTTTTTCCATTAATGAAAAATGAAGTTTTTTTTTGAAAAGTGTTATCATTGATGTCAAGGTGCATCTAGTGAAGATAAATGACGAGTGGTCTTTGAGGTATAATCATGTATGATTGATGTGAAAAGGTGAGTTTGTTGAGATTTATCTTCTCTCTTGGTTGATGTCAAGGTTGATATCAAATTATAGGTCATGGAGGATGTTTGAAGATAACTAATATTTGCATAAAAATCCATGTGATAAGATGCATTTAAAGGTAAGAGAGAATTTGAAGGCAAGAGAGAATTTGAAGGCAACTAATGTCTTATGGTTTCATAAATGCATAGGTCAAGGTGTCAAAGGTGTAATGTCTTATATCTTCTTGGTTGATTTTTTTTTGAGGTCATGACATGGAAGGAACATATCAATGCATCAAGTGCTTAAGTAGCCAAAGCTTAATCATGGCACGAAGAGACCTTATGAGAAGGTATGAGCATGGTGGCTTGGTGAGATGAGTCCACACATGCATGAATGGTTGTATGAGTTTTTTTTATCATGTATGTGAGAAATTAGAATACTCATGAGATTTTTAGGGTGAACCTATAGGGGTAGGACCTTCAGTTTACGTCTACATCTAGACCTCTCTTAAACCCTACTTAGCCTAATGAGATATCATGATCTATTTTTAGGGCATGTGAAGGATGTATGGAATTATTTAAGCATAAGAGAGTTAACTTGAGTATTTTTGTGAGGTGGAGAGTTCATTGAAAGAGGCATGAAGGTTAGTTTTAAGTCTTAATGTGATTTGTAGGTCAGGGTCTAGAGAGCAAAGAAAGAGATAGAGTATGGCTTAATGAAGGGTCATGATCATATTTCAAGGTGTTTGAGATCATGTAAGAATTTTTATAGGTTATTTATGTTTTTTCAAGTGTGGTCATGTATTTTGAGGTCATAGTGTGAAGGAAAAGGCATGAAAAGCTATTTGGAGTTCTCTTGAGTGCTCAAAATGAAGGGTTCTCAACTTGAGAAGGATTTTATTATGCTCATTAGCTCATAAAAACTTTACATGGGAACCTAAGATATTCATGTTATATGGGGAAAGATCCTATATCAAAATTATAGTAATTATTTTTTGGATTGAGGGGCTATGCTGTATGAATGATTGTTAAGAGTAGAAATAGGTTTAAACCCTCTTAGAACCATAATAAGGACCTGATGTTGAATATGTTGATCAAAAGTGACTAGAATGGATTGGTATGATTAGGTAATATATTATATATTATATTTTAATCTCCCATATACCTCTAGGTGGAATTGGATAGAGGATAGAGAAAATATTGAGTTATAGGCTTGTTTCTAAAGAATTTGTTATAGAAGTCAAAATTTGCATTAGACATAATAATAAAATAGATGGAGGAAGAAGGTAGAGAATCATATTTAATTTCCATTAAGTTTTATGTATATTTTATATTACTAAAATGTTTTAAACCATTCATCCAAGTTAGCCAGTCGCTAACATGCCTAATGGTGTAAACAATGAAAAACCTAGGCAGTAGTGAAAAGATGAATTAGAATGTGTTTTCATGATATAATGATGAAACCAAGTACATACATATTTTTTTTAGGAATTTAAATACATTTTTATGTTTTTTATATGTTTTTTAGGTTAGTGAATATGGTGAAATTTTTTCTCATAAGTTGACCTATCTAGTTTAGATAAGATAGTATGATATAAGGTCATGAGATTGGTCTGAAAGACCAATATTTTACTATTAGTTCATATGAATATTATATTTGAGGATGTTATGAATATGTAATATAATATTTTTAATTTATCAAGATTCTTTTAGTGTGTCTACATAAGTGTTGGAGTTCAATGTCACCATGACTGGTCTTTGAGGAAAACTGGTAGTTCTGAATGAGTTGTAGAGGTGATTTTGAGTCATTATCTCCTAAGTGGAAGTGTCTAATGCATATGGTGATATTTTTTAGGTCATTTATATTATATATAAGTTATTTATTTTCATGTTTGTGTGGCTAAATGATGTGTTATCTTCAATTTTTCAAGATAGACTTTTCTATATGTTCAAAGGCCTAATGTGAACAGTGTTAATGGAGTGTTTCAAGTGGTGATTAGACCTAAAAGGTGTCATGGTTATGAAAATATTTTGTAGAAGGCCAATTTAAATATTTCATGGAAATATTTTTCTATTTATAAACGTGTAGAGTGTTCCAAGGGGTCATAAGATAGAATGTCCTAAAGTAGGCCTAATGGAATTTTGTCTCTATGAGACCTAAATAAGGATTTGGTCTATCTAAGTAATGGCCAACCTAATGTAATGATTTATTATTAATTTTAATGTGTAATAGGGAATATTATATGTAAAATTTAAGTGTTAAAGTGTGTTTTTCCAACCAAGAGGTGTATGAGCAAGAGACTTGTATAAGAACAAGGCTTTTTAGGCTTAATTAGCTAGTTAGTGAATTGAGAAAATGAGAAAATGAGATAGAAGATACTTGAGTGGAATAAGGTATTATATAACATCATATTAGTGTATATTATATATCATGAATATATAAAATTATATCTAAGTATTAATATCAAGGTTATATGACCTAATCGGTCTTGAAGAGACCTAGTTGAGTAAAGAGACCTAGAAGATAGTTTGAGAGGGATAAGAGTGTGAAGAGATGAAGAGGTCATCATCATAAGTTGATTGAGAAACATAGTGTTTTTCAGGTGATAAAAATAATCAAGTGGTTGAGTTACTTTTGAATCATCTAGGGGGTTGTTACTTCCTTGTAAGTAGGTACTTATTAAATCCTAGGCAAGTGGGTGCTTGGCTAGTTGGGGTTGGTGCTCTATATGGAGTTGGTACTTCAATAAATTTGGTTTTTTTCTTATGGTATTGTATTCCATTATAAAATATCAATGGTTTTTATTCCACTTTATGGTTTTCCATATATGTTATGTGTTCTTATGTTTCATTTTTATATGGATAAGTGTTTATGCTTTCTAGATCTATATATTTTCTTGAATGGTTCATGATTGGTTAAGTGAACTTAAAAAAAGGTTTTAAAGACTAATTCAGCCCCCTCTCATTAAATTTTATTCTAATAGATAGATCAAAAGTTTTTATATTTAAACTTATTTCATGTGGTTCATCATCGTCTAAGTCTAAGAAGTTAGGAGGAATATTTCTAATTAATTTTGGATGACCATTATAACCTCTAGTAGAGTTAATAGGATAATTAAAGTATTGGGATTCTCAAAACAGAATCCTAGGTAAGGTTTCAAGGGTGGGTATTTTATAAACACCTCATTCTTGGTATTGTTAAAAATTCAAAGGGTTTGTATCACCTTGAATCTTATATATAGCACCATTATAAGGGAATTTAACACATTGGCATGTGGATGAAGTAACTACTCTCATCCAATGTGTCTAAGGTCAACCAAGTAAGATATTATAGGAAAGTTAAAAGTTAAATATCATGAATTTCACATGAATGATGATGGGATGAATGTTAATAGGATACCAAACATAACCTAAAGGAGGCATTTTCCATTTATCATATCCTTGACATATACTACATGTGAATTTAAGGTTTCATTCAGAGTATCTAAGTGTTTTAATAAAATCAAGGAAAACAATACAAGAGCCTAAGCCTTCATCAATTAAAGCACGTTTGACTTGGATATCTCCTATTTTTATGCTAATTATTACAAACCATTACACCAAAACCATGATGTGTTATAGAATCTACCCATCAAGATCATAACATCCCACCACATTTTTGAATCCTAGACTCTAAGCTAGATTTGGGCCTATACACTTGGATCCCTTGCATCTATAGGCCCTGAATGAACACTACTATGTTGGCAAAGCCACATTATCTATGACTTGAACCCATGTGGAATATCTAATACCAAATGTAATAAACCATTACACCAAAACCTCAAGGCATTAGTGACATCCTTTATGCACTCATACAATGACTATTTTTGTACACTAGGGTGAAAAATTTTGGCACCAAAAAAGTTTAAAGAATAGAATATACCATTTTGATCATCTCGTTGAGATGAATCCAATGACTAAAAATTTATAAAGGGAATTTTTTTATAAACTTTTTAAAATTTTTTTTCAAAAAATGTTTCAAATAATATTGTGCTAACATAAAAAATTAATTCTTCCCAGATTGTCAGTTATGTTTTTTTGCTCCTTCCACTCGCAGAAGTCATGCCTCATCAGATCCAAAAAAATGCCATAAGAAACTTTATCAAATCAATTATTTGATACCACTTGTAATGAAATTACTATATGTTCACAAAAAATAATTATATATCACATATAATAAGTAAAGATAAGAGATCACACAATAATAATTGATAGTAGAGTAGAATACTAGATAATATAGTAGAGCCACTTTGATGGGGCAACCTGTATAATAATGCAATAAGAGAAGAATACTTAATATGATGATTAAATACTACCACTACCTCCTATATATAGTCTACTTAGACATGGTTATTCCATAGGTTAACCTTACTAAGAACATATAGAACTATAATAAAAATAAAAAATAAGTATGTAAGCCACAAGTTGACCACACATATCCTTAGACATGTCACTAATTAATAAAGGGGGATCATCTACACAAAGTAATATCCCATAAGGAATCACAGAAGAGATAGTAAATTCAACTAAGAAAGAAGTGTCCACTATTTCATCAACATGGATGGACATTCCTTCACTGTATTGGAGAATATTATCTTCATATATGGATAAATTAGCTTCTTTCCCTATGGGTGGAGGATGAGGGATGTTTATTTCAAAAAGTAATTGTATTAGTTGATTATGATGGTAAGGATAAGTTCTCATAAGTTATAAGAAGGGAGTTTGGATGGAATATGGGAAATTTCCATGAGAAGATCCCATTCATCATAACTCATTAGTGGATTATTGGATAAAGGTACATAATTTTGTAATAAATTCATTGAATGAGGGTTAGATGCATACTGAAACTTATGTTGATAAGGTATATTTGTTTTCAGTTTGTTTAAAGTAGGTTGATTGATCTTAGGTGATGTGGTTGTTTTTTGAAGTATTTCATGTGGTTGAGTAGAATAAATATTGTTTGAAGTTTGAGGGATGTTTACTTGAGGTATGTAAGTTGGGTAAAGAGTATAAGTTATACCAATTTATGATAGGTATGGTTAATTTGTGTTGTTGGAAGTGATATTTGTATGTTTGTTGCTTCCACATGCCCCAATTCTATGAGATGGGATGGGGAAGTTTCTTAAATAATGCAAAATGTTGAATAGGTGTGATGGTTAGGGGTTTGAATTTATTTTTCATCATTGGTTTTAAGATATATATTATTTTCAATGTTATTAGTAGTAGGGCTAGATAGATTGATCAATGGTGTCTTGATGCTTAGGAAGGGTATCCTTATAGATAGCTAAATGAGCATTGGCTTGGTTTAAATTTTTATTTTTATTTTGATTTTCATGATATTTAAGTGTTATGTCATAATCTTGTTGATGTTTATGTATAAGTGATTTATCATCAGATTTGGGTCCAAGGAGAAAGTCTACAACAAGATTTCTTAATTGGTGATATGTTTCATGAGAATGGCCCCAATCTACATGAAACCAACAAAATTTATTTGGATCATACCATGTTTTCATAAGATGTGTAGGTTTAATATCTCGTGGTGAAGATCATGTTGTAAGGAAAGAGTTTGTCCACATTGGTATGATTGGCTTTAAAAAATGTGGGACTATGATGAGGATTATTATTAGGTGGTAGAACATGATCCATGGTATTATTTGGAGAAATGGCTTGGATGGTGTGTATCATAAGTATCATTAACACCATCATTGGTTTCATGTTTATTTGTAACTTTTACAAGCATGTGAGTTCTTATTGTAGGTTGGGGAGGTTCAAATTAACATATAAGAAAATATTCACATTTAGCTTGGTCAAGATCCTCTTCCAAAGTTTTTATGGAAAGAGTCCTAACATGATATTATAATTTATGATGAAGATCATTATTAAATAAGTGTAAGAGGTTCTCATTCACCATATTATTCTCATATCTATTAGATAAATATTTCCATTGTTTGATGAAAATTTACATCATTTTGTTTTCTAATTATTTATAGTTGATAAAATGAGCTAAATTATTTTTCAGGGAGATCACTAGTTTGGAATTATTAAACCAATAAATTGACCAAGTCTTATAAACTAGTAATGGAGTGGATTTTGTGTTTACTATACCAATCTAAAGTATCTCCTGAAAGCATTTTAGCTGAGATTTTAGTGGTAGTGAAAGTATTAAGTTTAACCCAATCTTTGTAAAGTTTTACAAAAGTTTTTAAATGTAAGGTAGGATTTGTAGATCCATTATAAGTGATAGTGGGATTGATACCCCCTATGTTAATGTTAGAAATTTGAGGTATAAGATGTTCATTTTGTAAGTTTTTAATAGTTTTTTTTGATAAGTATGGGTTTTGGTATGAGGTTACCATGTGAATACCTAATGGGGGTGGGGAGCATTAAGATTTTATATTCCCCATTGAGCAATGTTGGGTTAGTTTTAGAGATGTAATAAGTGATTTTGCATTTACATCAATTGATTTTCATTATTAATAAAAAAATATTCATTTTGGTTAAGTGTTTGTAAAAATAATTGATTAGTTTGAGCACTATTTTGGATAGTAAAAGTAGCATTTGATGCATTAATGTTATGTGAGGTATTAAGAACTTGAGATGCATTATGAGTATGAGATGAGGTAGTAGCATGTGCCACACTAGTAATATGAGAAGCACTAGATGCACTACTATCATAAGAAGCATTAGTAACATGAGATGACCTAGAAGTATAATAAGCATTAGTATCATGATATGTATTAGTAACATGGGTATGTATGTGGGTATTTTGAAGAGCCCCACTAAAGGTTTAACCTACCATGTTTGAGGAAATACTTGGCATGGAGTTAAAAGATTACATAAAGGATGATGTCATAATGTGAGAAGGAGACATGATATAAGGGAAAGATGTAGATGAAAAAATGACTTGCACCAAATTTTATGGAAAAACTAGGTGAAGGTGAATGGGTTTTTCCAAAATGAGGTCCCATCATTATGTTATAAATGATTTTAGGAATCTTACCTCTATGTTGAGGATTTTCATTGATTAAACAGATCATTTTAGATATGTAATCAAGGTCACATTAATATTCTATCATTTTCATAAACAATGGGTTAAGTTTTATGGAAGATGAAGGAGGAATTTCATTGTTAGTAGTGTGAGTGGTAATATAGACATGGATTTCATCTGTGTTAGGTACCACAAAGTGTGTTTTAGGAAATCTATTAGGATTAGTGAAACTTATCATGTTGATTTTATTCAGGTTTGTATTACCTTTAAATAAATAATACATGATAAGGGAGGGAAGCTAAACACTTGCTATAAATGAAGAATAACTAGTATGATACAAGGTTGAATCAATCAACATTATTCTATAAGAAATTAAGCAAGATAGGATTCAAGAGACATAATCAAATTGGTAGATTATGTGTTATAGATGGTTAAAATAAGAAAGTATGTAAGAGACATAATTGAATAGGTCAACCATGTGTTAAAGGTAAATAAAATAGGTAGTTTTTAAGAGACTGGGTTGAACAAGATGATTATGTTCTATAAGAGGAAAAAAATAGCCTATGATAGATAGGGTTAGATAGAATGACTATGTTCTATAAAAGGGTGTAAAGACTAGCCTCTAAGAGATTGGGTCAAATAGAATGATTATGTTCTATGGAAAGGAAACTATAGGAGACATAGTTGAGTAGATCGATCACATTCTAAGGAAAGAGAGAAGTTTTGATAGTTATGACTCTAGACAATTTAGTGTTAATTGGTAATGAAATTAAAATAAACACACAAGTAACTTGGTTGACCTAGTCGATATAGTTGTAAAAAGAACACAACCCTTATACCAGTGTCAACCAATATAATTTTTGTAATATAACACCAATGGTATACCCACCCCTTACCAGTATACCCTTTAAGGAATGCACTCATAGAGATTAAGACATGATGGGTTCCTATAAGATATAAAGCACCAGTAATTGATAAATTTTAAAAATAATATGTGTATATAGAGATTACCCCTATTCATAAGGTGACTGAGAACCCCACTTATATTATGTGTATATAGAGATTACCCCTATTCTTAAACACAAGGTTAAATCACTCAAGGAAAGGTATGATAAGTTTGAGTTGGTGATTAGTAAGTAGTTGGATTTGATGAAGGATATTGTTTTGGAATCTAAGATGATGAAAGAGAAGATGTTGGAACTTTAGATTAAAGGGAATGGAAAAGACATCAAGTTCAAGAAGAAACCTCCAAGCTTGTTGAATCCTTTGTTGGAGGATATCCTCATGAAGGAGAGAGATAATGATGACATTAATTCCAATAAGTTAAATATGGGTCAATTGTAGACTAAATAGGTACATCTTAACGGAATTAAGAAAGTTTATCTAAGTAGCAAGATGGAATAGGAAAATATCAATAAAAGACTTAGTAAAGACATTAGTGATGGACCAAGCAAAAGAACCAAAGGCAATAAGAAGAAGAATGAAGACAAGAAGAAGGAGAACATGGTCAAAATTAAAACCACTAAGAAACAAGATCATAATAATGTTGAGGAGTCTCCCAATGTGGTGGAGGACTTATGTGAATAGTTATTTTTGTTTGTTCCTTTTTTGTATTTTTGAACTCTATGTGAATTGTTGTTGAGATTTGCTAGAGTTAAGTTGTAGTTTGTGTGCTTTTTGTTTGCCTACTAGATGTAGTCTAATTATTAGTATCATTTGGTCTAGTGATTCATTATTATATCCTATTGGTTTTTAAAGGTTTTGGGATCCTTTCAAAGCCCACATCTTTACCATTACCTAAAAAATCACATATTCTTGGGATTTAAAATTCATTTTACACATCATTTACTTATTATTATGAACTAATTTTTTAGTTCAACTTTATTTTGATTATTGTTATACATTATAAAAATGTTTAGCCTTAGAATAAAATGTTTACGTTGGAACCATAAAATGTATGTCTGAACCATAAAGTATATATTGGCACCAAAAAAATTGCAATAAAATTTAATTGATTATGGGTTGTTGTGTAATTTATTTTAATTTTAATTTTGTTGATAAGTTTTGGTTCAATTATTTTATACAACAATTTTTAATCAAAATCAAGATAAATGGAATCAAATTCAAGACATATAAGTGTATAATTTCTATAACTCCTTTACAATGGTTTTGTGGGATGACCTAAATTGGACTATCATAAGACCTAAAAAATGTTTTAGGGATATGTGTGTCACCATTCCTTTATGTAGATTAAAACATTTTGTTGATGGAGAGAGTAGGAACACCACTACACCAACTAACTTTGTTTTAAAGTCTTGATGGCTTGCTAAATCTCCATGCCCATTACATGCATCAAGATCCATGGATATGAGTGGCGAGTGTTATTATTATTTCTAACTAGTTAGTTATTTAAAACTCCAAAATGTTAGTTTGTGATTTATATGTTGAGAATGTCATTACTTATAATGGTTGGAAATTTTATGTCAAGTATGTCATTACTATATGTCATATTTATGTTGAACATATCATTATTTTTTGTCATTGATAATTTATTATTAAAAATTGTTATTAGTATTTTGTGTTACTATTTTAGCTTTTAAACTCTATATTGTCATATTAATTTTATTTGAATTATGATTTATTATTATTTATTGTTGTGTTTAAGTCCCTAATGACAAATAAATGAACTAGTGAAATATTATAGGAAAAGACATCAAAGACCAACTTTCAAAAGAGGTTATGGGCATCTCTTCTCGATGAAGGCATTCCATAATATAGATGATGTTCCCATTCTTATATATAATGAATGGAGTCATGTTTTTAAGAATGGATATATTTTATATTGGTGTGATGACCCTTTAAGAAATATTCATATTGTATATGCCCTATATTTGTCCAAAACAACTAAGGAATATATTGAGTATTTATTGTTGAGGGCTGCTTCAAATGACACCATTTATGAGAGAAACTACTTAGACAAGGGTTTTAAGAATATGATGAGCTCAAAAAATACCATTATACTTAGGTATAATGTAATAAATGCATAGAATAGAGTCAGGGGAATTGTGTCACAAAAGGATTCTAATGACTCAATGACTTTCAACCATTATGCTCATAAAGTGGAAAATATGTTTTGTTACCAAAAAAGAATTAGTGATGTTATTCCTTTTCTTATGGGAATTAAAACACCATGGAAATAAGATATGATGTTAAGCCATTCATAGAACTTAGTCATCTCTATGGATGCATTGTTCTTAATAAATAAATATAATGTGAGTTATATACTTTGGTAAAGTTGTATTTAATTTTATATTATATTAATAATGGATAGAATTGTCAACATAGTCATTCAACTCATTATCATAGTACTAATTGTAGACCTTGATGGTATGTGATGATAAAAAAAGGTGGATTCCTAGTTTCATGGGCTATTTATTCCAAAAATAGGGTCGGTGACATTAATACTTGGTTGATAGAAGTTTTTAGACATGGAAAAGTGTTTTTCTTAGATTAGAAGGATAATTCATTCATCATTAATGATGTCGATGCTTAGATTGATGCAATAAGGCAAATTAATATATGTTTTAATAATAATTCATATGTAGTAACTACCTTCAAGAGTGTATTTGGAATATTAACATATTTTTTCACTTAAATTATGTTTGAAAGATTATAATTTGATGAGGGGATACATGAATGTGTTCAATTATTGCATCCTCATTTGTATTTTACATGTGATAAGGTCATGGTTGAATAATATATATATAGGTACACATATTCTAGGGAGGTTGGCATACAGATATTTGATATACTTTAAAAACATTACATGTAATTGACAATGAGGATAATCAAATATATAATGTCAATGTGATTTTGAGGCTGAATTCCATGTGGAAGAGTTCATGGAATATTTCAAGAATAAATTGTCTCAAAGTGATACTAGAATTAGTGGATTCATTTTTTATGTTATATACTTTTTTTATTTTATTAGGTAAAAGACCTAGTTTTATAGGGACAAAGAACCATACTTAAAAAAAATTAAATAGAGTAGCAAGCCCCAAGGGCCAAAACAACATAAAGAAATAAAAACTAGCTAATTATCCCCATGGGAGGCAAACCAATAGATAAAAATAAAAATAGTTCAAGATGAGGGGCCCTCCAATGGATCTTTCTCTTCTTCAATCTTCTTCTTTGGTTCACCTTGCTTTTTATTTGAAACTTTATCTCATGTTATTTTTCCAGGACCTTTAGTTTCATCTCTAGGTAGGATCATCCATGGTATTTTCGATAGATGGTCATGTACTAGAGTCCTCTTAATATGAGTATATTAGGGATCATAGGAGGAGGAGTATCCTACATCATCATGTGTTCCTTCTTAGGGGTCCTATCCATCTTAGTATAATGGGTGAAGGATTGAATCTTTTTGTCAACTTGTATGTTCAAGGCACTCCATTCTTGTATGAGTCCCACCAAATTCATCTTGACCTTGTGCAACTTAATGTTGAAAATCTCCAAGTACTCTTTAATATGTTTAATGTCCTATGTCAAGGGAAATTTACCTTTCATATCCACCTCCTTAGATGTACTCTCATCAAAAAATATTGGTTTGGGTTTGGGGATAATTAGTTTCAGAAGGAGGTTTTAAGCATAGATTTTGGATAAAGGGTTAGCTTGGGGGATACCAATAGATGTAAGGTAGAATACTTAGGTAGGTTATTCCTCCTTAGTGGAGGAACCCATTAAAGGAACATCCATGTCCTACAGGGTTTGGTCATGCTTCACCAAAAGTAGGATGAGAAATTGGTGTAGTATAAGGTTGGCATCATTAACCTAATGGATGAGAGCATTGATCTCCAGAGACTTGAGAAGATAAAAGGGGAGACTAATTTTATACCCCTAAAAATGGTTTAACAATAAAAAGTGATAAGAAAAAATTAATGTGTGTGTACCTTCAAGTGTCAGGTATTTCATAACTTGAAGACACACCTTGGGCTATTGATGGGAGAGGTCGATGTAGGGGAATCATTTCTTGTCTATTTTGATAAACTCATTAGTGTAGAAGAACCTCTAAAGTAACTCCTAATTTTTTAATTGATCCTTATATACCTTCACTCCATTGCATGTCATTCTTGTAACTTCTTAGATAAATTCCTCTATGGTTTAGATTTTGACTCCTCTCTCCATCACTCTCTTATTCCAACCAGTGATAAAATAACTCAATATGTTTGCATCATGATTGATTATCCTTAGCATTAATTCAATAAGCTCACCCTATCAGAGCTTCTTTCATACTTTATTTATGCCTCAAACTTTAGAATAGGAGGTTATTTCCAAACAATCCCTATCACCCCCCATTACCATAGTGCCTATTGAATAGAGTATGTAGTTTGGTAGGTTCTAGAAATGCTTTGTTTTAATGGTTTGAAAAATGCTTGAAAGTCATGCTTCCTCACACCTTGTACAATATTCCTTGTATTTGCATAAGTATAGATCATGGAATTTTAAATCTTGATCTTTATGAGAAATGTGCATGTGTGTGGCTACCCAATCATCCCATCCTAATGTACTTTCACTATAAATGGTCAAGGAGATGCTTTCAAGGATGTGGCATCTTATGTGCTAGTTGGTTAATAGAGGGAGGCCTACTCCTATATTAGTAAGTGTTGACCAAATTTGAATTTTAGTCAAATTGGGTTAACCCCTACATATTAAAACTTTTCGCAAGTTCTCATATGTCTTATAGGGTCTCATGTGTGTCTAAATACCTTACCTATCCTTGCTATAACCTTGGTCTAAGCATATCTTCCTTGTACTTGTCTAGTCAACTAAAGTCATCTTTGGTCAACTCTAGTGTAACATGATTAAAGGATCAAATTACTTTGAAAATTTCCTAATGTGGTCATTTAAATGTTTTAAGGTGTTCCTAGGTTATAACTTTGTCCTTTACCATGTTTCATATGTAAAAAATGACACTTGGTCACATTATTGGGTTCACTAAATGACTTGAATGGATGAGTTAAGGAATAAATTTGTCACCAAGGAATATTCTAGTGTGGATGCTAGAATATGTTAGGAGGTAGTTAGAGTTAGTTCAAAAATTATTTTCATGCATGAATATAGGGAAAACACCTCAAAATCAGCCCCTTAATGGCACTTGTATGGACTTGGGAAGACCACCTTCAGCTAAAAACATGGGAATGTACTTCTTCATATCCCTAAAGTTTTTACCATGCTTGGTTTCTAGATAAAAGGTCAAATAGATCAAGTTTTGCTTCTCTTTCTTCTTTATTAAATTTTCAAGCCAAGGAGAGTAAACTTTTCGTGCTTGGTACAAGCCATGCAGGTGAAGTTGAGAGGACTACTCTTGGGGGTTGAAAGATTTTTGAATCAGATTTAAATCCATGGAAACAATTTTTATTTTCATGGCTTCTCTTTTATGAATCATTTCTAAGAACCCAAGCAGATTTTTATGCTTCTTCATCCATGAAGGGTCTCCTTTTGAGCCTATTTCAAAATATTTTGCTTTGGTCTAATGGATTTGATGATTTTAGGTGTTTTTTAAGGATTTCTAACACCTCTCCATAGTTTTTGCATTGTTTTTTGGTTTTGGAAGTCTCAAAAAATCAAGGAATCTCTTCTAGACTTGTCTCAGCAAGGCATCTAGAAAAATACATTGTAGACATCAGTATGAGGGAATATCATGTTGAATAGGAGTTTTAAGGAGTAGTTTAAAGATATCCTTAGTGAAAATAAGACCTTGAAATATTGGTAAAGAACATAGGTCTCCCCATGAGGCCTGAACCATGTACCTTATCCACTTTGCCCTTCATTGTCTGCATATTCAAAAAAGGTGCACCTACAGGGGTCTCCATGATGACATCATGCTTTGATAATAACCTTTGTAATAGTTTTAATCTCTTAGAGAAATTAAGAGTACATTTTGAGAAGTTTAGTTGATTCACATTTCATGAAGATGATCATAGCAATGCTCCTTACCATTCTTGTATTCACTACCTACTATAACTCATCACCACCTACAAAAAGCCATTGACAAGGAATAAGAAACCCTTGAGAAATGTGAAATAAGAAAGGAAGCTACCCTCAAAGTCTTAATGCATTGAATTTCATCATGGTAGACCTAGTTCCAATATCATGAGCATTGAAAGAGGTAAACCATGATCAAAAGGTAAAGGACTATGTATTTAGGGATTTTGTCCCTAAAAACACTAAATAGATGTCTATAAGAATTTTGTAAATAACATATATCATAGTTTCAAAGACTTTTAAATGCTCCTAATTATTTGGCTTTGTGGTATCTAACTTGGACAACATTTATGCAAGGTTTGAGGGAAATATGAGTAGTGAAATATTATGTTTGAGGGTCTCGAATATGCTCATAAACACATTAAATTATTTCAATGATGTCTACACGCCTGAACCTAAAAGTGTCTTCTTCTCCACTAAGCTGAAAATGAGACCTTTCCAATACATAGAAATTATTCATGGTGTTTCCAATGAGTTTAATATTACAATGACCTTCTAAGGAGGATAGAGCACTATTTTGACTCCCCAATCTCATACCTTGTCCATACACAATGTAAAATGCTTACCTACATCTAGCTAGGAAAAGTGAGTTTTTAGTGTCTTAATAGTGTTTGAAATGTATTTCAAGGTATGAATTAAGTAAAATGAAAATATTGTGACCTTAGTATATTTTTAGAACATGCATACACACCCTAAATATAATTTTATGATACCACCTCCACCTATAGGTAGGGGTAAGCTAACTATCCCAGTTAGTAAGTAGGTAGTGACAAATGAGGGTGATATTTCTAGTTGGGATGGTCTAATCATCTAAGAATGGATTTAAATCATGGTGAAATGACTAGAAAGGATTATATAATGTTTTTCAAACATTGAATCAAGCCCAACTAGGCATTCACACCTACAGGTAGGGGTGAAAATATAGGTTTGTCTCAGTCAGTAGAGGTCAAGATGGTGGAGGTCAAGTGAGAGTATGTAAGGTCCTTGAGTGATCAAGGTGTTGAATGGGAGTTAGAGACACTATAAAATGTATATACCAATATAAAAATCATCTTTACATTAAAGTTATGTAAAAAGGGGAGTTTAAGAAAGCAAACATAGTCAACATTTCAATACCCCTACATAGTTTTCCTATGTAAACTTAGTCTTAGAAATTTATGGTTTTGAATGATCAAATCATGTAATGAGGAGATAAAAATTGGTATAAATCATTATTGTAAATTGAGGAACACCATAAAATACTTTTTTTGATTAAAAATCAAGTCAACACCTCTTTGTTTTGTCTTAGAGGCATAGGACTTTCCCTTTGCACAAAACCCTACAACTTTTGTAAATGGGTAAGATAGTGAAGCAGAGGTCAAGTAAATATTTAAGGAGGATTTTTGGAGGTTAATTAAATCTGGTAAAACATGTGAAAATAAGTAGGAATTTTTGAAGTGAAATAGGTTTCTCCATACTCTAAGGTTTGTAGTCATGCAATGTAGGCATAATCAGGGCCTAAAGCCAAATAGGAAGACACCTTTATTTATAGCCTTGATTAGACATTTTCATTAGTTGGATCATTTTTTTGAGGTGTAAATAGATGTGTATAAGATATATATATGTAAGTAAAATAATAAAAGGTATTTTTGAGTCTTAGGTTGTAGGCAAAATTATGGAAACAAGGTTTAAACCTAAGGCAAATGGTGGGTTATTATAACATGATATGATCATTAAAATGGTTTGAGACATGTTTATTGGATGTTTATGAAGGTTTTTGAACCTTCAACATGTAGATAAATCCACTAGGAAGCCATTTCTTAGCTTAAAGGCACCCAAACCATGCAAAATTCTTAGAAATGACTCAAATAGCCAATTTGAAATGCTTGTATCTCCCATGCTGATTTGCATGGAGAGTCAAGGAATTTGAGGATGTTGTATAGGGTCCCTAGGAAACCCTTAGTATAATTGTGATAGAATTCCAATGTCTAGTCTTTATAAATAAAGGCTAAGACATAAAACCTCTCTAAAACCCTCACAAAACCCTCTCTTAGACTTGATGGATAAAACAAGGAAATTGGAGTATCTATATGGGGTGTCAGTCCATGAAAAAAATTTAAGGTGGTAGAGGAATCTCCAAGGCTCCTCCTCATGCAATTGATATGTACTACACCTATACAAAAGAGGTACAATATGACTTATTTTGACAAATTTGTGTGTTTTCCAAGTATAGATAAACTTCAAAAGGTAAAACCATTTTTAAGAGAGAGATTAGGACTTGTTATAAGTCCTAATGTCCATAGATTTAACCATATAATATCTTAAGTGTGTCTAATATTTCTTTCATCTTAGCCAGTCTAGTGGGTAGATAGTAAATACTTAGTGCAAATGGTGAAAATTCTAATTAAGAAGCCTTTTGAGGCTTGATTCATAAACTTGATGACTTGGAAACTCTTGAAAGGTGTCATTACTCCTTGTTAATTTATCATATTGTATAAGTGGAAGCATTTATGTTCCAAGTGTGAGAGGTGTATGGGAAGGAGTTATTTATGACTAGATTACTCATGGATAGAATAATATAGATGATTAGAGACCATTCCAATGCATTTACAGGATTTTTAGTAACCCCTGCCCCTCAAATCATGGATAGAAGAATGTAGATGATTAGAGACCATTCTATTTCATTTAAAGGATTTTTAGTAACCCTATTTAGTGATGAGATAATTTTTTGAATGTAAATCATGAGAGCAATTTCATGTGCAAGAAAAAGAGTATCTATGCCACATTTGGAGGACTTAGATGACTTGGGAGACTTTTTTTCATATTTTCCTTGAAGGACCTATCTCATGATTGAATTTATGACTATTATAACTCCTTATTCTCACTTTACAAGTGTCTTAGTGACCCTTGAGCTTCACCTTCTCTCTATCTCTCTTCTCATAATTACTATAAATATTAGCCTTTTTTGCTATTGTATAGAGATCTCTCCACTTAAGTATGGTGAAGCCCTACTCAATTTTTTCCTTGAACTAATAAATAATGTTATTTTACCTCATTTAATATTTCACTAAGTGACTATTATGGTTGTTGGTCTTGTGCAAGTGTATTTTTCTTACCTTCACATGTTACTCTTTCTAGTGTCTTGTGTGTTTTGAAATCTCTCTTTTGTAGGTAAGTAAGAAGTGTCTAATATGTATTATAGGTATAGTGGGTAGCTCATTCATTAGTTTTTATATAAGACCTATTGTCTAATTCCTCTTATCCTAGACTCTATCCAAGAGCCCATTCTTGAAACATTGATGTAGAGGAGGAGTGTTCAATTGAGTGAAGTGTATGTGTAGGATTTTCTTTAGTTTCGAGTGTATTGTAAGTGTTTTGAGTAGACCATCTATTTTGTGTATCACCTCCCCTAGATTAGATTTGTTTTTCATTATCCTTCTCCCTTTTCACCATTCTAAATTTAGTAGTAAGATTGATATATAGAGGTACATCAAGGTTACTAGCCATAATCTAGAGATCCACCTCAAATTTAGGTCACCCATAGCCTTGAGGTGGTTCCATTGTGCGAATTTAATGAGAAGAGACTTGTCATCTCCTCAAGGGGTGAAATTTTAAGTGAAAATAGTTTTTGGCATGCCTAGTGGGACTAAAAATTCCATTCCTTGAGGAGTTTTAGTGTTCTCCTCAAGATACCAACCTTTGGAGGTAATTTCACTAAGCACCAATGGTGAATTCAAGCATAAATATATTGGTTAATTAGTCTAGGTACTCTTTTTTATGTTTTTTATTTTTCTATACACTTATCATGAGTGATTCATGGATTATTGTGATGTTGAGTTTATCTTAAAATAAGTTGGTGAGACATATCCATCTTTGCCTATTCCCTCTCAATATGAATAAGTCCTTATCCAATCTTGTCATGATCCCTATCGATCCTATGTTACCTATAATTGGCCCTATCAAGCTTGTACTTCACCTAGTCCACCCATTTCCTCTCCAAGTCAATCCATTTCAAGTTTCAAGAAGACTCTCATTAGCTATAAGAAATATATGCTAGACCTTGATACTAAAATGGTTGTGTTCAAGTCATCCCTAGTGATTTTTTTAAGAGTGTGAGGGATGCTTTAGATCTATTCAAGAGAGAATGTATGCCCATTGAGAGAGATAATTGGCAAGGCTTTATAGGTGAAATGTTTGATGTTTGTGGTCTTATAGTGGGTATCTTATTCATTAGTCTTTCTAGAAGACCTAATGTCTAAGTCCTCCTAGCCTAGACTCTCTCTAAGACCCCATGATTAAAATATTGATGTAGAGGAGTGTTTAATTGAGTGAAGTTTATGTGTGGGATTTTCTTTAGTTCTAAGTATATTGTAAGTGATGTGAGTAGACCATATATTTGATGTATCACTTTCCCTAGATTATATTTTTTTTAGTTATCCTTCTCCCTTTTCACCCCCTAAAATTTAGTAGTAGGATTGATATATAGAGGTACATCAAGATAACTAGCCATAATCTAGAGATCCACCTCAAATTTGGATCACCCATAGCCTTGAGGTGGTTCCATTATGCCACTTAAATGAGGAGAGACTTATCATCTCCTCAAGGGGTGAAAGTTAAAGTGATAATAGTTTTTTGCATGCCTAGTAGGACTAAAAAGTCCATTTCTTTAGGAGTTTTGGTGTTCTTCTCAAGATACCAACCTTTGGAGGTAATTTCACTAAGCACCAATGGTGACTCCAAGCATAAATCTATTGGTTAAGTAATCTAAGTACTCTATTTGAGTTTGTTTTCTTGTTCTATACACTTCTCATGAGTGATTCATGGATTATTTTGATGTTGAGTTTGTCTTAACACAAGTTGGTGAGACATATCCATCTTTTCCTATTCCCTCTCAATATGAAGAAGTCCTTAGCCAATCTTGTCATGATCCCTATCAATCCTATGTTGCTTATAATCAGCCTTATCAAGCTTACACTTCACCTAGTCCATATATTTCCTCTCCAAGTCAATCCATTATAAGTTTCAAGAAGACTCTCATTGGCTATAATAAATATATGTTAGACCTTGATACTAGAAATGGTTGTGGTCGAGTCATCCCTAGTGATTATGTCAAGAGTGTGAGGGATGCTTTAGATCTAGTCAAGAGAGAATGTATGCCCATTGAGAGAGATAATTGGCAAGGCCTTACGGGTGAAATGCTTGACGTTTGTGGTTTAATTTTCCACCTAAAAGAGAGATTGAAATTTTATGAACCAGCTCAGTCTTGGTAGATCCAATACACCCCACAATATCCTTCAAATGTGTCAACTATGCTTTTTTAAAATACTAATCCAATCATGCTTCAAAATTCCCCAAGTCCATCATGCATTCCCTAAAGTTTTCCTTCTTGGAGGTTTATCCAAGAGAATAGCCAAAGGAAGAGGGATACCACTATTAGAGAAGATTTTGAGAGAAGAAGGTGATGTTGGAGGCTCATCTTGATAAGGAGATTGAGTTTTCAAACCAACATCTGAAGAAATCCATCATGGTAGTATAAAATAAGGTTTTTAAGTGTGGCACTCCTTCATTTTCATCTCATCCTCATGAATAATATTCTAAGTCTAGTTTCCCAAAATGGAAAGAAGTAGTGGCAGCTTGTGGAAAGAAAGAAAAAGGATGTCTAAGTGGAGAAGTTGGAAGTGAAGAGAAGAGTAGACCTACTCAACTCCCTCCCTCCCCTCCTCAAGAAACCTTGTGCACTTCATCCCAAATTTATTTTACTCCATTTCCTAATGAATATCCTATTTCCCATCAAGAAAACCTATTTCAAGAGAACCTTAACACATAAATTAAGAAGTTACAACTCAAAATGGAGAATCTCTCATAATCCTAGAGAATTTTAAAGTCAATGAAACCATCAAACTCATCCTTTTACCTCCTCTAATTAACCCATTTTACCCTTCTTCTATCACCTTTTATCCCAAAGGGCCTATAGCATGGGGACCTAATGTGGATTATTTGAATGAAGAGAGATAATATTCTAATGGTAAGGAAGATATTACTCCTTAGAAGCCTTCTTGGGCTAAAGCTCCTAGTTTTGAGATGCCTAGCATTGGCATCACTAAAAGGGAAAATGAAATGGAAATTTTAAATTGGGTTGAAGATGAGGAAGAGTTGAATTATTGTGAGGAAATATAAAGTTGTGATGATGAAGAATAATACATTTCTTATGTTGAATAGGAGGTCTTGGAAGAGTTTCTTTTGGCACCTAAAGAAGGAAAGAGCAAAGAGGTTGAAACAAGTGAGATACAAGCTGAAGTCCTTCAAAAAATCTCAAGTGCTAAAGAGGAAGTGTTATATTTTTTTAAGTCTCCTATATATGATGACTATGGAGATGTTGGAGATGATCAAGACAAGGTTTCCAATAAATTACTTGTGTCTCCTAAGGTTGAAGAAACAAAACTTGAAGAGGTAAATCTACCATTGCATAAAAAAGAAGACTAGGGCAGACCTATATGCATATGTTTAAGGAATATGAGGATTATGAGAAGATAAGGCTCATAAGAAAACAAGCCCAATATGTTGATAATAAAACATGTGTTTAGAGGTATCACCATCAATAAAATCCAAACCATGATTGAGTAATCTATGATAACTATGAAGATTTTGAAGATGACTTGAAGATTAATCCTACAACCACATGTGAAGCTACTCCTACAAACACCAAGAGGGAGTTTTAATAATAAATTCTCATATAATTCCATGATACAAGACTTATTAAAGGTTTTTAATAGGTTGTAACAAAAGAGAAGAGTAATGAAGCCTTTCAAGAAGACATAGACTTCCCACAAGCTATCCCATACATAGAGATGTAAATTTCCCATGATAATAAAAATGGATAGTAGTATGAGGCATGTTTGCAAGGACAAGAAGAGTTCATCTATATTGGATATTTTATTTATATGTCCCCATAAAATGACATGCCAAGCCAAGGAGCAAGAGAGAGGCATGAGTCATCCAATACTACATCCAAAAGTAATCATGCTAGTCACCCTCATTCATCTCATGAGGAGGGAGATTTAAGGTAGTTTCCTTTTTGATCTAATAAAGGAGGTATGTATGGTTATATGTACATAAATAGTTTGTTTTCCATTATGTATTGTGTTTTATAAGTTCTTAGTAGCACAAGTGTGCCTTTGATTTATGTGTTTGCTTCGCCTTGGTGTGTTTTGTCTTTCCTTTGTGTGTTTTAAGGTCAATCAACTATCTTGTTAGTTAGGTCAAGGTTTGATTCTATTTTTTTATAATTCATTTGACTACCTTTTCCCAATGGATGGGATAAGGCTATTGGTCCTTAACATAAGCAAGTATGTTACCCCTAGGAACTGGTAAAATTGTTGACCAAATTTGACTTTTAGTCAAATTAGTTCAACCCCTAAATTTTGAAACTTTTCACAAGTTCCCATATGTCTAATATGGTCTCATGTGTGTCTAAATTACTTTCCTATCCCTTCTCTAGCCTCAGTCTAAGACTATCTTTCTTGTTATTGTCTAGTCAACTAAAGTCAACTCTAGTCAACTCTCGTCAAACATGGTCAAAGGCTAAAATTACTTTGAAAATTTCAAAAAAAATTCATTTAAATGTTTTAAGGTGTTCATATGTCATAAATTTATCCTTTACCATGTTTCATATGCAAAAAATGCCACTTGGTCACTTTTTTGGGTTCATTAAATGACTTGTACAGATGAGTTCAAGAAGAAATTTATCACCAAGGAAGATTTCAATGTGGAATAGGTCATTATATTTTATGAGGTAGTTAGATATAGTTCAATAATAACTTTCAAGGATGAAAATAGGGAAAACTCCTTAAAATCAACCATTTAATGGCACTTATATGGACTTGGGAAGTCCACCTTCAACTAAAAACATTAGAATGTACCTCTTCATCTCCCTAAAGTGTTTACCATGCCTGATTTATAGAGAAAAGGTCAAACGGATAAAATTTTGCTTTTCTTTCTTCTTTCTTGCCTTTGCAAGACAATGAGAGTAAACTTTGCATGCTTGGTACAAGCCATACATGTGAAGTTAAGAGGAGTGTTGTTGGGGGCTGAAAGAGGTCTGAGTAAACTTCAAATCCATAGTAACAAGTTTTATTTTCATGGATTCTCCTTTATGAATCATTTCTAAGAAGCTAGGTAGCTTTTTATGCTTCTTCATCCATGAGGGGTCTATTTTTTAGCCTATTTTAGAATATTTTTCTTTGGTATAATGGATTTAATTATTTTAAGTGGTTTTCAAGGTTGTCTAAGACATCTCCATAGTTTTTTAATTGTTTTTTTGTTTTGGAAGTCTCAAGAACTTTAAGAATTTCTTCTAGACTTGTCTCAGCTAGGCAACTAGAAAAATACATTGTAGACATCAGTATGAGGGAATATCATGTTGAAACGGAGTTTTAAAGAATAGCTTCAAAGATCTCCTTGATGAAAATCAAACCTTAAAAGAATGGTAAATAACATAGGTTTCCCCATGAGGCCTAAACCATTCGCCTTATCCACTTCCCCTTCACTATCTGCATATTCAAAAAGGTGCACCTATAGGGGTCTCCATGATGACATCATACTTTGATAATAACCTTGGTAATGGTTTTAATCTCTTGGATACATTAAGATTAAATTTTGATAAGTTGAGTTGATTCACATTTCATGGAGATGATCATATCAATGCTCCTTGCCATTCTTGTATTCACTGCCTGCTACAACTCATCACCACCTATAGAAAGCCATTGACAAGGAAAAAGGAACCCTAGAGAAATGTAAAATAAGAAAGGAAGCTACCCTAAAATTCTTAATGCATTGAATTTCATCATGGTAGACCTAGTTCCAATATCATGACCATTGAAAGAGGTAAACCATGATCAAAAGGTAGAGGACCGTATATTCAAGGCTTTTGTCCCTAAAAACACTAAACAAAGGTCTATAGGCATTTTGGAGATAACATATATCATAGTTTCAAAGACTTTTCAATGATCTTAATTATTTGGATTTGTGGTCTCTAACATGGACAACATTTATGCAAGGTTTTGGGGAAATATGACTAGTGGAAGATGATGTTTGAGGGTCTCGGATAGGCTCATAAACACATTAAATTGTTTCAATAATGTCTATAGGCCTGAACCTAAAAGTGTCTTCTTCTCCACTAGGTTGAAAATGAGACCTTGACAATTCATAGAGATTATTCATGATTTTTCCAATGAGTTTCATCTTCCATTGACCCTCGAAGGAGGATAGATCATTATTTTGACTCCCCAAGTCCATACCCTATCCATACATAGTGCAAAATGCTTACCTACAACTAGGCATGAAAAGTGAGTTTTTAGTGTCTTAATGGTGTTTGAAGTGTATTTCAAGGTATGAGGTAATTCCAATGTAAATATTATGACCTTAGGATATTTATAAAAGATGCATACACACCCTACATAGAATTTCATGAGACCACCTCCACCTACAAATAGGAGTAAGTTAATTGTCCCAGTTAGTAAGTAGGTAGTGATAAATGAGGGTGATATTTCTAGTTGGCATGGAATAAAAATCCAAGAAGGGATTAAAATCATGGTAAAATGAATATAAATTCTTAGAGAAATTTTTTTAAACATTGCATCAATCTAAACTAGGCATTGACACCTATAGGTAGGGGTGAAAATATAGGTTTGTCTTAGTCAGTAGAGGTCAAGATGGTGGAGGTCAATTGAGAGTATGTAACATCCTTGAGTGATCAAGGTGTGAATGGGAGTCAGAGACACTATAACATGTATATACCAATATATAAATACTTTTTACATTAAAAGTCGTGTAAAAAAGGGAGTTTAAGAAAGCAAACACAGTCAACATTTCAATACCCTTGCACAGTCTGCCTAAGCACAATAAATCTTAGAAATTTGTGGTTTTTAATGGTTAAATCATGTATTAAAGAGATATAAATTGGTACATATCATCCTTGACACCTTAGTAACAGCATAAAATACTTTTTTTGATAAAAAATCAAGGCATCACCTCTCTATTTTATCTCCAAATTAGAGCACTTTACCTTTACATAAAACCCTACAACTTTTAGAAATGGGTAAGATAGTGAAGAAAAAGTCAAGGAAAGATTTAAAGAGGGTTTTTATATTTTAAGTGCATCTAATAAAAATTTGAAACTAAGTAGGAAGGTTTTAATCCGAATAGGTTGCTCTATGCTCCAAGGTTCGTAGTCATGCAATGTAGACACAATTAGGGCCTAAAGCCAAATGGGAAGACACCTTTATTTGTATCCTTGATTAGACATTTTAATAAATTGGGTCATGTTTTTTATGTGTAAATAGATGTGTATAAGCTATATATATTAAATGAAAACATCAAAAATTCTTTTTGAGTCTTAGTTTGTAGGTAGAATTGTGGAAACAAGGTTTAAGCTTAAGGTAAATGATGGGTTACATGAATTTATAACATTATATGATCATTACAATGGCTTCATAAATGTTATTGGGATGTGTATGAAGGTTTTTAAACCTTAACCTTGTAGTTAAATCCACTAACAAGCCATTTCTTAGCTCAAGGGCACCTAGACCATGCAAAATGCTCAAAATGACTCGAATGGCCAATTTGAAATGCTTGTATCTCCCATGATGCTTTGCATGGATATTCAAGGAATTTGAGGATGTTAGAGAGGGTCCTTAGGAAGCCTTAAATGTTATTTTTATATAATTTTAATGTCTAGTCTTTATGAACAAAGGCTAAGACCTAAAACCCTCAAAAACCCCTCTCTCAAACATGATGGATAAAACAAGGCAATTAGAGTATCTAGATGGGGTGTAAATGCCATGAAACAAATTAAAGGTGGGAGAGGACTCTCTAGGTCTCCTCCCCATGAAAATGAGATGTACTACACCTATATATAAGAGGTGCAATAGGGATTATTTTGAAAATTTTAGTGTTTAATAGGTATATAAAAACTTCAAAAGGTGAAACCACTTTTAGGAGAGAGATTAGTACTTTTTATAACTCTTCATTTATATATATTAAACCATATAATCTCTTAAGTGTGTCTACTATTTCTCTCATATCAACCAGTCTAGTGGGCAGATAGTGAAAATGCTAAAAATTCTAATTAAGAAGCCTTTTGAGGCTTAATTCATGAACATGATGACTTGGACACTCTTTAAAGGTGTCATTCCTCATTTTTCAATGATCATATTGTATAATTATAATCATTTTGTGTGCCAAGTGTGAGAGGTACATGGGAAAGCGTTATGTGTGACTATTGGAGATGATTACTCATGGATAGAAGAATGTGGATGATTAGAGACCATTAAAATACATGTAGGGGATTAAAAATAACCCCTCACCCTCAGATAAATAATCATACCTAACCCTATTTAGTGATGAGGTAGTTTTGTGAAGGTAAATCATGAGAAGAGTTTTATGTGCAAGCAAAACAGTATATATGCCACATATAGAGGAGTTATATGACTTGGGAGATTTTTTTCCATATTTTCCTTGTAGGAAATATCTCATACATAACTCTATTGTTTTTATAAATCCTTTTCCTCATTTGACAAGTTTCTTAGTGACTCTTGGGCTTCGCCTTCTCTCTCTCCTCTCATAATTGATATAAATACTAACCTTTTTAGTTGTCATACAGAGATCTCTCCACCTGAGTATGGTAAATCCCTACTCAATTTTTTCTTTGAACTAATAAATAATTTTTTTACCTCATATAATATTTCACTAAGTGCATGTTATGGTTGTTGGTCTTGTGTAAGTGTATTTTGCTTACCTTCACATGGTACTCTTCCTAGTGCCTTGTGTGTTTCGAAAGCTCTCTTTTGAAGGTCCAAAATAAGTGTCTAATATGGATTTAAATTATAGTGAGTATATCATTTATTAGTGTTTATATAAGACCTATTGTCTAAGTCCTCCTAGCCTAGACTCTCTAAAACCCCATGCTTGAAACATTGATGTAGAGGAGTGTTCAATTGAATGAAGTGTATGTGTGGGATTCTCTTTAGTTCCAAGTACATTATAGGTGGTGTGATTAGACCATATATTTTGTGTATCACCTCCCCTAGACTAGATTTTTTTTAGATATCTTTCTCCCTTTTCACCCCCCAAAAGTTATTAGTAGGATTTATCTATAGTGGTACATCAAGGGAACTAGCCCTAATCGAGAGATCCACCTCAAATTTGGGTTACCCATAGCCCTAAGGTGGCTCTATTGTGTCATTTTAATGAGGAGAGACTTTTCATATCCTTAAGGGGTTTAAGTTCAATTGACAATAATAAGCAAACCTATCACCCCATTCCCTTCATAATAAGTGTGGATAATTTGAAATTATGTCATCCCCTTAAAATTCTTCTTAACATCATCAATTATAGATTTTATTGTATGGGAGGGGGTTATTTTTCCATCAAGGTCATTTATGATATTAAGGGAGTCACCCTCTACAATAATTCTTGTCATCGTAAGGTTGGAGGCAAGTTAGATGCCCCATAATGCAACCTTAGCTTCAGCTACATGATTTGTTTGAGCTCCCAAGGGGCCTCCATAGGAAATAGTCAGCATCCCCTTTGAATCCCTTATGGATCATATTTGCCCAAATTGGCCTACATATGAATTTTTTCCCTAGATGGATCAGTCCACTCTCCTAGAACATTCAGTGACCTTTTATCCCCATGACTAGTCTCTTCCTAGTTCTAACTTAATGATGCAATATAATCTAGGAGGGTCCTAGTGTGTTGTGAGGAGTTGTGTAGAGTCCTTATGTAGTGGATGATCCAATGATGGAAGGTAAAATAAACCTCATGACCCTACCTCATGTTCTTTGTAATATTTTGAAACAATTTAAGCAAGTTTTAAGATGAATTTGAAGATTTTGAGGAAAAGGCCTAGAAATGGGTCTTGAACTACAAGTGAAGGATCTAGATGGTTTCTAGGTGTTTTAGAATTTAGGGGCTAGAAGGAGGTTTTTACAAGGTGTCATATATTCCAATGAGTCAAAAATGATGCCTAGAGAAGCTAATTTTCCCAAAAGGCCCTCAAAAGTGCATAAAATGACTTGAGGGGTTTCTAAATATAAATTCTTAAGTGAAAAAGTGAATTTTGAGAAATTAAAATTGTTTTTTACTTCTATCTCTTAATTGTGTTTTTACCCTATTTTTACATGTTCAAGGACATTTCAAGTCATTTTGAGTGAAGGAGAGGTGTTTGGGAACAAAAAGATGCATTTTTAGCCTTATAGAGCTTTGGCTAAACAAGTTTTTGAATATTTTGATTAATAAATGTGATAAAATATCATATTTAGGCATCCATAGTATCCCTAATATCCTATATTAGGCATTTGAATTTATATCTAAGCACAAGAACTAGTAGAGGTAAGAAAAACCTATTAGCTATAAATTAGGCATCAAATAGCTTTTCTAAAATTAATGGAGATTCAAATAATTAATAAGGTTTTAAAAATTAAGGAAAGGTAATTTACATAATAAAAAATATTTCCCAAGTTTTTTATTACATAGGTAGGTTTCTGGACTTTATGTTAATGAAAAACCATTTTGGGCAGTCTTGGACAACTCTAGGAGAGCCTCAGGTTTTCACTTAATATAGTGAGGAGAGAGAGTTGGGTCAAAATATTTTGGGAAGTGATAATGACCATATTTAGCTTAAACTTTGTGAAATTTTTTTTTTGTTCATCTCCTCATCTTTTTTTAACAATCACTAATACTGCAAGGGTGTTTAGATGGCATATTCATCTAGACAGGGTCTAGGTTTTCTTCTATATATTTGTTTTGGGATATCATGGAGAAGAATGATTTTTATTATTTTTATTAAAATTTTTGGATATACCTTTCATTTTGGTTTCATTATATGGTTCATCCCCATTAGGAAGTCTCACTTGAAATAAGTCTTAGTGTATACGTTACTTTGATGGATTCTACTATAAATCTTATTTTCTCTTCATGACGGGCATTCCTAGAATTTCAAAACTTCCATTAATCATATATAATCCTCAAAATTTATTAAATCCATAGGTTTTATTATAATAACCACCCTTTAACTATTGATATCCAAGATGTAATTGAAAACATGATCTAAAATGGCATTTTTAGCAAGTTATTAGAGTGTGAAAAGAAGTTTCAGGTTTACAAATCCATCTAACATGGTTTGGGAGATAAAAATATATTTTTATAATGTATTTAAACCAATAATAATTTAAATTAATTCAACCAATCCCATGATCTAATAAAAAATTAGGGGAGACCATCAAGAATTTCACTCTCAACACATGATCAGGTATAGTCTATACATTTTTTGTACAAAAGATGATAAGTGTGAGGAGAGTTAGTAGGGTTTGATGATCAAATTCATGTTTTAAAATTATAATTTAAGTTCAAGTCCCATTTCCAATTGAAATCTTCTTGAATAATGAGATAGAAGAGACAATAAGAGGTTCTCAAATGTTGTTAATGAACCAAATAAGCACTTACAGTAGTCCAAGCTTTAGTACAAGATGGAAATGATCTTGATTGATCATGGAGATCCACCTAATGTAAGTTTAATAACCCTAATTGAATTATTTATCAATAATATAATAAATACTAATATCATCCTAATGCAAACTCAGTCTTGGGAGTCAAGTTGAGAGAGATAAAATAACTTGGTTTCCTGTTGTTAGCATTTGTTAAGATTATTTTGTGAAGTTTAAGGTAATTGATGTTTCTTGTTTTATTCTCCACTAAATAAATATAGTAAAATAATTAAAGGTTTTAAAATTAAATTGGATTAATTATGGGCATTCAGATATTTAAGACATGTTTCTAAACTCCTCAGTTTGTATAATGGTAAAAATCATCACCTACAACTGAGTGTAGAAGATACTCTTAAGGAATATTTTGAAAACCAAGGTCTTGGTGAGTATAAGAGGTATACAAGGTGAATTAAACAAGCATTAAACTCTCATGCACATCATTAATCTTCCTCAAGGCTTCAACACTTCTCACATCATGTTGTACCCTACCACAGTCCATAGAGTAGCCTGTAGAGTATGAAGAAGATGAAAATATTTGTCATGGATTCTATATGGCTTAGAAAGAAGTCATAGTGATGGGATTTGTTGATATCAAAAACCTTGGAGGATAAATTAGGTCACTTTAAAACTAAGTGAAGTCATGAGGCAGTCCAAAACATAGTCAAAATCATGACCTATAGCCAATAGAACAAAGTCATAAGCAAATAGAGTGGGTAGAGCTATGAAAGAGACTTAGAAAGAGATTTAACATTCAAGTGATGTCATATAAATATTGGAGATAATTTAAAAATTTTAAATATTCATGGACATTTTGTAACCTTAATTAACTCTCTAAGCATCTTAAAGCTTGAATACAATCATAGCACACAACCAACCACCACCTATGGCTGTCTCAAGAGAGAAGGCCTATCTTCGACTTGACAAAGAGGAAATGAAGGCAAAATGATTAATGAAAGATTTTCATATCATAAATATCATACCATAAGAACAATCATGATTTTAAAGAGTCTATAGATCATGAAGGAAGCTATTAAACAAAGCTATAGTCATTTACCTTAAGAATGTCCACCTACAACCATGGTTTGGTCAGACAGTGGTATGTAGGTAAGTTTGGCCATAAGTTTGAAGAAGGTATGTGGGGTGATTATGAAGGAATGAATTGTCAAATTAAATATATATGAGGCTCTTCATGTTCAAATGGATATGTAACATAACAAAGGACCTTAATGAGCACCTACAACTATCTATTTCAAGTTTGTCATCATGAGGTTATGTTAGGTTAGAAAGAGATGACTATTATATATTGTAAGTTTGTGGATCAAAAAGGTATCTTCAAGAAGGTAATATTTGGTTATTGATGAATAAATACATCATAAAAACTAAAGGATACTAAATTGAGGCCAAAGAACAAGCTTAAACTCCTAAACATAGTTAAAACAATGGCCTAAGCCATGGTTTTGGCCTAAGTCTATGAATCATGAACAAGGTGGACGTAGGAGATAGTTGATAGGTCTATAGAATATTTGTGAGGAGAATAGAATTATATAAGGGTGTCAATTTTAAAATACATCTTGTGAAGGTACCTTCTACAAGGTATCATCCCTAAACATAGTCAAAATGATGACCTACAACCATCTTTTTGGCTTGGACAGTGGTATGAGGTAGATTTAACGTTGTTGATGAAAGAGAATAGAGTCATTCAGGGTTTGTAAATAATGTGACATAAATGAAAATATATAAAACTAATAAATTAATTTTTTTTCATCTATAGGAGACTTGTGCTCAAGGTTTAGAGATGAACTATTTAAAGGCAGCATTGTGGAAAAGAAGCTTATATGATGAATAAGAAAGTATTTAGATTAAATAGGGTGTATAAATGGTTTGAAAATATGGATTATGGAAATTCATACCTTTTATAGGTATTATTTTTGTGTGTAAGGATATATAACCAAAGAAGTGGAGTTCAAAACTTGCTTTTTCTAACTCAGTGTTGTAAAGAGAGTATAGAGTTTTGAGTTTTGCTCAATTTTGATCATATGAAGATTGTTCAATGCTTCTAACATAATTTTATATATGTATGATGTTAAAAAATACATATATATTGTCTTGGTTTCCATTTAAACATCTTAAAGCTTAAGAAAAGAATTTTTCAAGCCTATTAGCCAGTATAGGCCTGCACATTTGGTCTAGCTAGGGTTTCCAACAAAAAAAACCTACATCTCCTATTTTAACAAGTGAAAAATCACAAAAACTTGTAATAATTCATATTTTATAATGTTTAAAGTTAATCATAGGTTTTTAGTTTTATTCCATATGGTATAGTGCAGATTTGAGGTCTAGGTAAGTGTGATAGGGCTTAAGAGGCCTAATTGGAAGGATGCTAACAAAGGAAGTACCTTCTAAGCTTAGAGTCAAACCTTGAAAATTTATGGAATGTTGTAAGTATATATATGGTGTTTTAAAATGGTCTTATGTCTTCAATAAGGTGGAAAAACTCTTCAAACAAGTATGAAACCTCAAAAAAAGGCTACAAGGGCTTGGTGGCTTTAAGGAGGGTGAAGAGTGAAAATGCATGGTGGAATGAGATTTAAAGGATTAAAGTGGTTTTAAAAAGTTTAATATTATCATGAAATATCATACAAGTTGTTATATTATCCTCATGAAACCTATAATTGGATTTGGTATGTTGAACTACGAAAAGAGCTTGTGTAGAGTGGCTAGTGAATGAAGAAGAAAGCCAAAGGAATGGACTAGAGGTTGAGATGTATTAATTAGTGGGAATGAATTATATTATTAGAGTATAAATTAATTTAAACAAGTTTCAAGGATATTTAATAAACCATATCATTGGCATGAAGGCTATATAACCTAGTAAATAGGTTAAGGACATCAATCTAAGTTAATCCTTGAGAATAAGTCAGGTTAGATCTTAAGAAATAATGAATGATAGAGGAGTTATAAAATTATTTTTGGAGCTTAAATATGGATCATATACCACTCAACCCACACCTATACCTAGTCTATTATCTCATATAATATTGGTTTAAGTTCATCTATAGTCATCTTGATGATGTGGAATGAGAAGTTGTGTGAGATAGTGGTAGGACTTTAGGGTTATAAATGGTTCTATATTCCCATAAGGGAGGAGTATAATAAATGGTTTAAATATTTTTATTAATATTTAAAGTTAAAATAATAGTACACATAATCACTTACCTCATGATCTTCACTTACAACCTTCTCAAAGGAACATAGTCCTATCTCCAAGCATTGAAGGGTGAGAGCAAGTGGTCTTTTAATGAGTTTCATGTTAAAATTAATGATTAATATTAATATGGAGGTATTAAGTCATCAATAAAATTAATACAAACACTTATATATCCCAATTCATCACCTATAACCAAAGGCATCACCTTAGAGCACTCAAGCTTATACACCAACAAGAGGAAAAAATTCTTTTGTAAGAGGTTATCAAAGACAAATTAGGAAAATATATAGAAAAATAATATGGGATTGGTTTTATAACTCTTAAATAATCCTCAATATTCAAATATATTCTCCACTTATAACAATAAAGAGATCTTCAGCTACAACCACCCTCATTTGGCTCAGACAGTGGCATAGGGTCAAAGTTGGTTGTTTGGCAAATAAAATAGAGTTTAAAGGTTAGATGTTGGTTTGTGAATTCAAATGAAGTAAATTTGGAGTTTCATGAGAAAAAATGGAGATTTTCATAGGTCTAAAAACTCCTAAGATCAATCAAGACACTCTAAGGCTTTCACAAGTTAACAATTGAAGATTGCTAGCTAGACCTAAAAAGAAAGATAAACATGAACTATGAACATTGAAAAAATCTCAAGAAAACCATGAGGTTTATTGAAAAATATTTAAATTAATATTATGGAATAATTAATGATGAAAACGAGATTCAAATACAGTCATACCTATCACACAATCCTCAAACATAGTTAACTCATGAAGCCTATCTTGGAGAAATTGTCATTTTGAGGTATCTAATGGTGGGATAAATCCTTAATTTTTGATACAAATCATAATTATTAGCATTAAAATTTTATAATTCCATTTTCATGTTCAAATTATTATTTAAATTGATCATTATGTTAGCATAGTCAACCAGTGTAAAACATAGTTAATGCCTAGTGGATGTTTTGAGAGCTTTTGAGGTTGTTGAGGCATTTACAGGTCAAGTCAAAACCCCAAATTTGGTAAAAATTGTTATTATGAATTTTTAAAGCCTCCCATATCATATTTAATTTCATACCATTTTTTTAAGTTCTTAATATTTTAACATAGACCCAAGGTAGTTAGCAGGCAACCATGGAAGAACCAAACAAGTTTTAAGAAGTTTGTGGGCTTGACAGAGGTTTTAGGCTCCATTAAAGTTTTATAAGGAAAAAATAAGGTAATTTTATAGTCTTAATATGATCCTTAAGTCAGGTTACATTCAATTTTTCAAGATAAAAGTTCCTTGAGGGTAAGTTTAAGCAAGAAAAGCAAAGGATTCATCTTAAGCTAATTTTGAGAAACAAGTACCTATAGGCTACAATATGCATGATCCAAGCATGAAAAATGGTGGAGATGTTTTTAATGATTTATTATAATTTTATAAAAAAAAATTGGGTATAAATAAGATTATAAGTATCCACTATTTTATTACAATCACCCACATGTCTAGTGGTAACCATCATTGGAGCTAGGAGACATTTTTGAAGCCTACAGATTGGTGGAGGGTTTTAAATCTCATGGGAGTGTTTTTTTAATATTAATAATATGATGATAAGTATATATACATGTATTTATTTGTGATCACACTATATGTTTAATGCATACATGCCTTGAGGGCTAGAGTAAGCAGGAAAGTAGCCATTCCCATAGGTAGTCTTAAAAAACATGGAGACAAAAGTGAAACTTGAGCATAAAAAAGAGGAAAAAATGGATGGAAATGAATTTGAAGATTTTTTTTCGAATCCATTATACCCTATTAAAGGTTCCTCACGTCATGAAACTCAATTTTAATCTTAGAATCTAGTCTTAAGGCCTAGAATACCTATATCATATTAAGGCACATTTAAACCCTATCAATGCAAGATAACCTATTAAGAGGGTGTAATGAGATGGTACAAGACCCATAAGGATGATTTCAAGGATGGGAGATTCTAATTAAAGAGTCTTCATTACAAATATTAAACTCAAACTATGCAATGTAAGACACCCATTTTGAGCCACATATTCAAGTGCTCATATCCTTCATAACATAAGGATTTGGGATAAATGTTTTTAGTATGTTTTGATTAACCCTATTTAATTTATATTCATTGTAGATGGAGATTTATTAAGGTACTAAGGTTTATTAACAATCATTAAGACTATAAGTAGGCTTATATTTCATTTAAAACCCCATAATTAAACTTCTTTACGTACATATATTTGTATACCTTCTACATGTGAACCCAAGATTCTAAAGGAATTTTAAGGGGTATATAGGCTAAATATTCATGTCAAGAAGTTTTGGAATGGATTTATATATTTTAAGAATTATCACTAAGAAGGTAAGACTCTCTAAGCTACCAAAAGATACTTTTTTACCAATTTTGGGCTTTTGAACTCATAGGCCCATAAAATGGCATGTACATGACTCTTTCAATATCATGTATAGTCTATTTTTTGGAAGAAGTTGGTACATGTTGGGGCCTAACAGGCCAAAAGTAGCCTAAATGCCTATTTTTGTAGGTCTTCAAAGAGATAAATGGTATAAATATATGTAATAGGCCTAATGGGACTTTAATCACCATTACATGGAACTTGGAGCCATTCTAAGGGATTTTTAGGGTGCCTTGTTAAGCTGAAAGGTCAAAAACCCAAGTTTTTGGACATTATGAATGGTTTTAGGTTTAATGGACATTTCCACCATTTTTATAGGTCTTTAATGTGGTTTAAATCTTCATTTTCTCCTAGATTGGAATTTTATGGATGTTTTGAAGCCTTTATCAGGTCTAGAAGTGGTTCTCATGGTGCCAAATAGCCTTGGGAGCATGTTCTAGTATAGTTGGTTGAAGATGGTTCAAGCTCAAAGACCTCCATCAATGGATTCTAAGAGATTTAAAAGTTTAATGGTTTATTTTTTATGTTGGAGGTGTAATTTTGAGATGAGAAGAAAATAAAATATCAAAAAGCAAACACTCAAACTTAACCTTCAGGGTCAGTTGCAAGCATAAAGTGCCAAGATCACTAACCATGTGGTCAAGTTACTTCTAGAAGCCAAGTGGAATGCAAAGTATAAGTGAAAGTGGGAGAGTTTGGAGGTTGGAGGATAAAATTGGAGTATTAAATGATATTTATAGTCTTTGAAGACTTTTCTCAAAGATAGTGAAGTGTGACATCATCTTCCTCAAAGCTTTTTGCCTTATATTGCCTCTCTAGATCAATGAGAAGGCTTGAGGACCATTTTAACCTTTAGAGGTTAATTTTATGAGATAATATCAGTTATAATTAATGTTAATGTTGTTAAGACTCCATGGAATGTGGTTGAGTGACATTTTTTGAATTTTGAGAGCTTTCTTCTCCTCTCTCTTCCCTTTCCTCCTATATCTCCCTTGTATTCCCCATTCCTAAGATATAATCTCATTTGACAAGGCAAAACCATGTCAAAATTTTGTAAAATATCCTTCGAAGTAATAAGAAAATTTATTTTGCCTATCTCTTGCTTGCATCTAATGCTCTCTAGTCAATTTGTGTATGATTGCTTTGTGGAGGGGTATCTTTCCTTGGTATTTATCCTTATTTCTTGCCTTTTTGTAGGTATTACACCATTTTTGTAGGTATAAACTTGTGATTTTTTGGTCATTAGTGAAGGTATAGAGTGAATTTTATAATCCTCCATACTTTACCTCTTGCCTAGTGAGCCTAGTTTTAAAAATATTGATGCAAAATGACTAGTTTAAGAGATTGTTTGAGTGAGGGTTGTCTTTGAACTACATTAGTATTAATTTCATGTAAATTTTAGTGTATTTAATTTTGGTTAATCACATTATTTGTGTTTTTAGTCATCCTTTGCAACCCTTTTATCCCTTTTCTAAGCAGAATTAGTAGTTTAGGTGAGGTACAAAGAACCAGCCTTCTCTAGAGGTTTAATCCCATCATAAGATATCCATAGCTTGAAATTTATCCCATTTTGTATCCAAGAGTGAAAAATACTAAATAACTATTTCACAAGGGTAAAATTATATGTTACAATATTTTCTATCATGCTTAGTGGGACAACATTCAGAAAATATTGATTGAGATTGATGCTAGTCTTGGTCCATTTGCAGCAGTTATTGCATCCACATTGTCAGCATCTATGACTCTAAAAAACACTCAACACTTTGGTAGTATAATAGTACCTATCTTTCATGCCAAAGGTGACTATAATATTGGCTTCTAGAGGTATTCCTTTTAAAAATTTTGAATTACCTTTTAACTCAAAAAAAGATTGAGGTTTGATAACATTCATTCCTATAAAGGAAAATTTCCTCCTAAACTAATTTCCAGGTCTACCTCTACAAGAAGATATTTATTGGGCCCTTTTACTACCATGGGTACCCCTAAAAATTTTCATTTTATGGATTTCAATGTTCAAATTCATTTAGACCTCAATCAATATGACCCTATTCTAGTGGCAGCCCTTTAGAGTGTGCCTTAATTCACAAGAGATAATTTTAAAACCCCTTCTAAACATATCAAATATAGCCAACTTTTATAATATCCATGACATCAATGAAGAAAATGTGGATATAAATTTGTTAGCCATATATTTAAATGTAAAGAACCTATATTGGTATATTAACCTTACTCCTAAATCCATAATATCATGGGAGTAGTTAGGGGATGCTTTGTGCAATATGTTTGAAGACAAAAGTGGCCACTTATCACTAGTAGAATATTTGACTACAATGAAGAGAGCTCCTCATGAAGTTATGTAGGATTTTAATAATAAGTTTCAAAATACATGGGATAAGATTACAATCTATATCATGCCTAATCCTAACTATGCTTTCCTATAATATCAAAGAGCTCTCAACAGTGACATTGTAGTGATGATATAGTTTATGGGGGAAACACACTACCAAATGCTTATGAGGTGGTAATTAGAGCAAAGAATAATTTAATATAGGATGAAAAGCTCACACTTAGGTCACCTATGCCCTTTATTCCTGATAATCATCCACCTCTTATTATCATTCCTCCCCTTACTTCCCTTCCTCTTTTACCAACACTTGTTGTCATACCTGCACCAAAACAAGAAAAGGCTTCAACTAGTTAATCTAGTGACTTTCAAGAACTCTAGAATATGTTTCAAAACTTTTAAAATGAATTGGTAAATGTAAATAGGTATAAATATAAATATAATAGGCCTTATCATCTCCCATATTAGCCTTAATATTCTTACCAAGCCAATAGGATACCCTTCAAGGTAAATTTCTAAGGACAAGGATAAGAGCAGCCTAACTATGCTAGATAAAACAATTATAATCATAATGCTACAAGTGATTCCAATACTTTTGTCCCTATTCAAAACAAAATTACACAAGAAGGTGAAGTTTCTATGCCTTGAAATCAATCATTCAATTAAAGTACTTTCCAAAACATCGAGTTCAATCAGGCTTTCAATGATCAGTGGTAATTAGATGGTAATTATGGTTTCAATCAAGCTCTCATGGCCCAAAATACAAAAGTGCCTATGATGAATAAACTAGAAGAGCCTAAAAATTTACAAGGGACTAATGAAGGACAAAACTATTTGGGTGCTACAATGGTTAACTATGAACAATAAGAGTGTTATGCTTTCAATCAATAGGCTAGTTTTATATCCAACCAAACACCCCTATGATAGTTAACATAAGGTTAAAGAGAAGGAACATGGAAGGAAAAAAGAAGTATAAATATATATTCTCCTAATATTAATCCATTAATATCAAATCTAAATGAACCTATTTCTTCCCAAAAGGTTTCAATAACTTAGAAAAATCAAAACCAAGGAAATACCTTTGTACCCCAAAACTCATAAGTTTAAATCACAGTTATGGCTCCCAAAGCATAATCAAAGGTTGGTGGTTTACACATCAAAATTTTTGAGCAAATGAAGAAATCCAATGTGATTTTTCCAATGTGAGATTTGCTTTCTATGCTTGTTCAAGTTGATATCCTTTAAGAGGGATTATCAAATATCAGTGTTTTAGAGAATCCACCAAGAAAGGAGAGTGTAGTTTTCACTAATGTAACCAAGTGAAATGAAGGAAAATTAGACAAAATGGTCAAACCTCCTCCATTTTACCTTTATTTAATCATTGGTAACTCTTTGGTACATAAATTCATGGTAGATAGTAGAGAAAGTACTTCAGTGATGCCAAAGTTAATAATAAATTAGCTTGGTTTGAAGTATGAACCCTAAACTAAGGGGGTTTTACAACTTTATGGATATTATACCAAACCAATTGGTATTATAAAAGGTATAAACTTTACCCTACATGCTTATCCTAGTGTTTCAGTGGCTCATGATGTACTGGTTATAGAGGTGCCTCCTCACTTTACTTTATGCTTATCTAGAGACTTCATAGCCAAAATTGGGGGTTATCTAGTAGAAAATTGATCTTATATGGATTTTAAGACAAGGTATGGGACCAAGGTGTTTATAAAAGATAAACATATTTCCAAATTTCACATTAAGTCTTATGGGATAAGTATCTCAAACATCAATTGTACCATTTTAGATGAAGAATACCACCTTGATGGTCAAGAACTAAACACTCATCTTGAAGGGATAATTGATATGTTAGTATATGATTTATGGAGTGAAAATAAATTACTTGATCCTTTGGGAGGTGTTAAATAAACAAACATGGGATTTTATTACCTACATGAAGAGAATGAGTTCATCCCATCCCTCACTAGGCCACATGAGGATACTAGTATATTATGGAAGATGTTCTTTGATGGTTCAAGGAGCAAGCATGGACTAGGTGTAGGTGTGATTTTAATATCCATTTATAATGATAAATACTTTACATCATATAGGTTTTAACTTAGATACTCATAAAATATAGTTGAGTATTAGGGCCTAATTCATGGTTTTCAATGGGCCAATAAGAGGGGAAGAAAATAATTATAGGTGTATGGGGATAGTGAGTTGATATTACATCAGGTGAGAAGTTAAAACATATCTAAGAACCCCTTAATGAAGTCCTACAAACATAGAGTATGGAACCTACTTGAAGACTTTGAAGAATCCAAAAAATGCCAAGAGAGCAAAATCAACATGCTAATAGGTTGGTTGTTATAGGGGCTCAGTTTGACATCCCAAATGATTTGAATAAGTCTAAAATATAACAAGATGTCAAAGTGATAGTGAGACCATCAGTTCCAGATAATGAAGCTCACTGGAAAATCTTTGATAGTGACAAGTAGATTATTTATTTTGTACAACAAAAGGTAGAGTTTTCTTCAACAAACCAAAGTAGACTTCAATAGTAGTATGAGGATAAATTTTTTTAACTAAATTCAAATAAACTTCCTAAAGGGTTGGTCACCCTTCAAGGTCTTTTCCATGAAGGATATTACATGAGGAAGGATAAGGCAATTATGTCTTCTGATGAAGAAAACTATGAGAGAGTCTTTATCTTCAAGTACAAGCTTATAAAGCTTGGAAAGGTGAGAAATGAGGTAGAAAAACATGCATTTATTGATATTTATAGGGAGTACTTAGATATCTTTACTTAGGAATATAGTGATCTAAGAGATTTTGAACCCAAGCTAGCCCAACACACCATAGATTTGGAGGCCAATGTCAAGCCTATTGGGTATAAACAAAGGCCTATCAACCTAAATATTGAAGAGATAATGAGAAAAGAGTTGACCAAGTTGATTGAGTCTAATATCATTTTTCTTATCAAGTACTCCTCATGGGTAGTTAACTTAGTGCCTATGAGAAATAAGAATGGTGAGATCTAGTTATATGTGAACTTTAGATACTTTAATAGGGTATATTTTAAAGACCATTACCCATTTCCATCAATGGAGAAACTCCTTTTAAATGAATTCTTGTTTAGAAAATTTCTATCTTTTGGATGGGTACTCAGGGTGCAATCAGGTGCTAGTAAGAGAAGAAGACCAATACAAGACTACCTTCACCACAAAGTGGGGCACCTATGCTTATAATAAGATGCCTTTTGGACTCTCAAATTCTAGAGCTAATTTTCAAAGAGCCATGGATATGGATTTCCAAGGTTTACTCAATCATATGGTGTTTTCTAATTGGATGACATAACAATTTTCTCCAAGAAGGATAGTGAGAACTTGGACCACTTGAGGTTGATCTTTGAAAAGTGTAGAGTATGAGATCTCATTAAATCCCAAGAAGTGTGTGTGTGTGTGTGTTTTTCCATGAGGGTAAACTCTTGGGACATATTATCTCAAAGTAAGGACTAGCTATTGATGCTAATAGAATAAGTACAATCTTGAACTTATTTTTTCCCAAGCATAAAAAGGGACTTAAAAGTTTCCTTGGAAAGATACACTTTCTTATAAGGTTCATACCTAGTTTTTCAAGCTTGGTTAAACCTATCACTACTATGTTGAAGAAGAATCGGGTGTTTATTTGGACAAGAGAAGGCAAAGTAGGATTTAAAGCTATCAAATAATCCATTGCTCAAGCACCTACACTCATGAATCATTATTTCTCAAAGGATTTCATATTATATGCCTTTTCTAACATTGATAATATATCAACAATGTTAATTCAAAAGAATGGAGAAGGGCTTGAACAACCAACTGCATTCTTTAGCCAAGGGCTTGAAGGGTATGAAGAAGGGTACACTTTCATAGAAAATCAAGTCCTTACAACTATGAAAAGTCTAAAAAAATTCAATAATATGCTATCTAATATCAAAATGTATTTTGTGATGTCTCTAGAGTGAGTGACTACCTTCTTAATAAGGCCCTGAATGAGAAAAGGGCTAGTTAGATTACAAGAGTCATGGAATATGATGTATAAATAAAAGTCACTATGCTAGTAAGAGGTAAAGGCTTATGTGAACACATGGTTTCTTAAATTAATGAAGAGAAAGAGGTTTTCTTGGTGACACAAGATAATTTACAAAGAGTTGCACCTCCACATCACACTAGTTGGGCCTAGTATATGGCAGAGTTCTTGCTAACAAGTGAGTGTTCTCAAGGTATGGATACGACAAAGAGAATATACTTCAAAATTTAATACATATCTTATGTTTTTATTTATGTGTTTATCTTTAAAAAATACCCCTATGGGGTGCTACTCAGGTGCATATATGATGAACAAGTGACTAGACTCTTGGAACAATTCCATGATGGACCTATAAGAGGTCATTTTGCCCCAAGAACTACAGCTGCAAAAGTGATGAGGGTTGGTTATTATTGTATTATCCTCTTCAAAGATGCATATTCATGGGTGGAAAAGCTCCAAAATTGTGTTGTCTCTATATGCAAGCAAAGGTTGGCAACCCTTCTTCTTAATCCCATTCAGGTAGAGTAGCCCTTCATGTAGTGGGGCCTAAACTTTATAGGAATGATCAATCCAACTTCTAGTGGAAGACACAAATGGATACTCACTACCACTGATTACTTCACTAGGTAGGTGGAGAAAAATTCTCTAAAATAAGCTAATGAAATAGTAGTATTGGACTTTTATGATAATATAGTGACAAGATTTGGTTTACCATCAACCATCATTTCATATAATGCCTTAGTATTTGTTAGCATGAATATGAGTGAATGGGAACTTTATTTGGGCATCTACCTTATCACATCCTCCAATTACTACCCCTAAGATAATATACTTACATTGTTAATAAATAATAACTTGATTTGAATAATCAAGAGTACTATGAAGGAGAACCAGAGAGTGTGGCATTCAAATTTAAGGACAGCCTTATGGACTAATAGAGTGACTCCCAAGGTTACCATTGACAACTCACCATTTGTCCTAGTATATGGGAGAGAAGCCAAGTTTCCCATATCTCTTAAGTTACCTACCTTGGAGGTAGCCCATTAGCCTGAGTTGATGGAGAGTGAACTTATGAGTGTGAGGATGGTAGAGCTCATGAAGCTTGAAGAAATGAGGGATCTTATAGTGAAGACAACATAATCACATCAATCTCAAGTCAAGAAATCTTTTGACAAGAGAGCCACAAATTAGATTCACATGAGGCCAAGCCAGGTAACCATACTAATTTTGATAGCTTGTATAATGGACCTTACTTGATCTATGGATACAAACAACATAATGCCTTTCAATTTGCCCAGCTAGATGGAGAGGTAATACCCATCCTAGTTAATGGGATTCATCTAAATCGTTATTATTAAAAGGAGGTTGTAACCTTGTACATATTAGAGTAGATTTTTTATTTTCCTCCAAGTGCCTTGTATACATTTCCCTTTAGTTATGTGTTTCCCTTCCCTAAGTGCTTTGATCATGTTTGTTGTTTTATTTTGGGTTGTCTTTTCTATTTTAAGAGTCTCAATCAAAAATTTTGTAGCCTTGTGATTAGTTGAAAATTAATTGTAGAAAGACTTTGTGACCCATAATCCCAATGGATAAACTAAGGAAACTAGTCATTTACATAGATAGGCATGTAATCCTAGGAGGTCACCAAAAATGTTGAACAAAATTGGCCTACATACATATTTTTTATCTAGATATATCAAGCCACTCTCCAAGACCATTCAGTGACCTTTTACCCCCATGACTAGTCTCTTCTTAGTCCTAACTTGATGATCCAATATAGTATCTAGGAGAGTCTCAATGTGTTATGAGGATCTATGCAAATTCCTTATGCAGTGGATGATTCAATGGTGGAAAGCTAAAATAAACCTCATGACCCTATCTCATGTTCCTTGCAATATTTTGAAATACTTTAAGCAAGTTTTAAGGTGAATTTGGAGATTTTGAGGGAAAGGCCTATAAATGGGTCTTGAACTACAAGTGAAGGATCTAGCTAGTTTACAAGGTGTTTGATAATTCATGGTTAGGAAAGAGGTTTTTAGAAGGATTCAAATACTCTAAAAAGTCAAAAATGAAGTCTAGAGAAGCTAATTTGCCCAAAAGACCCTCAAACATGCATTAGATGACTTGAGGGGCTTCTAAATAGAAATTCATAAATGAAAAAGTGAATTTTGAGGAATTAAAATTGGTTTTGACTTCCTTCCACCTCATTATGGAGTTATTTCCCTATGTGTACATGTTTAATTCCATTTCTAGTCATTTAGAGTGGAAAAGAGGTGTTTAAGATCAAAAAGATGCATTTTTTAGCCTTTTTGAGCTTTAGTTGAACAAGTTTTTAAATATTTTACTTAATAAATGAGATAATATATCATATTTAGGCATCCATGGTGTCCCTAATATCCTCTCTTAGGCCTCTAAAATCATATCTAAGCACAAAAACTAGAAAAGGTAAGAAAAACCTACTAGTTGTAAACTAGGCATGAAATAGGTTTTCTACCATTAGTGGAGGTCTAAAAACTTTATAAGGTTTAAAGAAGGAATTAAAGTTAATTTAAATAATAAAAAATCTTGACTGAGTTTTGTATTGTATAGGTAGGCTTTTGGTTCTTCATGTTAAGGAAAAACCATTTTGGGTAGTTTTGGACAGCTCTAGGAGAGCCTCAGGTTTTCACTCGATAAGGTCAAGAGACAGAGAAAGTTGGGTTAGAATATTTTGTAAAGTGATAGGTACCCTATTTTCATTACACTTTTGATCATTATTTTTCTATTTTATCTCCCCATATTTATGAATAATTGCTAATAGTGCAAGGGTGTTTAGATAGCTTATCCATCCAGATAGGGTCTAGGTTTTCTTATGTTTCTTTGTTTTAAGATATCATGGAGAAGAATGATTTTGAGGATGTTTCTATAAATTATTGGAGATCCATTTTATTATTTTTTAATTATATAATTCATCCCCCTAAGGAATTTTCACTTGAAATAAGGTCTTAGTGTATATGTTACTTTGATGGATTCTGTTCCAAAACCTATTTTATTTTCATGGTGGTCATTCTCATAATTTTCCAACCTTACATAAATCATAGATAATCCTCCAAATTTATTTAATCTATATATTTTCTTATAATAACCACCCTTGATCTATTGAGAGCTAAGATGTGATGGAAAACATGATCCAAAATGGTATTTTGAGCAAGTTATTAGAGTGTGAAAAGAAGTTCTAGGTTTACAAATCCATCTAACATGGTTTGGGAGATAAAAATACATTTTGATAATGTATTTACACCACTAATAGTTTAAATTAATTCATCCAATCCCATTATCTCATCAAAAATCATGGGAGACCATCAAGAACTTCACTCTCAACACATGATTAGGTATAATACATACATTTTCCATACATAAGAGGATAGGTGTGAGGAGAGTCAGTAGGGTTTGATGATTGGATTCATGTTTTCAAAGGTTCATTTAAGTTAAAGACCTATCTCCAAGTGCAAGCTTCTTGAATAATGAGAGAGAAGAGACAATATGAGGTTCTCAAATATTGTCAATGAACCAAATAAGTACTTATAGTAGTCCAAGCTTTAGTACAAGATGTAAATGATCTTGATTAATCATGGACATCCACCTCATATAAGTTCAATGACCCCACTTGAAGGACTACTCAACAAGACAAGAAATACTAATATCATCTTAGTGCAAACATATTCTTAAGAGTTAAGTTGATAGAGATAAAAACAACTTGGTTTCCTCTTGTTAGCATTTGTTAATCTTGTTTTTTGAAGTTTAAGGTAATTGATGTTTATTGGTTTCCTTTCCACTCAATCAATCTGGTAACCCAATTCAAGGTTTTTAAATTAAATTGGAGTATAAAAGGGGCATTCAAATATTTAATACATGTTCAAGTTAAAGATCATCCTCTTAACTATTTAGTCTATACAATGGTAAAAATCATCACCTATAGTTGAGTGTAGAAGATGCTCTTAAGGAATATTTTGACAACCAAGGTCTTCATGAGTAGAGGTCTGCAAGGTGAATGAAAGAAGTCTCAAAATTTCATGAACATCATGGATCTTACTCAAGGCTTCAACACTTCTCACATCATGTTGTACCCTGCCATAGTCCATACAGTATCTTGTATTATATGAGGAATATGAAAATATTTGTCTTGGATTCTATATGGTCTAGAAAGAAGTGATAGTTGTATACATAATATTTTCAACCTTTTATCAAATACTAATTCTTTACGTCTTGTAGAAACCCCTAAAGACTCAATCTATCTAAGTACATGCCTTAAGGGGTGCATTAAGAAAGGGGTGGGTAGACCTTTGGTGCTTCATAAGATTGTTGTCCCTTATTTCCAAATTACTACCAATCCAGCCAATTCTTAAAACCATTCCCTAAGCTATTAATCCTCCCTTGCACACTCCTCTAGTATGTTTCCTCTTTTTATCCCTCTTTTTCTCACCTTGATACCTTTTATCCAATTGATTTTACTAGGTCGACTGGGTCAACCTTGTATAGTTTTCAACCTTTGATTATTATACAAGGTTGACTAGGTCAACCCTATACTAATTTTAGGTATTTTCACTTGAGATTTTCATTAGCCTTTCGGCTAACCTAGCTCATGACCTAGTAATTTATCTTCCAAAAACGTATAAGGTCAACTGGGTTGACCCTATACATTTGACATATTCATAAGTATTTAGGGAGATATCCACATATAAATACAAGATCATTTATCATTATTTTAATATGAAATCAAGATTTATTATTAACTCATGCCTATTTACAATATACTCTTCCACCATTCTACATGAGGATTCTTAGCTTAGGGTTTCTACTTGAAGAATCTAGTCTTTTGTGTAAGTCTTTTATGCTTTGGCCTTTCTTAGTTATCTTTAAAAACCAAAAAAACCCCTTGTAAATTCCCTTTGGCTAAGGGAGATATTGAATCTTGGTGGGTTCACATTCATTTAAGTATATTCTAACTTTTTTCTCCTCTCTTTTAGTAGATATAAGTTGCATAAGTATTGGCTCAAATAATATTAGTCTTCATATTTTATGTATTAGGGTCTTACTCATACTTAAATTTATTAAGATTCTCTTATACATGTTTTTATTTCTTTACTAACCCCTCATATTGTTTCACAAGCTTTGATGTGCATTAAATTAGATTTACTTTCCTGTTTGTTAGAATAGAGTGAACATTAAACCTAGGAATATTTTAGAATTGTTACGTGATTGTGTTAGAATAAGGCTTTGGAACCCTTCCTATCATGGTGTATTATGACAAGTGATACCCTAATCGAGTCTAATAGATCCCCATATTGGTCATGCTCTCTCGTAAAAAATGTATTCCTAATGGGAAGTGTAGGTATCCTCTATCTTCTCTAACCTAAGATTAATTTATAAACATGATGCATTTTTGATTGCATACATTCTAGGGAATCTGATGTGAATAACCCTTGTAGGATTTGTTTTCCTTATTTCATTTCTTTCATCATTATTTTTATCATATATTTTCCATACTAGATCGACTCTATCGACCCAGTATCTAACTTTTATGCACATGATTTCAAGTATAGGCTACTGGATTAACCTTGTCAACTGAATACAGGTTTTTAGACTTTCAGACATCTAGTCTAGACTACTAGGTCAACCTAGTCGACCTTGTACATTCCAAACACTCAACAATAAGTTTTTATAAAGCTTGATCAACCCAGTTGACTTAGTAGAATTTTCAAGCATATATCAAGGTTCTTAAATAAAAAATCTTCATTCTCTGCATCTCTAATCCACTAAGGTTCATTTATATCTCTTTATCTCTTTCTTTACAATATTTCCTTTTATAATTTTTAGTTTATAAAATTGCCCCTACACAATCAACTAGATCGACCCTATCGACCTAGTTCTATGTTATATGTACTATCTGGATAACTACGTCAACTCTACTGGCCCTATTCATTTTTAGACCTTAATTTCACAATACAAGTTTGATCCTGTTGACCCTATTCTATATTTTTTTTCATACATTATTGACTATATCAACATTTCACCTTATTTTAAAGTTATAATTTAAGCTTATATGTTATTAATTAATTCACACTTTATTTTCATGTTGCTTGTATGCTTAAAATAGATCACAATCTAATTAGGGGGTTTTCAATTAACCATTTAGTTTCACTATTTTATATTTTATGCACACATAAAAAAATCACAAAATTTAAACAAGCATTTTAACATTTGTCTACCCAAGGCCAACTATTTAGATTTCATCACCAAGGGGGAAGTTGACTTGATATTCTGGTCAAGTATAAAATGTGGTTGATGGTATATTTTAGCTAATCACTGAACACCCTTCTCACTATTATGTATGAAGTGAGGGGGTAAACCCCAAAACTAAGCCTATATCATTACCACTACATATTCCTTTTAGCCCAAAATACTTGAAACCATCCTTAGATTACCATTATAGTTATTTTCTTACATCCAACTTCCCATCACATTTAAAAACATATCTTAATAATCTAATAAACATTCAAGTTAACTAATTAATTATCTCTTTACTTTCCAATTTATTTCTTGTTCTTTGCTCAATTGTATTTTGTATTGAAAAAACTTGCATTAGCCAGTGTTAGTGCAAGGTTTTGTGTTGTGTGCTTCAATTAGATTGTCCAATGTTAATCTAATTGACTATTTGTTTTATTTTAGATATTTTTTTCAAATTACTTGTAAAATCTATCATGCTTTAATTTATAAATGTGTTAGGCTTCTTAATTTTCCCTTTCTATTGTACTAGATCGACCCAATTGACCCTATACTTTTTTCAGTCTCAGTTCACTATACTAGATCAACCCAGTTGACCTTATGATATTTGTAAAGCATTTTTCTCTTTTTCTAGCCTCTATTCACTATGCTACATTGACCCAATCAACCCTATGTTATTTATAGACCCAATTTTTGTGCTAGGTTGACCCAGTCAACCCTGTACTATTTCTATCATTTCTTATTTATCAATTTAATTCTCTATTTCTCCTTCTTTGAATTATGTTCATCTCTCTTTAGTCATAATGAAGTCTCCTATTAGAATCTTATTTTATAACTTGAATCCATTTAGATATTATATGGGATGTTCATTTCTCCTTCTCTTTTCTTCCTAAGAGAACCATCACTCTTGGGGTACCTAGAGTCTCATCCTTCATCCATGAATTATAATATGGTATAAATAACACCTCAAGATGAAGTTCATATATCTAATCCTTTCCTTACTTATTAATAAACTTATCTTCTTCAAAATGTTCAAACTAATGTGGGAGTAATTGATACAAGTTTACTTAACAATCCCACTAATAATCCTTCTTCTAGTAATCCTCCCCCTAACACCAATTTGGGGAGTGCTCCTACCAACACCAACACACCTCCTAATACAACTCAAATTTTATCCCAAGTTATTCAAAAAATGAACATAACTCAAAATGATAACAACAACCAAATGATGCAACCTCAACAACATTTAATCAATGTGGCTAATCAACCTCCAACTATGTATCCTCAAGCTAATCCTAATTTCATTCATCCACCTATTCGAGATGCCTCAAGTAATGTTATTCTTCAACCCATACTAAATAAAAAGATGATTTAAACCATTAAAAATTATCCTTTTATCCCCTTCATTATATCCATTGATATTGGTAACATTTCTCCAACTATCAAGTATGATAGGACTAAAGACTCTACCTCATTTCTCAAAGCCTTTGGTAACATTTAAAAATAGTGGATCTAGACTAATACCTTCACCACAACTAATATCTTACTAAAAACCTTCAATGGTGATGTATTATAATGGTATAATCAACTTCCCTAACATTCTATTTGGTAACTTGAAGATTTGGTTAAACCTTTGGTTAAAGAGTTTCAACACAATGATCTTGAAAATTGTCTTAGCCACTTCATCAATGCTAAGAAATATCCCATTGAATCATCTCATGAATTTATCAAAATATGGAAATCATTGGCCCATAAATCCAACCATAACATGACCAATGATAAGTTATTTAAACTCTTTATCACTACTTTGACTCCCACTCTCCAATATAAGGTTTGAACCTTTGCTCCCCAAACACTTAATGAAGCTTTTTATCAAGCTAAACATCAATAATTTATTATGAATCAATTCAAACCTAATCTTAAAATTATTAAAGGATATTTCCAAACATATAATTATATCACTAGTAATACTCTCCAAACCAAACTAAGAGTTACCAAAACTGATATTCCTTCGCCTTCTCATATACCTCTTTCAGTTCAATAATTGAAACAATTTTGCCCACCCTCAAAACCTTTCATATATCCCAATGCTCTTCCTAAATTGTATGACCCAAATATATTTTTTTTGTTCCATGTTGACATTGGGAATTCTCATGAATCTTTTAGAGGGATAAGTAGGTTTATTATCTCTTATATACTTGGTGGTTCATTCAATCATGAGGCTATGATCAATCTTCATCATCAAGAATACATCGTTACTTTTCAAAAATGATAAAATTCCAAAGATACTACCTCTAATAACCAAAAATATTATTCAAATAATCAACCAAATGCCAAATATGTTTGTATCATTGACACCGATTATGAATAATATTTTAACAATTCTCAATATGTCAATATTGTTAAGTTTAATTATCATCATAAGTTGTATCATAACGATCATGTTACCAAGCTTAAAAATCCATCCTTAAAGGAACAAATTCTTAAATATAATACTACTACTAATGTTTCTTTAGAAGCCCAAGAAGAATCATCTCCTCCTTCCAATCCTTCAACTATAAGTACTCCTCCAAAAACTAATTTACCTTCTAAACCTCATTTTGGTTCTTCTAAGTCTAATTTGAACTTTCTTGAATAACTTAACTCTATACCTTATAAGATTCCACTTATATATTTGGTTTGTACTTCACTCTATCATCATAATTTCATTATGTAATTACTCTAATAAATTATCTTAAATGAGAAACTCACAAAATTCTAAATTGACCAAGTGAAGTCATGAGGTAGTCCAAAACATAGTTAAAATCATGACCTATATCCAATAAAACACAATCATAAGAAAATGGATTTGGCAGAGCTATGAAAGAGACTTGTAAAGATATTTGACCTTTAAGTGAGGTATTATAACTATTAGATATCATTGAACAAGTTCAAATATTCATGATCATCTTGTAACCTTTCCCAACTCTCCAAGCATCTTAAATCTTGAACACAGTCATAGCACACAACCAATCACCACCTATGGCCTTCTTAAGAGAGGAGGATTATCTTCAAGTTGAAAAAGAGGAAATAAAGACACAGTGATCAATGAAAGAGTTTCCTATCTTGAATATCATACCATAGGAACAATAATGATTTGAAATAGGTCAGATATCATGAAGAAAGCTATCAAAAAAAGCTATAGTCATTTACCTTAAGAATGTCCACCTACAGCCACGGTTTGGCTTAGATAGTGGTATGTAGGTAAGTTTAGCCATAAGTTTGAAGATGGAAGAAATCAAGTGTCTAAAAAAATATGTATGAGTCTCTTCATGTTCAAATGGATATTTAACATAATCAAGACTTCACTGGGCACCTACATCCAACTATTTCAAGTTCGTCATCATGAGATTATGTTAGGTGGGAAGGAGATGACTATTATTTATTGTAATTTTTTAGATCAAAAAGGTTTATTCAAGAAGGAAAGAGGTGGTTAATAATATATAAATACATAATCAAAGCTAAAGGATAATAATTTGAGGCTCAAGAACAAGCTTAAACTCCTAAACATAGTCAAAATGGTGACCTACAGCCATGGTTTTGGCCTAAGTCTATGATATGTGAACAAGGTGGAGGTAGGAGATAGTTGATAGGTATTTGGAATATTTTTGGGGAGTAAAAAATTATGTAAGGGTATCAATATTCAAATACATATTGTGAAGGTACCTTTTTCAAGGTAGGAACCCTAAACATAGTCAAAATGATGACCTACAACCATCATTTTGGCTTCGATACTGGTAGGAGGTTGAGGTGGATTCAAGTTTATTGATGTAAGAGAATAGAGTCATTTAGGGTATGTAACCAAGGTGACATAAATGAAAACATATAAAACCAAAAAAGGAATTGGTTTTCATGTATAGGAGACCTATGCTTAAGGTTTGGAGATGAATTATTTAAAGCTAGAATTATGGAAAAGAATCTTATATGAAGAATAAGAAAGACTTCAGATGAAATAAGGTCTATAAATGATTTGTAAATATGGATGAGGGAAAGACAAAACTTTTATAGGTCTTATTTTTTTGTGGAGGGATCTAGAACCAAAGAAGTGGAGTTTAAACCTTGCTTTTTCTAACTTAGTCTTGTAAAGAGAGTACAAAGTTTTGATTTTTCCTCAGTTTTGGGCATATGAAGATTTTTCAATGATTCAAACCTAATTTGATATATGGAGTATGTTAAAATACACCTATATATGGTCTTGTTTTCCATTTAAATTTCTTAAATCTCAAGAAAAGGATTTTTAAGCCTCTCAGCCAGTACAGGCCTACACATTTGGTCTAGCTAGGTTTTCCAACAAAAAAACCTTGTATCTCCTATTTCAATCAGTAAAAAATCACCAAAACTTATAATTAGGCATATTTTATCAATGTTTAAAGTGAATCATGTGGTTTTAGTTTGATTCTACATGGTATAATATGGATTTGAGGTCTAGGTAAGTGTGATAGGGCTTAAGAGGCTTAATTAGAGGGATGCTAATAAAGGAAGTATTTTCTAAACTTGGATTCAGACCTTGAAATTTATGGAAGGTTGTAAGGATATATAGGACATTGTAAATGTCTTAGGTCATTAGGAATGTGGAAAGACTCTTCAAATAAGTAGGAAAACCTCAAAAAAGGGCTACAAGGGCTTAGTGGCTCCGAGGGTTAAGAGTTAAAATGCATGGTGGAATGAGATTGAAATGATTAAAGGGGTTTGAACAAGTGTAATATGATCATGAAATATTGTCCAAGTTTTTACATTTTCCTCATGAAACTTATAATGGGATTTGGTATGTTGAACTAAGAAAAGAGCTTGTGTATAGTGGGTAGTGAATGAAGAAAGCCAAAGAAATGGCCTGAAGATTGAGAAGTGATAAGTGGGAGGAGTGAATGATATGATCAGAGTCTAAAGGCATTGAAACAAGGTTCAAGGAAATATAATAAACCATATCATTGGCACGAAGGCTATATAACCTAGTAAATAGGTTAAAGACATCAATGCTAAGTTAATCCTTGATAACAAGTCAGGTTGGATCCTAAGTAATAATGGATGATAGAGGATTTCTAAGATGATGGTTGGATATTAAATATGGATCATATCCCTCTCACCCACACCTCTAAATAGTCTATTATCTCATATAATATTGGTTTAAGTTCATCAATAGTCAACTTGATGATGAGGAATGAGAAATTGTGTGAGATAATGGTGGGAGTTCAAGGTTGTAAATGGATAAGTATTCCCCTAAGGGAGGAGCCTCTTAAAATGATTTTAAGAGTTTTATTAAGCTTTAAAGTTAAAATAATAGTACACAAAATCACTTACCTCATGATCTTCACCTACATCCTTCTCAAAAGAACACAGTCCTATCTCCAAGCATTAAAGGGTGAAAGCAAGTGGTCTTTTAATGAGTTTCATGTTAAAATGAATGATTGATAGGAATATGGATGTATTATCTCATGAAGGAAATGAAGATAAGCACTTCAATACCCAAAATCATCACCTACATCCAAGGGCATCACCGTGGAGCACTCAAGCTTATATGCCATCAAGAGGATAGGGTTCTTGTTTAAGAGGTTCTCAAAAACCAATTAGGAAAATATACAAAAAACCAATATGGTATTGGTTTTAAAACTCTTCAATCATCCTTAAAATGAAAAGAGACTCTCCACCTATAGCAAGAAAGAGATATTCAACTACATGCACCCTCATTTGGCTCAAAAAGTGGCATACGATCAAGGTTCATTGTTTGGTAAATAAAATGGAGTTCAAAGGTTAGAGGTTGGTTTATTAAATTAACTAAATTAAAGTGGGAGTTTCATGAGAAATAATGGATATGTGGATAGGTCTCAAAACTCCTAAGAGCAATCAAGACAATCTAAGGCTTACACAGGTTAACAATTGATGATTACCAGCTAGACCTAAAAAGAAAGATAAACATAAAATATGAACATTGAAAATATCTCAAGAAAAACATGAGGTTTATTGAACCATGTTTAAATCAAGATTATGGAGTGAGGTATGATGAAAATGGGGTTTGTATGTAGTCATACATGTCACATAGTCCTCAAACACAGTCAACTCATTAAGCCTATCTTGGATAAGTTTGTCATTTTGAGGTTTCTGATGGTGGAATAAAGCCTTAATTTTTTTTTTAAATAATAATTATAAAAATTCAAAGCTTATCATGCCATTTTTATGTTCAAATTATTTCTTTAAGTGCTCACTATTTTAGCATAGTCACCCATTGTCAAACATAATCAATGCCTAGTGGACTTTTTAAGAGATTTTGAGGTTTTTGAGGCATCTATAGGTCAAGTAAAAACCCAAAATTTGGTAAAAATAATCCTTATGAATTTTTAAACCCTAAAATATCATATTTAAGTTCATACCATATGTGTAAGTGATCATTGTTTTAGCACAGACCCCTAGTAGTCAGTAGGTACCCATCGAAGAACCAAATTAGTTTTAAGAAGTTTAAGGGTTTGATAGAGGTTTTAGTCTCCAATAAAATTTTATAAGTCAAAAATAAGGTAATGTGATAGTATTAATATGATCCTTAAGGTAGGTGGCATTCAATTTTTCAATATAAAAGTTCCTTGAGGGCAAGTTCAAGCAAGAAAACCAAAGGAGGCAACTTAAGCTAATTTTATGAAAAAAGTACCTACATGTTACAATCTGGATGATCCAAGAATAGAAATTGGTGGATATGTTTTTAATAAGTTATTATAAATATATAATATTTTATTGGGGTCTAAATAAGATTTAATTATCCACTATTTTGTTATAATCACCCACATGTCTAGTGGCAGCCAACATTGGAGTTAGGAGACATTTTTTAAGTCTACAGGTTGGTGGAGGGTTTTGAATCTCATGGGAGTGTTTGTGAAGATTAATAATATTATTATAAATCTATATGCACCTATTGATAGGTGATCACACTCTAGGTTCAATGCAGACCATGTCCTTGAGGGATAAATCAAGTAGGCAAGCAACTATTCCCACAAGTTGTCCTAAAAACCATGGAGGCTGAAGTGAAACTTGAGCATCAAAAAGAGGAAAAAATAGATGGAAATGAATTTTAATAATTTTTTTTTAATCCATTATACCCTCTTATAGGTAACTCAATCCTTGAAACTCAATTTTAAGCCTAAAAGCTAGTCTTAAGGCCTAGAGGACTTATATCACATTGAGGCACATTCAGACCCTAGCAAGGCAAGATAACCTATTGAAAGGGTGTAATGAGATGGTACATACCAAAAAAGGATTATTTAAATCATGTGATATTCTAATGGTGGATTCAATTTTAGTCCAAAGAGCAAACTCGAACTATGCAGTCTAAGACACCCATTTCAAGCCACCTATTCAAATGCTCATATCTTTCATACCATTAGGATTTGGTATAAAATTATTTTAGTAAGTTTTGATTAACCATATGTACTTGAAATTATTTATTTATTTATGTTGTTTAATACCCTAATGTTTATGAACAATTGCTAAGATTCAAGTAGGCCCAGAATGCATGTAGAAGCCCATAAGGAAACCCAAGATTATTAGATAATTTTAAAGGGTATATAATATAAATATTCATGATAATAATTTATGGAATGGAGGTCTATATTTTATGAATGGTCATTAATAAGGTAAGCCTATCTAAGCTGCTAAAAGAGCCTTTTTGACCAATTTTGGGTTTTTGAACTCATAGGCCTATGAAATGACCTAGAATCACTTGGAACCCACCAATAACATGTATAATATTATCTCAAACTCATGTATAATCTATTTTTCATAAGAATTTGGTAGTGAGGTATCCAAGATGCCCAAAATGGCCCTTAAAATGCCTATTTTTGTGGGTCTTCAAAGAGATAAATGGTATAAACACATGGAAGAGGCCTAATGGGACCTAGATAATTATTATATGGAAATTTGAGCCCTTTTCAAGGATTTTTAAGGTGCCTTGCTAAGTTGAAAGGTTAAAAACCCAAGTTTTTTGACATTTTGTGAATGGTTGCAAGTTTAATGGGCATTTCCACCATTATTTTAGGTCTTAAAGGTGGTATAAATCTTAATTTTATCCCACATAGGAATGTTATGGATGTTTGTAAGCCTTCAATAGGTCTAGAATTGGTTTTCATAGTGCCAAATAGCCTTGGGAGTAGGTTCTAGTGCAGTTGGTTAAAGATGGTATAAGCTCAAAGACCTTAATCAATAGAGTCTAAGAGATTTTAAGGTTTAATGGTATCTTTTATAGGTTATATGTGTAATTTTTACTTGAGAACAAGATAAATCATCAAAAATCAAACACTCAAACTTAACCTTCAGGATCAGTTGCAAGCATAAAGTGCTAAGATCATTAACCATGTGGTCATGTGACTTCTAAAATCCATGGAATGGGGCATAGAAGTGAAAGTAGGAGATTTTTGAGGTTGGAAGAGAAACTTGGAGCATTAAATGATATTTCTAGTCTATGAATACTTTTCTCAAAAATAGTGGAGTGTGACATCATCTTCCTCAAAGTGTTTTGTCTTCTAGTGCCTTTATAGACCAATGAGAAGGCTTGAAGAACCTTTTGACCTTTGGAGTTTAATTTAATGAGAGATTATTAGTGCTAATTAGTTTGAATGTTGTTGAGACTCCATATAAAGTGGTTGAGTGACATTTATTAAATTTTGAAAGCTTTCTTCTCCTCTCTCTTCCCTTTTCTCCTATATCTCCCTTTTCTTCCCCATTTATAAGATATACTCTCATTTGAAAAGGAAAAAAACTATCAATTTTTTTTAAAATATCATTTGAAGTAATAAGAAAACTTATTTTCCCTATCTCTTACTTTCATCTAGTGCTTTAATTAGTTTGTGTATAATTTCTTTATAGAGGGGTGTATTTCCTTGGTAATTGTCCTTCTTTCTTGCCTTTTTATAGGTATTCCACCATTGTTGTAGGTATGAAATTTTGATTTTTTGGTCATTAGTGAAGGTATAGTGTGATTTTTATACTCTTCCATACTTCACCTCTTGCCCAGTGGGCCTAGTTTTAGAAATATTGATTTAAAATGACTAGTTTAAGAGATTGTGTGAGTGAGGGATGTCTTTGAACTACCTTAGTGTTAGTTTCATTCCATTTGGAATGTTTTTAAGTTTGGTGCATCATCTTATTTGCCTTTTTTAGTCATCACTTTTTAATTTCTATCTCTTTTCCAAGAAGAATTAGTAGTTTAGGTGAGCTACCAAGAAGAACTAGCCTTCTCTGGAGGTTCAACCCCATCACAAGATACCCACATCTTAGCGTTGATCCCAATTTTTATATAGGAGTGAGATCATATAAATAACTTTCTCACAAGGGTGAAATTTTGTGTTATAATATCTCTTCCCCCACCCATAGTTATTGGGTTTCCTTTTGAGGCTCCATCAAAGTTTAATTTAACCTAACCTTCAGGTCCCTAGGGTCTTTCATCTTGTGTATTTGTAATTTAGATATTTGGATGGGGATCTTATTCTCTGAACCACATCCCAATTATTGAAGATCAATTATGCTAAGGCTGGTCCTAGATTTTTTTCCATGGGTGGGAAGGATTTCCAATTTTTAGTTATGGCATGGCATAGTCAAAGAAAAACCCCTTTAGGCTGATTCCTTTTATTTGAGAAAAGACTATTATTACAAGGTTTTCAAACATTCCAAAACTAATATGAGAGAGCCAAATTCCTTAGGAAATAGAGGGATAGTATGTTATAGGGTGGTTTCCATTGTTTAATGAGGTTAAACACATTATTAGGTTTAACCCATGAAAGGTTAAATTTATTTAGCATCTAATTAAATAAGCTTAAATTGAATGGAAAATTTAGAAACAAATGATGAATTGAGTCCTCAGATTTCCTACATAATGGGCATCTATTGGGGACCATCAATCCACATTTTTCTAGGTTATCCACTGTTAGGACCTTATCTTGGGCTGGTATCCAAAAGAAAAATTTGACCTTGGAGGTCAAGTGTTTTATCCATAAATCTTTCTAGTAGTTCTACTCATTTTCTAGGTTTAAATTAGTGGCATATCCTGAGAACACCAAGTACATACTGTTGTCTTAAGATACCCATAGAAAATGATCTTCCTTAGAAAATAAAGGGATGTAAACCTATCTGATGGAGGAGTTAAGATTATGGATCACCTACACTTCTTCAACTATATATCCTTTTGAGGAAAGGACTTTACAACTCTTTGAACCTTAATTCTCAAAACAATAGTTTTTAACTTTTGAGCCCCATATTTATCTAAAGACCACATTTTAGTTGGCCCAAAGCTATTGTGAGAATAGTGGGGTAGTGGACATCTAGGTGTCTTCCCATAAGTCTATTTTCTCTCTATCCCTAATTTGACATTTCATTCCTTTTAGAGGAAGGTCCTTATTATGGTTGATGTATTTCTAGAATATGGATCCATCCTCTAGACCTTCTTCCCATATAAAACTATCTATTTCAGGCCCTTCCATGTATTTGGCCTTTATAATTCTTGCCTATTATCTATCTTCTTTCACAATTCTCCATCTAATTTTTGCTAGTAGGGCCTTGTTCAAGGAATTAATGCTTCAAAGGCCTAGTCCTCCATTTGCTTTAGGAAGATATGTTTTTTCCCAAGAGATAAGAAAAAACTTAAATCAGTCCTCAATACACCTCCATAAGAAATTATTTTAGATTTATTATATTTTATCTTCTACCTTGGTGGGTATTTAGAATATAGACATTAGGTACATAGGGATACTCTAGATCAAGGGTTTGAGTATCTAGAATTTACCTTCTTGAGTGAGGAGATGTCCCTTCCACCTTGCAAGCTTCCTTTGGATTCTATCACGAGGGGGTTTCATAGTTTGGAATCTATATTACCTTAAAATAATATAATTCCCAAACAAATTTTCAAAAGTTTACTCACCTAACATTTCAATATTCTTGTGATTATTTTATATACGATGATTGGGGTGTTAATGGAAAAAAAAAGCTTTTATGAAAATTAATACATTATGTTGATATGGGTCTTATACACATCACAACCATAATGAGGTAGCCTCTAATGTTTTAAGACCTCAATAGAGGTACACTCCACTCTAGGGCATGAGTTGTAGGTATGCAGTCTTTGAAAAACTATTGATGGAATAGCGAGTAGGGTATACAGGTTGTTAACAAGGCTTTTGGATAGAGGTATGGATTTCTAATAGAGTGAGTTCCTACATGAGTTGGATGGGTGTTTGGATTGTAATCTAGATTGAGTATATCTTTATGAAAAAACACAAAAAGGAGGGTAAGGTAGGGTAGAAAATAAATATCTATGGGTTTAAGGATTACTTCCCTAGTTGGTTTCTAGATAGACCTATATTTTCTTAAAACCAATGCCTATTACTAGTAGAAATTTCATACATGAAAACAGACGTGGCTAAGGATTCTAAGGAAAAGAAGATGTAGAAAGTTCACTAGCCTTAAAATAAGGTTGATCTTATCAAGGTATCTATTTCACACCCTTCAATTAAAAGATTATGGCTTGAGCTAATGAATTATCTAAGGCAAAAAACTACACCAAGAAAACACTAGTACACATCCAGAAATATGATTCAATCTAACTTGACTATTTTAATCAATACATTCACCAATATTTAATAAATATTGTACATCTAAGATTAGCATATTAATCAAATAAATCAAGAATTTATTTTTAACTTTAGCACACTAAATATTGTTAAAGAAAACAACCATAGAAATAACAACTAATAACACAATAATGGAAAGAAAATACTAAAAACAATTCACTTGATGACCAAAATCACTTATTGCTCTATATTCCAAATTTTTTTGACAAAAATAAAGTTAGGGTATAATTATATTTATATATCTTATGGAAGGGGTTGCCTCATCCTCCAATTCTATGCATGATTGTCACATGTGCTAGTTAGAATGTGTAGTTCTAACTATGGTCTAAAATCACCTAAGAAAAGCTATAAAAGCTATAAATAGACAAACTAAATTTTAAAAAGTATGTAACATGTGCATGTACAATAAAATACAAAGTCAAATTTACAATGATTTATCTAATATACAAGGAGAATCTAAATGTATGTGTTTCCATAGAAGCTACACATGCATAAGGCTAAGGTCATGTGGTATAAAGTGTTGCATGGGCTTTAGTAGGAGTGGAAGTCAAAGTAGAAGTTGAAGATGTAGCAACACTGCTAAAAGCTTACTTTTTTTCCACCTCATTATCTTGATAGACTTTGTGCACTGCCTCATGTTGTTGGTGAATGATGTCTAAGTTAAGCAATGAATGTTGGTGGAGTCTTTTAGTTTCCTCAAGGAGTATTGCATGTTTATCTTTAGTTAGTTGGAACTTACTCCTAAAAATTTCAACATCGGTCACCTTCCTCTTAACTTTACTTAACTCTAATTCTATTATTTCCACTACCAAGCCTTATATTCCCTACTTAAAGTTCTCAGTGGCCTCCTAAATAATTTTATCAAAATTGATTCTACTAATCAATTACTTGTAGAATCCCTTGCTTTAGATAATTTTAGCTCATTAAAAATTTGGAGGAGTTGAGCCTTATGTGCTTGGTACTCTGGAATTAAAGCCATAATTGATTTCAACCACTCTTTTACCTCTTCATGCCTGATGACAACTAAATTTAGGGAATTAGATGCCTTAAATGTGGTCATTAAGTCAAGATTGCTATATAATGAGTTACCTATGTAGACAACTAGCATTTTAAGCTTTGCACTATCTTAAAATAAAGAGATACAAATTTTATTTGCTTGGTTCACATGAGGTGCCATCTTAGCTTCATAAATTATATGACCTCTAAAGAATTATAGCATTTGGATGCAGCCTCCTGAACCTTAGCTTTGATACCTACAAGAATATGCACTATGCTAGATTATTCTCTAAGCTACTCAATTTATGCTCATAATTCTTATACCTCCTCTTATATCTCCGATTGAGCTAACTTTGTTACTTCAAGGATAGCCAACACCATATCCTTGTGTGTTTGATCCAAGTATGAAAGATTCTCTTCAAACATAGACTACCCTAGTTAACTATTCTATTTCTTAGTGAGGGAGAACACTAGTTGTCCTTCTTCAAGGATGATGCATGTACCCTAGGCATCTTAAATTTTTATCTTCTCCACTCTTTGTATTATATTAGTGGGGGGTTAAATAAAGTAGGCACATAGGGGAGTTCGATGACCTTATAACCTGGCATTTAAATCCTTAAATCCATGGCCTACAGTGGAATGTTGAGGGGTGTATCAGTGGTTGTAACAACAATTTCTTTCTTGGCCTCCTCTTCATCTTTATTTTGTTTCTTACTAGCCTTTGTCAATACATCATAATGGCAAAGAAGGCCATAGTAGTTTTTGGGTGAATATTTTGTCAGTCAACTATCTGATTGAGCAAAATAGGTCTTATCATCCATAACAAGGGAGATTGGTTAGCCCAGTGTGTAGGTTTACTACATCAGAGGTGGACAAATCTCTCTTCTCATTAAGGGGAGGTTACCTATAAATATGTAGAAAATAACACTCAAGGGTAGGATACACCATACATATCTCTTCTTTCAGAGATGATGTTTGCAAACAAAGGAAAAAATCTTGGTGAAAACACTGAAGGCACTTCTCTTCTTCCAGAAGTGTTCTTGCAGGAAATAGAAAGAGTTCTTTTAGGTAGTGACAAAGACCTGGTAACAAAGGATAGGAACTAATAGGATGAAATGGAATGTAAATTCTCCAACTCAACTTCCCAAAGAGTGAAACATAGAGGATAATGAGGGCACAAAGTCATCCCAGAATCCTCAACATAGACTGAAAAGAAAAACACACACTAAAAACAATTGTGAAAGTACAAAGTCTTCCCACAGTTGTCTTCAAGACACTTTCCTTATTACTTTCACTAATAATTCTTTTCAAATTAAATAAACAAGAACACATTCAAAAGATAGACATAAGAACGATCTCCTAAAATGATACAAGTTATGACAGCACAAAGTCTACAAATAACTTGCTTTCTCATTCAGATAAAATAAAATGAACAACAACCTGAGCTCAAATTCTTAGTATTCTCCTTTAAATTGGGTAGAGTTTCACTTCTATAAAATGAAAATGTCCCCCTTTCATAATGAGATAAATTACAATGTATAGCAACTATGCAAGGCTAGGCACTCTTTCCCATGGGATGGCCCATGCTACAGTCAACACCTTCAATGCACCTTTAGTTCTATCTAGAGGGACCATGCTAGGAATAGTGCATTGCCATAACTATGGTGTGTCCATTCCTCTAATATGTCTCTTCTTTATATGGACTATCTAGTCCTTTTCCTGATGTCTGCATAGCTGTCTAATTCACCATTACTTCATGGAAGAAAAATAGGCTTGCATCCTTGATTTGGTGCACTCAGAAGTCTACTTGATCCACTGTTTCACCTACTAGAAATAACTCTTTTGAAGATATTTTTGATCCTTTGCATTGATCTTCTCTGTCCAATAGCAATTTGAGCCTTCAATCTCTCTTTTTAGCTAGTCGCTTGATTCTTCCTTTAAATTTCATGCTCTATTTGAATTTCCATGGATATTCCCTTACTTTAACTTTGACATCTGTAGGGCCATCAATGGTCGCTAGCCACTTGAACCATGTTGAACCTTGAACCTTTAAACCTACTAAAAGTACTTTGGTTCATTGGTTCATCGGTTCATTTTGTCTCTTTTGTTCCATCGCTGCCTAGTTCAATCGCTTTCCTGCTCCTTAGTTGAACCGTCTGTTGAACCACCTATTTGCTGCTTCTTTCTTTGATGGAGGCCACCTTCGAACCTTTTGAACCTATGAACCATTGAAATTTAAACTCTTTTAGTTTAAGGTTTAATCAGTTCATTGACTTTTTCTTTGCCCATTGCTTCCTTGTTCTTTCTAAGCTCTTTGATCTTCATCGTACTAGTTAAACCTTTGAACCTATGAACTCATTGAACCTTTTGGTTTAAGGGTTCAATCGATTCATTCTTTGAAGCACTTTTTATCAAAGTCTTTGAGGGTTCCTTTCTGCATCTTTATTTAGCCTTTGTAATGTCCTAAAGGGAAGGTGTCCCTTTAGGTTTATCAAACGATCCTTTCTCTATCGTCAAGCACCCCCTCGCAAGGGTACCTACCCTTTAAGATTTTTCCAGGCAACCTTTAGGCTTTAACTTCCTTGGTGGGTTCTTGCTTATTTGATGCGATTTTGGCTTTCAAGCTTTTTCCATCAAGGTTTTCCTTTGGACAAAATGTCTAAAGGAAAGCTTTTGTTACTTAGCTATTTGTTCTTTTCAATTTATTCAGGCTCTCTTCTCTGGTGAATTCCTTCAGATAAACTGTTTGAAGGTTTTTTTGCCTTAGTCATTTTCCTAAGGAAAATACTTCTAAAATAATTGTTTTAGCCTCTTTTACTTAGTCATTTTCCCAAGGGATTTCCAACTTTTGTCTGCTTTTGCTCACTACCCTCCACAAGGGTACTTGGCCTTAGTCCACTACCCTCCGCAAGGGCACTTGTTCCTTTGGCTTTGGGGTAGCCCCTTGAACCTACCAATTGAAACAACTTTGGTTTAATGGTTTAATTGTTCAATTAGTTCATTATTCATTATTTGGCTAAGCCTTTTTGATCTTTTGAACCAAGTGCATTGAACTAATTGGTCGTTAAACCCATTGAACTATTAAACCAAAGTGGTTCAAGGTTCAACGGTTCAATGGTTCAAGCCTTTGTTTAGAAGCTTGCCGATGGACATTTTTTATTGAACAAAGTCAATGAACCAATATTTAAAATGAATAAGTGTTGGAAACTTGCTCTTCTAAAGGAATTTACCTATTAAATCCATTAAACCTATTGAAATTGCTAATTTCAAGCATGTTGAGTCTATAGATTCATATCTACATAGTCCATAGATTTAAGAAAAAACCTTGAAAAAGGGAGAACTTGAATGCTCAGAGCAATTTTTGAAAAGGGGAGAGATGATTTTAGTCTATTGAACCAAAATAGTTCATAGGTTGTCCCAAAAATGTCACTCATTTTTGGGGACAACAGCTGGCTCTACTTGGGGAACTTCCTTCAATTGAAAACTTGGAACATCTAAGGGGAGTAGAAACTAGAATCTCCAATGCCTTTGAAGTATGACATTGAGCTATGGAGTCATGCTACCCAAAAAGAAAGGCTCCAAAAAAATGAAAATGAACAACACAAAGTAGAAACAAAGATTATATAGATATACATATGTATAGGTGAACTTATCTGACACTTCAAGAATTGAAGTGCTTCAGATGCTACCCATTATGAGGCAGAGAAAAGAGCATGCCATCTTGCTATTTCAACAAGAAGCTATTCTCACCATTGAGCTGATGGATAATAAATGAGCCTCTCCAAAGGGAATCAACCTTCCCATGCATCCCCTTTGGTTCTCTTCTCTTGTCCCATAGCAAGACTTGATCTCCAACCTGGAAATCATAGTTTGTTGCCTTTTGGTCATAGAGCTTCTTCACCAGACTTTGGTGGGTAGCAATTCAGTCAACCACCATAGTTCTCTACTCATCCAGCTCAGTTAGGCACATGATCCTATTATCAAGGGGCTTTCATATGTTTGATCCTTAATTGCCTTAGCCAATTTCAATACTGGCAATTCTAAGGTGATGGGTATCTCAACATTGATACCATAAAGAAGTTGGAAAGGAGACATAACAATTGCTCTCTTTGGTGTAATTATATCTATCCATAGAGCATCAACCAATGCTTTATGCCATGTCCTTTGCTTATCATCCACTAGCTTCTTGATGATAGTCACTAGGTTCTTATTGCTTGATTCAGCTTGTCCATTCCCTTGTGGAAAGTAATCAAAAGAGTGGGAGAGTGTAATCCCATAGTAGAAATAGAAGTGAGTAATCTCTTGAGAAGTGAAATAAGTTGCATTGTCAGTGATAATCTTGGTTAGGACCCCAAACCTAGAAATGATATTCTCCTTGAGGAAATTGCATACTACTTCTGAAGTAGCATGCTTGGTTGGAATTGCTTCCACCCACTTGGTGAAGTAATCTATTGTTGTAAAGACATAATCATGTCCAGCACTTGAATATGGGTTTATAGCTCCAATAAAATCAATTCCTCATTGCTAGAATGGCTCCTTTATGACCATTGGCTTAAGAGGTAGGGTACCTAACTTAGATCTCCCAACAAACTATTGGCATAGTTCACATTTTCTTACCCACTTGTATGCATCTTGAAAGAGAGTTGGCCAGTAATACTTGGCTCATAGAATTTTATGGGTAGTTACAAGAGTAGAGAAATGTCCTCCATAGGCTAGATTGTGAAAGGATTTCAAAAGTTGGCTTTGTTTCTCCTTGTCCACACAATGAAGGAACACTCCATCAAGGCTCCTCTATACAAGCCGTTGTCCTAGAGGACAAAATTGGTAGCTTTTAGCTTGATAGTTATCCTTTATTTATAAGATAGGTGAGCAAAACACTCACCATAAGTAAAGAAATGAGAAATACCTGAATACCACTCATTCATGGTGGAGACAAAGAGGATTGTTGGTGTGTCTTCCACCTCTGCTTCTTCATGCCCTATTTCTTCTAGTCTATTGTTAGCAATCAATTAGAATAGGCCCTTTCCCCATACCAACTTTGTTGGCTTGATGACCAGATCAAACTCCTAGAACTTTGTAACCCAATTGCCTCTTTTCATCCTAAACTCTTACTGAGTTCATATGGATTTGACCATGGTATCAAGAACTAGAGCAGTAACTCATGAATTAAGGATGTAGAAATGGAAATGATTCACTACCTTGACCACCAAATAAGCATGCTTCTCCATGTGTGAATAATTCAGCTCATGAACTTTGAGAAGATAATTCATGAAGGAAATGGGAGATTCCACACCTTCTTCATTCTACTGAACTAGGATGGCTAAAAGTGTGTGTTTAGAAGCATAACTATACATGAAGAAACCCTTTGTATAATCAGGACAAACTAGAAATGGGGTGTGGGCAAAGGTAGTTTTGATATCCTCAAATGCTAACTTGACTTCTTTAGTCTAGTTAAAGGTGGCCTTTCCCTTCATAATGTTTACAATGTGCCTAGTCTTCTCAGCAAACTCAGGGATAACCTCCGTAAGAAATTCACCTTTCTAAAGAAAGAGTGAACAACAATCTTACTCATGGGCAAGGTAAGCTCTTGGATAGACTTGACTATGTCTGAGTCAATCTTTATGCCTCCTTTGGACACAATGTGTCTAAGAAGTTTCCCCTCTGTTATTCCAAAAACTAACTTCTTGGGGTTTAAGGAAATGCCATTTTGGTGGTAGCACTCTAGCACTTGTTGCAAGTGATGTATATGATTTGGGTGATGCTTAGAAAAGATGGTCAAGTCATCAAGATAAACTATGAAGAACTTACCCATTTCATCTTTAAAAGCAATGTCCATTGCTCTTTGGAAGGTGGTGCCAGCATTTATCAAGCCAAAAGGCATCCTTCTATATGAAAACATGCCCCAAGGTGTGGTGAAAGAAGTCTTATGCTAGTCTACCTCACCAACTTCAACCTAATTATATCTTGAGAAGCTGTCTAGCATTGATAACATCTCTAAACTAGTCACTGTCTAAAGCACCTTATCCATGATTGCTAAAGGATAGTTATCCTTCAAGGATGACTGATTTAAGTTCCTAAAATCCACACAGAGGTAAAAATTTTGCCATTCTTATTTCTTATAGGGACTATATTTGCAATCCATGTGGAATGATGGATTGGGAAGATTATCCTAGCATTTGGCATTTTTTATATCTGAAACAAAATGGTACCTGATATTTTTGGATTATACTACCTAGAGTTTTGCCTATAAGGTGTCGAATCAGCCTTGAGAGGAATGTCATGTCAAATTTCATCAGGCTTGAGTGACTTCAGGTCATCATAGGAGTATGTTAAGACATCCATGTACTGATGGAGTAGAGCAGTGAACTTGAATTTTTCCTCAGGAGTGCAACATTTCTCAATGTTCACCATCTTGGGATCATCCTTGGTACCTAGATTTACTTGATCAAACTTTTGGGAGGAGCTTGAATCTATTTGTTGTTGCTTGATGAATCTGTCATGTTTGTTAAATAGTTTCTTAAGGGAAACTAGGCCTTTGGGAATCTTATTCCCTTTAAGTTGTAGAAACTCCTCACCTATGTCTGTATTTGATTCAGGAGTTGGTTCACACTTCTAAGGTCCATTGCCTTCAAAATGCAGCCATTTAAATCTATTTTTTTGCTCTAAGAAGGCAATGATTTGGTTGTCATTGTTAAACACTTATTAATGAATGGCATTATCAAGTACACTTGGTCAAAAGACTAACTCATTAGTGTACCTATCTCCTTTAAAGTCTGAGTGGGGGACTAAGAGAGTAGTTGAGATAGCCAGTGCATCAACCTAGTCATTGAATTCTCTAGGAATGGTAGAGATGTTGAAAGCATCAAAGTTTTCAATTTGGTCCCAGACTAGATTACGGTAGTAACACAATCTTTCATTCTTGGTTTGATACAAGTTTCATACCTGACAAACCACCAGTTCAACATCTCTTTTAGCATGAAGCAGCTTGATACCTTTGTCTCGAGCAGCCTTCAATCCAAGCAACAGAGATTCATACTTAGTTGTATTATTACTGTTGTTGAACTACAACTTGTAGGATGAAGGAAAAATATCTCTTTGAGGAGATATCAGCACAACTCTGGCTCCTAAACTAGTGGAGGAGCAGTTTCCATCAAATTCAAGAATCCATACCTTATTTGATACTAATTTTTCTTTGGATTCTTCTTCATTCAAAGGGGGAGATTCTTCCACACTTGCATTGTGCTCCACCAATTCTTCTATTGTCTCAGCTAAACTAATCTTTAGGTTGTCACCTTCAAGAGTTTTAATAGGCATTTCATGGAATTCATCTGTGGATAAAAAGTAGTTACCCATGCCTCAATATTTAAACAAAATTTGAGCTTCTGGTGCTAATGATTGAGTGACCACATATTTTACTTCTTTTTTAGGAATCAAGCTCTTCATAACAACTTTGACTAGGATCCTTTCCTCAGACAAATCCATTCTTAGTTCACCACCAACATCCTTGCATAAATTTTAGCCAAGAAGGATACCATAGGATGCAAGGACGTCAGCCACCAAAATAGTCATCTTGATTCTCTTATTTGGGAATGCTACAAATGTGAATTGGGCATCCTTAATTTTCCCCAATAGTGGTACTTACTTATTTTCCGTGGAGAAACATCTCCCAAATGTTTTGGTCAGTGTAAGGCTAAGGGATTCAGTCACTTTGGTAGGCATAACATTGTTTGAGGCTCTAGAATCAATGATGTAATCACTCATCTTGTGACCATTTATCAATAGGGAAACATAGAAAGGCTCTATCTTCCCAAGGGTAGTAGGAGGAGTAATGATAAGGTTGTTTGGGATAGACATGTTCCTTGAGGGATCATGAGCTACCTTCTTAGCTTCTTATCTTATAGGAATGGTTTGGTTTTTAACATATTGAACCAAATTGTCCAATTGCTCAAGATTGGACTCCAGGAACTCAAATTTAGACATCTAAATTTTGGTTTTCTTTATGTGGTCAATTATGTCAAATGTCTAGAATGAGCTAGGAGCAAAGGATGGGAGTTCATCCTTTTGATTTTTGGGAGGGGGAGGACTGGACTGTAAATTTGAAGTAGAAGTCATAGGGGTATTTAAGGTACTTACCTTTCTTTCAATTACTGGGTCCTTTGGCTAGAAAGGAAGAGTGGTTCCCCACTTAGCAATTGAAACTATTGGTTGAGGTCACTCCTCTATTTTCTACTTATCAGCCGGTTGAGCTGATTGATTCTTGGACCGAGTGAATACAACATATGATCCCTCAACTACACTACCTTCACTTTTGGGTTCATCTTGATAATTTAAAAAACTAATGTTAGAGTTGCCAGCTAATTTTTCTTCTTCCTCAGTGAAGAGATTAGCATCATCTTCAAGATTCAATCAGGCTGTAATGAGAAATCCAATTTAGCTTCAAGATATCCAACTGTTGAGTTGGTTAGAGGTGCTTCGAGGGTGAGGTTCCTTTGTGGAGGAGGAAGGTGATTTAACTTTCCTTTATTCCTAGTAGCATTGCCTTGATATGCTTGATTCTAAAATGTCCTCCTTGGCATATCTTTATATGCAGGAGTAGATGACATCCCTTGCACCATTTGCTTTCTGAGAGCTAGCACTTCATTTACTAGCTTTTATACCATTGGGTCAGTGGTGACTATAGGTGAGTATTTAGAAGATGAAGAGGATTTACATTCATTAGGGTCTCTCCTTGTCTTTCCTACCAAGATAATGTCATCTTCTACCTTAGTATCCATGTCTTGAGTAGCAACAAGGTCTATGTGTCTATCCTGTCTCAGTAAGAAACTCACTTCAAGTAGTTGTGAGTTGATGAAGAAACACTTGAGATTCTGAGGTGTCAGCTGGGTGATCATGGGAATCCTATGTCTCAGCTTGTTGAACTTGGCAATGAAGTCCCTCATAGGTTCATGGGGCTCCTTCTTCATCTATGCAAGTTGGGCCAGTAAGGCATGTGCATCTTTTGTAGGCTTGAACCTAGCTTCAAATTTATCTTTAAAAGTGTCCCAATCAGTCACTGATAGAGCTTATAGATGGTAGAACTAGTCTGCAATAGTGCCTTGTAGTGTTTCTATGAATAGCCTGACTACTATGTCTTCATATTCCACACCTATTACACCATAGGCTATACTGAAGGCAGTAATATGTTCATCAGGGTGAACTTTCCCATCACCAAAAAATTTGGGGAAATTCTTTCTTGAGCTGCATGGAAGCTCATGTAGAGGTGGGGTCAAATTTAGTGGACCAAAAGAGTTACCCCAGGGCCCTTGAGCCATGATTTGATTATGTAAAAGTGTGATCACAAATCTGGGTGGAGTATGTATAGGCAAAACTCTACTAGCAATAGAAAAAGAAGCTCTACCTTGTGTTGGTGACCTGGTAGGGGTAGGAGGAATACTACTAGTTCTTTGTAGGTGAGGTTGTGGAGGAAACAAATCAAAATTGCTTTGTTGCACCAACTCAAAAGTAGGGTCAACAACACTTTGAGATTTGTAGCTTCTGGTATAACGTGGAGTTGCCAAATTATAGAACAAAAATGGAAAAGAGCAGGATCTACTTTAGCTTGAAGCTTGAGACTTCAAATTGCACACTCTTCCCTAGCAGAGTCACCAAAAACTATTGCACAAAGCTGGGAGGAAAAATTAACAATGAGAAAGCACTGGTGTTTCTCATTCTTCCATAGCAAGATAAATAGATAAGACTATAATGATAATGGTTAAGACACAGGTGATGTTTCAATCTGAAGCTTAAGGCTTCAAATTGCACAAAATTATTATGTCCCTAGCAGAGTCACCAAAAAGACTGTTGGGTGAATATTTTGTCAGTCAACTATCTGATTGAGAAAAATAGGTCTTATCATCCATAGAAAGGGAGATTGGTTGGCCCAGTGTGTAGGTTTACTACATCAGAGGTGGACAAATCTATCCTCTCATCAAGGGGAGGTTCCCTATAAATATGCAAGAGCTATATACTATAAATATGTAGAAAATAACACTCAGGGGTAGGATACACCATCCATCTCTCTTATTTCAGAGATGATGTTCACAAACAAAGGAGAAAATCTTGGTGAAAACACTGAAGGCACTTCTCTTCTTTTAGAAGTGTTCTTGTAGGAAATAACAAGAGTTATTTCAGGTAGTGACAAAGACTTGGTAACAAAGGATAGGAACTAGTAGGATGAAATGGAATGCAAAGTCTCCACATCAACTACCCAAAGAGTGAAACATAGAGGATAATGAGGGCACAAAGTCATCCCAAAATTCTCAACATAGAAGGAAAAGAAAAACACACATTGAAAACAATTGTGAAAGCACAAAGTCTTCCCACAGTTGGCTTCATGAAACTTTCCTTATTACTTTCACTAATTTTGCTTGCCAAATTAAACAAACAAGAACACATTCAGAAGATAGACATAAGAACAATCTCCTAAAATGATACAAGCTATGACAACAAAAGTCTGCAAATAACTTGCTTTCTCATTCAGATAAAATAAATTAAACAATAACCTAAGCTCAAAGTTTTAGTATTCTCCTTTCAATTGGGTAGAGTTTCACTTCTATAAAATGAAAAATTCCCCCTTGCATAATGAGAGAAATTACAATGTATAGCAACTATGCAAGGCTTGGCACTCTTTCCCATGGGATGACCCATGTTGCAGTCAACACCTTTAATGTGGCTTCAATTCTATCTAGAGGGACCATGCTGGGAGCTATGCATTGCCATAACTATGGCATGTCCATTCCTCTAATATGTCCCTTCTTAGTATGGACTATCTGGTCCCTTTCCTGATGTCTATGTAGCTATCCAATTCACCATTACTTCATGGAAGAAAAATAGGCTTGCATCCTTGATTTGGTGCACTTAGAAGTCTAGTTGATCCACTATTTCACCTACTAGAAATAACTCTTTTGAATATATTTTTGATCCTTTGTATTGATCTTCTCTCGCTTGTAGCAATTTGAGCCTTTGCGCTCTCTTTTCAGCCAGTCACTTGATTCTTTCTTTAAATTCTATGCTCTATTTGAATTTCCATGGATATTCCCTTACTTTAACTTTGACATCTGTGGGGATATCAATGGTCACTAGCCACTTGAACCATATTGAACCTTAAACCTTTGAACTGCTAAAAGTACATTGGTTCATTGGTTCATCAGTTCATTTTATCTCTTTTGTTCCATCACTTCCTAGTTCAGTCACTTTCCTGCTCCTTGGTTGAACCATCCATTGAACCACCTATTTGCTTCTTCTTTCTTTGACTGAGGCCACCTTTGAACCTTTTGAACCTATGAACCATTGAACTTTGAACTCTTTTACTTTAAGGTTCAATCGGTTCATTGATTCTTCCTCTGCCCATTGCTTCCTTATTCTTTCTAAGCTCTTTGATCTTCATCATACTAGTTGAACCTTTGAACCTATGATCTCATTGAACCTTTTGGTTAAATGGTTCAATTGATTCATTCTTTGAAGCCTTTTTTGTCTAAGTCTTTGAGGGTTCCTTTCTGCATCTTTGTTTAGCCTTTGGAACATCCCGAAGGGAAGGTGTCCCTTCAAGTTTTTCAAATGGTCCTTTCTCTGTCGTCAAGCGCCCCCCTGCAAGGGTACCTACCCTTCAAGATTTTTCTATGAGGCCTTTACACTTTAACTTACCTGATGGGTTCTTGCTTCTTCAATGGGTTTTTGCTTCTTCAGTGGGATTTTGGCTTTCAGGCTTTTCCGTTGGGCTTTTCCTTCAGACAAAATGTCTAAAGAAAAGCTTCTGTTACTTAGCCATTTTTTCTTTTCAATTTCTTTGGGCTCTCTTCTTGAGTGAATTCCTTTGGACAAAATGTCTGAACATTTTGTTTCCTTAGTCATTTTCCTAAGGAAAATACTTCTGAAAGAATTCTTTCAACCTCTTTTACTTAGTCATTTTCCTGATGGATTTCCAACTTTTGTCCACTTTTGCTCACTACCCTCCGCAAGGGTACTTGGCCTCAGTCCACTGCCCTCCACAAGGGCACTTGTTACTTTGGCTTTGGGGCAGCCCCTTGAACCTACCAAATGAACCAACTTTGGTTCAATGGTTTAATGGTTCAATCGGTTCATTCTTCTTTATTTGGCTAAGTCTTTTTGATCTTTTAAACCAAGCGTGTTGAACCGATTGGTTGTTGAACCCATTGAACCATTGAACCAAAGTGGTTCAAGGTTCAACGGTTCAATGGTTCAAGCCTTTGTTTAGAAGATTTTTGATGGACATTTTTGATTGAACCTAGTCATTGAACCAATCCTGAAAATGACGAAGTGTTGGAAACTTGATCTTTTGAAGGAATTTACCTATTAAAGCCATTAAACCTACTGAAGCCGCTAATTTCAAGCATGTTGAGTCTATAGATTCATATCTACAGAATCTTTAGATTTAAGTAAAAGCCTTGAAAAATGAATAACTTTAATCCTTAGAGCAAGTTTTGAAAAGGGGAGAGATGATTTTGGTTTGTTGAACCAAAATAGTTCATAGGTTGTCCCAAAAATGTCACTCATTTTTAGGGACAACATTATTAATGACCAGTCCACTCCTCCAAATTGAAGGAGTGGGTGGACTAAAACTATGTGAGGCTTGGTCTTTCTTCCCTTGTTTGTGCTAGTTACTATGGTTTCTTTTGTAGAAGTGGAAGTGGGGAGTGGAAGGGAGATAGGTGTAGACTAAACATGAAGTTGTGGGTGGATAGAGTAGTCTGCACTTTCCCAATCCTTCTTATTTTTGTGAACTCTCATAGTAAAATTACAAATAAGTATAGATGGAATAACCACAGGAAATGGTGTGGTAGTGATAATGGAGGGATCAATGGTAGTTATGGAAATAGAAGGAGAGGATGCAGAGGTGGAAGGAAAAAAGGGGGTGGATGTAGTAGAGGGAATGGGGACTTTTATAGAAGAGATAAGTATCTGATCAATAATAGAAATTAAACTCAAATGAAAACTATATAAAGTTTGAGTACCTTGAAGATGGAGCTCAATGGGGTCAACCATAAGAATCATAGCCTTGGATATTTCCAACTCAAACTCTTCATTTGAATCATCTGCTATGTCTATGATGACCACTTCATCTTCCCTTAATGGTTCTCAACTTGGAGGAAAGCCTTGAGATGCATGCATTATAGGTTTGTTCATGGGAGTCCTGGGCTTCTTAGAATAAACCAAAGTGGTCTTTCCTTGAATGAGAGAGCCCTAAGAGGTAGATGTTGTTATTTGTGAAGTAGTTTCCCTAATAGATGAGATAGTAGATACATAGGGGGTACCCATAGCAATTTGACTAGTGTTGGTAGTAGGCATTTCTTGCATCTTGTCTTCCTCCTCATTAGAGTCTAAACTAATAAGATCTCCTCTTTCTCTTCCTCTCTATGTATTAGGCTCAAGGATCCTGGGTTCTTTCTTTACTGATTTTAGTTTTAATTTTAATGGAATTCCTTGGGATGAGGAAGCTTCTTATTATCTGAATTGTTCTCTCCAAAATTTTAAATATTACCATCTCTTAAAGAGATATCTTTGGCTATCCAACTCCTTAGTGAAGATAATAGGTTTGGTTTAGATCATTCTAAAATTATCCTCTTGTATTACAGCAATTTGTGCTCATTCTATAAGTTCATCTAATTTGGCATTCATAAAAATAAAATCATAACAACAATAAGGCTAGTGAAAGTAAAGAATGTTAAACCCATGGATATGTCACTAGATTTTCCCGTGGGGATCTTAGTCTCTACATTCCATTGTATGGAATCCATAATGATTTCACTTTCCTCCTACATCTTCAAGATGTTTTCTCATAGTATATATCATTCTACCAATTGAATTTAAGCTTCCAAAGTATAAGCCTTTTTTTTGTCTAGCCAAATATTCCTCAAGCTATTCCATAACTAGAAATCAATCTCTTATTCTACCAACTTATTAGGTACATACTTCAAGATACATATGGGCTTAACCTTATTTCCCTAGATCATGATAATAGTAAAATTTGGGTACAGGAAATAGTCTCCTTTTCTACTCTTATTCTTTAGAATATTTTTTGCAAGTCGAGGCATAGGCGAGCTATGAATGGCTTGCCATACCTATGGGTAAACATCCTTGCATATCTCGACCATAATCTTGTGGTAAGCGTATACATGCATGAATTATTAACAGGGCATAGATTCTATTTTTTATACAATTTATGGCTAATTCCCATAGATTTTCCAAGTCCTTATAACATATTCCCATGACTACATCTACCAAATATGACATCATATAAAAATATCTCATAGGCGTGGGACATTTGTCCTTATAAAAAAACTACTCTCTCAATATCAAACTGATTACTTTCCTCAGGGCATATGCAGCATCATGTGATAACATCATATGTATCAATGGTACCTAATCTAAATTTATAAAATGGATGCTAGGCATACCATAAAATCTATTAAGCAAAGCCATACCTATCTGGATTTCCATCCTAAATGTGTTTATTGAAATTGCTCCCTTTGGCTTCATCCCTTATTAGGAGATAGATTGACCTAGGAGTATCCATAAGGAGAGAACCTTTGAGATTGAGGTTTTTGCTTTGAATTACATGAAAATGTGTTTATCATAGTAGATGTCTATTATGTTGAGAGATAGATACCTTTGAAAATAACTTCTAGAGATGCACACAACTATTGTATCACCACAATAATGTAGTAGATAAAGGTCTTGTGATATTTTGTTGTAAAAGAACAAATATCTAAGAAGGTCTATACATAGCATGACTTCTATTTTGGCTACAAAAAAATACAATCTTTGGAATTTTTAGGCTCAGAGTTCCTAAATGAATAGCCTTTTTGCTAGTATCATTTCATCATCTAGTGAAAACATGTCCACTAAATCAATAACATCCCAGAGTTTTGAATAGTTATGATACTTATCTTGAAATAACACTGCATCAAAGATAAACTCTATTTAATATTTAATTGAGAATGTAAATGGGAGATTTTTTCCTTAGAACATCTTATAATTGGAAGCCATAGTTACATGTTCTAGATTATTAAAATTTCCTTTGATATGTTATATACTATGCAATCACTTTGGCTCTTAACTTAGTCATTGTTATACTCACAAGATGAACTAGGGCTCTTGATCACTATTAGAAATGAAGATGATTCGATTGCAAGTTAACTTGGATGTAAATGATGGCTTCAATGGCTATGTATCATCTATATGGGATCATATTTGAATACCAATTTGTACAATATAAATATGCAACATTCACTTTTATAATTTATTAGCTTGAGTTGGTAGAGGGTCTTTAGTATTTATTAGATAGGAGGTATTTTATCTTTGTTTGTCTAAGTATGGTACATTTTTAATAGTTTTCTTCATAATAAGGCACGTAGGAGTACAATGTCAAAAAAGTGCTTTTAGGTCAATGTCCATGGATAATTCCCTTAGGGGGATTATTTTGAATGAAATGTTCATAGCAATTATCTTGAAGGAATCTTTTCATTGGGTAGAAGTCCTAAAACAATTATTCCAAAGGGATAAATCATGGCTAGATGGTATTTTCAAACTCCCTTGAAGGTTTCTTTTATTTTTAAGGGTTCACTTCATAGGGCATTTTCTCCATAACAAAAGTCCTGAAGGGTCTACTTGATAAATGCCAAAGGGTACTTCTAAAATTCTTGAAGGGTACTCTCATTAGTAGTCTATGGGTCACTTCAAATGTCTTGAAGGGTAGTTTTGGAGGGTTAAAGGGCACCTTTGATTTCCAAAGGTAACTTTTGTATGGCTAAGGGTCACTTCTTTTAGGAGAATTGTTTTGGATAAAAAGTCCAAAACAATTTCTTTGACAAAATAAGGCTTCCTAAAAGATTAAGCTTAGAAAAAAATAGGACCCAAAATTTCCTAAAACATAACATCTAAAAGATAATTTTGCACAAAGGATAGAGAATTAACTTGAAGACTATGAACCCAAATAGTTTATCTATAATATACAAGTTAATCTCATAAACACAATAAACACAATGCCAATATCATCCTGCCAAAAGAGTGAAATGTCCTAAATTTCTCAAATTTTGCATAATCATATGAAAGATCATATTTTGAAATAAAAGGTGGGTCCCCATTTTCTTGTGGAAAAGGGGGAGGTGTTGGGTGTAATAAATGGTGGCTTACAAGGGGAATACTCTTGAGTATTTAAGGACCCAAAACTCTAGTTAGTAATTAATAAATCAATTCTGATGTGTGTCATATAAAAAATACTTGAATTAGAAATATGAAAGGGACTCCTAAGTTAATTCATACAACATAATTGCCTTAAAATTTCTTGGATATATGTGTGATAAGTATTTAATTCATTTACCCCTTATTATGATGATTTTTATAAGGTTTTAATGAGGTTACAAGTTTTATTCTAGTTTCTTTTAAAAACAAGGGAAACTTAGGCATTGTTCTTCTACTAGCCAAGCATTCATAGCCTTGATAGAGATACCTTGGATTACTTACCTTCTCCTTCTATTGATTTATTTTAACCATGATGCATGGTACATTGGCCTTATTTCATCATGTGAGCCCTTTCTTTTAATTTTCTTTAGGTCTTTTTCTACTCTTTAGAACTCATTAGTTCTCTCTCTCTCTCTCTCTCTCTCTCTCTCTCTCTAATATTGAGTAATGGAGAAGAAAAGAGATGGAACCCTAGTGATATAATATAATTATAAAAAATAAATTATTACTAGGATTCCCTACCAACAAGATATATACCCAAAATTATCTTTTCTAGCAAGTATTATCTTGATAAGTGCATTTGATCCAATAAAATAAGAAAAATTTGTAAATTTGTATGAATATTGTGAGAGCAGCTTCCATGTGCTTGATAAAAGTATTTAATTATGACACTAGCATAAATAATATATGATTACCTACTTTCATTCTAAAGAACTCAAAACATATAAATATACCCAAACTATATACTAATCTCTAAATGTGTTAAGATTTAAATTTTCCCCATTTTTAAAAGTTTCATACTCAATTGTTTTGGATTAATTTTGGTAATAACTAGAGAAAACATCATCTTGATCATCAAAATAAACCAAGAACAACTAATCTATAAAGTAAGGAACTACTCTAGAAAGCACAATACTGAAAGCAAGAAAGATTAATCTAGGAAAACTTTGAAATCTATTCTAATAAAATAGTGAAATATAACCTAGAAAGCATTGAAGTGTAATTTACTCCTATATCTAAACTTATCTAAATCCTCTCAATCAGTAATATCCATAGATGGAAAATATCTTAAGTAATGCTTTAAGAACTATCTATTAACTCGATATGTAAGGTCATTACCCTAGAGGTCTTTCAGATGAAATGTGGTATTGCCCATGATCTCTAAAATCTGATATAGTCCAATCCATAATGGAGCAAACTTTTCATGATATCCTTTCTTTTCATGGTAACACCAGATTTGAAAATTTGAATGCTTTGACTTTTTTCTTTTGTCAAACCACCTTTTAACTACATCCTAGTGTTTTTTGAATGTCTACAAAGTTTTTGTCCTTGAATCCTCCATTTCTATTATATCAAGTAGTCTTGATTTTGCTTTATCATTTGGTTCCATGTAATCTTGTATGAACTAATAAGTGGGTAGATTCAATGTGATGGGAAAAACTAGTCTATGTCCATACACCAATAGGTAAGATGAATCTTTCAAGGCTTACTTGTATCTCATCCAATCTACCCAAAGAGCATACTTTAGTAAATTATGCCAGTCTCTAAGCTTATCCCATACTAACTTATTGATTATCTCAATTATATTTTTATTTGTTGATTTAGTTGATCCATTCCCCTAAGGGTAGTGGTTAGAAGTTGACCTGATTATAATTTGATTGTCATTTGCCTACTCAGAGAACTCTACTAATATAAATGTTGGTCCATTGTCACATACTAGAGAGATGGGTATGCCAAATCTAGTAGCAATGTGTTCCTCCAAAAAGTGAATCACATCTTATGCTTTGTTATTCTTAATGGTAACTACTTTCATCCATCTAGTAGATTAATATGTATCCATAAGCATAAATTTATGATTGGTTGAAGAATTTGGGTTGATTACACCAATGAAGTCTAATCCCCATTATGCAAATGGCCTTCCTTAAATAACTAGTTGTAGAGGTATGGTTAGGTGAACCTCCCTTTTGGCCAATGCTTGACATTCATGGCAAGTTATGATGTGCATGTAATATCCTTGAATATGGTTGGCCAATAGTATCCCAACCTCAATATTTTATGGGTTGTGGTGTTGCCAACTGGGTGACCACTGCCTATCTTTTGATGTAAATTTTCTAGGATATCCTTGGCCTCTTCTACATATATACATCTAAGATATATACCGTCATAGTTCAATCTATAGATAATTCCCTTTTTTATCATGAAATGAGTAGTTTTGAGCCTCAAATCTCTCCTCCTTTCTCTATTATATTTTGGGGGACAAGTTCTCGTAGGTAAGTACTAAACTATGTATGTATACCACTCACCTTTAAAAACTTGTGCTTCACATACCTCTTCAATAGTGATTCATGGGTCAGGCTCAATTATGAGCTGAATAATGCCTTATCCTTTGATGATATTTTCAATCCTAATCTCTATGTCAAACTCCAGAGCTTAGCCATACACTTCCCTCAATGTTCCCCTAGCTCATTCTATGATAGGGTAAACTTAATAGTAGGGTCTAGGATAATATCAATGTTTTGTTCCTCAAAGTGTAATGTCTAAATTTCTTCATTACCTTAACAAGGGCAAAGATTTACTTGTCAATAATGGAGTATCAAAGTTTAGCAACTTTCAAATTGGTGCTCATGAAGATGATTGGATGTTCTATCTCATCCTTCTTCTGTGTGATCATGACATCAATTGTGTTTGGAAGTAAAGGAGTATAGATATATATCCTTTGTAAAGTATGGACTAAGTAATACTGGAGCTTGTGGTATTGCATCCTTAATGTCTTGAAAATACTTTTTGGATTTGACTATCCATTCTATCTTGGCATCTTGCTTGAGCATGGCATTTAAAGGCTTGTTGATTTTTATGAACCCTGAGATAAACTTGCTTATGGAGTTGATCTTTCTAAAGAACAATTTCAACTCCTTTTTACTATTTGATAATTGAATCTTTTAAATTGCTTAGATTTTATTAGGATCAATGGTGATCACATCCTTAATGATAATGTGTCCCAACAATTTGCCTTCAATGACTTTGAATATGCTTTTCTTCAGATTTAATGAAACATCAAATATTCTATACTGCTCAAATATAGATTGTAGTAGAGTTATATGATGCTTTATATTCTTTGAAAATACTGAGGTCATCCATATAAATAATTATACATTTCCCAATAAATCCTTTGAAGGCATGATCCATGGTACATCAGAAGGTAGCTCTTCTAATTATTAGGCCAAATGGAATCCTTTTGTATGCATAAGTTCCCTATTTCATGGTAAATGTAGTCTTCATCCAGTCTTTAGATTATACTAATACTTGATTGTAGCCTAAAAATCCATCTAAAAATGACATCATTTTAGAACCACTCATGATTTGTATTACCTCATCTAGTGATGATATAGGGTAATTATCTTTTTCAAAAGCTTTATTCAGATTTTTTAAGTCCATGCATAGTCTAATTTTTCCATTATTCTTTCTTATTGGCCCAAATTGATCACTAAGGTGGAGTGCCATATGGGGAATACAATTTTATCACTTAATAACTTCTCCATTTCTCTCTGAATAAGAGGCTCTAGGATAGGATTCATGGGCCTTTGCCTTTGTCTAAAGGGTTTATGATTTTGCTTGAGGGGAATGGTGTGGGTGATGACCTAGGGGTCATACACTTTTAGGTCCTCATATTTCTAGGTGATAACATCACTATACTAAGAGATTAAATCCCTCATTCATTGACTTTCCTTAGGAGTACAACTAAGACCAATATTGACATAATCTGGATTATGTTCATTTCCTACATTTTCTTTCTTGAAGATGGTTCATTGACCTTGAGTTATCAAAGTTGATGTGCCTGAGGATCCAAGTTGAAAGTCCTTTCCAAAGACTAAGATGACTGGTATTCAAATCTCCTTAAGTTGGATAAGGCCTTCTTTATCTATTTATTCTTGATAAAGGTGATTAACATCCTTTTCATTGATGATTTAGGACTAAAATCCCCTAAATTCATTAAGAACCTGATGATCTACTGGTCATCATCAAAAACCTAGAATTTTTCTACATTATGTAGAACAAAGGGACAAAGAACCAATTCAATAGAAAATATTTTTACCTTAGATTCCTACAGTGTTTCCAAATTAGTAGTAGCAATAACCAGTGAATTAGTGACTTGATTTAGTTCTCTCGAGAGACACTATGTTGAAAGCTTCGAAGCTTTCAATTAAATCTTATGATCTATGGTTATATCTATTAAAATAAGACAATTTTCACTAGTATTTATTTCTTATCTGGTGAACTACCAGTTATGAATCCCTGAATATTTTTATCTATTTTACATTATTCTTAAGTGCAAATTGTAGTCCTAAGATTAGAGCCTCATACTCAACCCTATTATTCATAAATGTAAATTATAATTTTTAGGTGGTTAAGAACTTATTACCTTGAGGATCAATTAGCCTAATTCCCATACCTAATCCTTACATGGACTTGACTCCATCAAAATGTAATGTCCATAGCTGATTTGAACCTTCAACCTCCATATTGTACATTAAATTATGAGTGCTAAAAGTATAGATGCTCAACGAGTGAGAATCATACTTTACCTCTTCATTTTCAGCATTTTATTCAGTGATGGGATATTTCATTCTAGGCTCTCTATCAATTTTGATCTAATTTTCAACTCCATTCCATGGTAGCTATATGTGTGAGAAGTCTATGGAAAGATACCCATTAAGCATTTTGGACTAGTCTTTGCTCAGTAATAATCCATAGCCTTCTGGTATGTCCACTACCAAGATATTGATAGTCATCTAGACTCTTAGTTCTAATGTTATTTAAATGTGTACATTATTCAATTCTCCCATTACTGGTACTACTATTTTATTTAGTTGAGAGACTGATCTCTTTGAAGGTCTGGGAGTAAGACCAAGATTTTTACATATAGAAGTAGGCATAATAGTTGTAGATGCTCTAGAATCAACCAAATAGTTTTGAATATTCTTACCAAATGCTCTAATGGTCAGCAAGAATGGTGGTACTTCAAGCTTACCCTTATAGAAGACATTGGTATGAGCTACTTTTGCTTTGTCTAAAGTTGTTCTAGTTTTCTCCATAAGGGTATTTCTAGTGATAAACTTCCATAATAGTTACTTTTATTTAGTGATTTAGGCTAACTCATGAAGCATGATATTTACCTTGATTTTCTTCATATCTTCCATGATATTATATCCTCTAGATTTTCTTGATTCTTCCTTGTTTGGTAGTAGATCATTCCCTTTTGGAGGGGGTGGATTATTCTCTACTTTGGGATTGGGTGAAATTATTGTGGTGTTTGGAAGAGTTGATGTGATCAAAGGCTGCTTGTTCCTCAAGTTGTATGCACCTTTATAAAACTACTAGAAGCATGAACTTCATCTGTATTATCTTCTACTTTGTTGTCATCTTCTCCTAAAAAGGCAAATTCATGAGTCTCAAAGAACATGGATGTGCTAGATTATCTAGGGTCTTGATGAGATTCTAGTAGATTACTCATCTAATCCTACCTTGTATCTTCCTTCTAAAAGATTTCAAACATTATACAAAATTCAATGCAATCAAGCTCACCATGCTAGGGCATATTATGTATCCTACACCAATTGGGGAAAGCTATTTCACTGATGTTAATTTCTGGGAGTCTACTAGATTTATCCATATTATTTATAGGCCTATTAAATGGCTCATTATATCTTTGGAACTTAGTGTTATGGTTTCCCATCTGAGCATTGGTATTGGCTAACTTTCATTGCATATTTAAAAAATTATTACTCAATTTCTATACCATCTTCTTAATAGAATCCAATTCAACATTTTTGGAATCCACAACTTGTAGAATAGATATAAGAAGTGTAATTACATGTTTTTATTAGTAACTATTGCCTATCATGTGATTATTCAAAAATCATAAACTTGGTTACATCATTTGTGTTAATGGAGGTAGCATATATAACTAATTCTAGTTATATGTTGGAATATTATGCTTCACATGTGGTATTAGATTAAGTGTTGGAAGTCCATTACTGATAGTAGGTACCCCAAGTGTCTATAGGTTGAGTTGTCTATTTATGTTAATGACTTATTTGAATTCTAATGCCAAAGTATTATCAGCAAGTGCTCTTCTTAAGAACATAGTGGTAATAGGATCTAAGGCATTTTTGTATTCTCTAGTGCTAACATTGGTTGTGTTTTATACCCCAGGATCAACTAGTTATACATCTTCTACCACCTTACATTGAAAGCACAAATGGGCTCATTAGGTTCCCTATTCATGTTGGTGAAGTGTTGATATACCAATCTAGGATTGGTGACCTGTCCAAATTACATAAGAAAAGTTGTTTAACAATCCTCCTAAGTATTGATGGATTTTTCCATTAGATTCAAATACCAATCATAAGTAGCATCCATTAAATTAAAATGGAATAACTAACATGTGACATCCTCATCTATTACATTCATTAATCTTAAAGTAGATTTAACATATTTAATATGCTCTTCTACAGTCCTTGGCCTTGAAGGATAAAAGGATGGTAGATATTTTTTGGGGTTCTAAGGTAAATCATGCATGTGCCCCAAGATGGCAATGGTATATCCAACTAACCAGGGCTGTTGCTAATCCATTGGTTAATTAACAAGCAAAGGGTTCCTTATGGGTAAAGGGTTCCCTAGTGGAGGTGGATTGTTTTGAACTAGAGTTATTAGCACAACTCCAGGTCTCTTATGGCTTGCCAAGGGTGATAATAGTAAACCAACCTAGGCATTATATCGGGTCACTCTCCTAGGTGACTCAAGTACAAATCTATGCAAGGAATAACCTCTATTATTGGGATAAGACTCAAGGCCTTCTTTTTAATGACAATGAAACTATTGATGCAGGTTTTATGTGCACCACATTCATAACAAGGTAGAATTTAATGTTTTAGGATTTTAATGGAGGTACAGTCCACTCTAGGGTATGAGTTTTAGATATGTGGTCTTTGACAACCTCTTGATGTAATAGAGGGTAAGGTATGTAGGTTGTTAATAAGGTTTTTAGATGGAGGCATGGATTTCTAATAGAGTGACTTCCTACATCAATTGGATGGGTGGTTGTATTCGAATCTAGAGTGAGTATATCTTTATGATAAAACATAAAAATAATGGTAAGGTAGGGTAGAAAAAAAATTCCATGGATTTCAAGAATTACTTCCCTAGTTGGTTTCTAGATAGACCTATATTTTCTTAAAACTAATACCTATTACTAGCAGTAATTACACACATACAAATAAACATGGTTAAAAAGTCTAAGGAAAATAATATGCAAGAAGTTCACCAACCTCAAACAAAGGTTGTTCCTATCAAGGTAGCTATTTTCCACCCTTTAATCAAGATATTATGGCTTGGGCTAATGAATTATCTAAGGTAGCTATAAAACACACTAAAAAAACTACACCAAAAAAACACCAGTGCACATCAAAAAATATGATTAATCTAACTTGACTATTTCAATCAACACATTCACAAATAAAGAATCTATTTTTAGCTTTAGCACACTAAATATTATTGAAGTAAACAACCATATAAATAATAACTAATAATATAAAAATGGAAAGAAAATAATCAAAACACTTCGCTTGATGACCAAAATGGCTTGTTGTTTTGTATTCTAAAAAAATTTGACAAAAAATAAAGTTGGGGTATAATTATATTTAATATCTTTGAAAAGTGATCACCTCATCCTCCAAGTCTAAGAATGATTATTACATTTGGTGGTTAAAATGTGTAGTTTTGACTATGGTCTAAAACCACCTAAGAAAATCTAAAAAAATCTATAAATAAACAAATTAAATTTACAAAAGTATACAACAAGTGCATGTATAATTAAATACAAATTCAATTTTTCAATGATTTTTAAAATTTACAAGGAGAATCTAAATATATGTGCTACTATAGGAGTTACACATGTAGAAGGCTAAAGTTGTGTGGTCTAAAGTGTTGCATGGGCGTTACTAGGAGTGGAAGTCAAATTAGAAGTTGAAGATGTAGCAACACTACCAAAAGCTTGCTACTTTTTCACCTCATTATCTTAATAGACTTTGTACATTATCTTCAGATATTATAAAATGGTTTCTAATTTAATTAATGAAGGTCAATTGAGTTTTTTGGTTTGTTCGAGGAGTCTTGCATGTTCATCTTTAGTTACTTGAAACTTACTCCAAAATATCTCAACTTTGGTCACCTTCTTCCTCACTTTTCTTAACTCTAATTCTATTATTTCCACTGCCAATCCTTGTATGCTCTACTTGAATTTATTGGTCCCCTCTTTGACAATTCTATCAAAATTAATTCTACTAATCAATTTACCTATAGAATCCCTTTCTTCAGATAATTTTAGCTCATTCAAAATTTAGAGGAGTTGAGCCTCATATGCCTAGTACTTTGGAATTAAAGTTACAATTTATTTCAACCACTCCTTTACCTTTTCATTCCTAATGATAACTATATTTAGGGCATTATATGCCTTGAATGTGGTCATTAAGTCAATATGGATATATAATGAGTTGCCTATGTAGACAACTAGTATTTTAAGCTTGACACTATCTTGAACCAAAGAGCTATAGAGTTAATTTGCTTGGTTCACATGAGGTGCCATCTCAACCTTCATAAATTCCATGGCCTCTAAACATTTTTAGCATTTAGATACAGCCTCCCAAACCTTAGCTTTGATACCTATAGGAATATGCACTATGCTAGATTATCCTCTGATCTACTCAATCTATGGTCATAATTCTTGTACCTCCTCTTCTAGTTCCTACCATGCTAACTCTATACCTTCATGGATGGCCACCACCACATCAGTGTGTGCTTAAACCAAGTCTAAAATATTCTCTTCATACATAGACTACCTTGGATACTTGTTCTACCTCTTAGTGAGGGAGAACATTGATTTTCATTCTTCAAGGATGATGCACATACCCTGGTCATCTTCAAGTTTTCTCTTCTTCACTCTTTGTATTGTACTAGTTGGGGGGTCAAAAAAAGTGGACATAGAGGGGAGCTCAGTGACCTTATAGATCATAATTTTACTCCTCAAATCCATGTCCTAAGGTGGAACGTTTAGGGGTGTACCAATGATTGTAATAACAATTTTTTTCTTGACCTCCTCATATTTATTTTGTTTCTTACTAGCCTTTGCCAAAACATCAAGTAAGGAAGGACATATTATTTTTTTCTAGTCCTCTCCTCTATCTTGAGGGAGTGGGTGGAATAAAACTATGTGAGGCTTGGCCTTTCTTGCCTTGATTGTGCTAGTTACTATGGTTTCTTCTATATAAGTTGAACTAGGGAATGGAAGGGAGATCTATGTAGACTAAACATGAATATGGGGGGTGGTCAGAGTAGTATGCACTTTCCTAGTTACCTTCTTTTTATGAAATCTCATAGTAGAAGTACTAATAAGTATAGAGGGAATAGTCATGCGAATGGTGTGGTAGTGATAATAGAGGGATCAATGGTGGTTGTGGAAATAGAAAGAGTGGATGTAGAGGTGAAAGGAAAAAATGGGGAATTCGACAAAATAGATGATTATTTGATCAACAATAAAAATTAAACTCAAAGGAAAACTAGAAAAGGTCTGAGTACCTTGAAGATGGAGCTCAATGGGGTCAACCCCAAGACCCATAGCCTTGGTTGTCTCTAACTCAACCTCTTCATCTAAATTATCTACTATGTCCATGATGATCACTTCATCTTCCCTTGATGGTTGTGAATTTGGAGACAAGCCTTGAGATACATGCACTATAGGGATACCTATGGGAGTCCTAGGCTTCTTAATACATACCAAAGGGGTTTTTCCTTGAATGGGGGGTATCCATAAGAATTTGACAAATATTTGTAGCAAGCATTTCTTGCATCTTGTCTTCTTCCTCATTAGAGTCCAAGTTGATAAGATCTCCTCTTTCTCTTCCTCTCTGTGTACTAAGCTCAAGGATCCTAGGTTCTCTCTTGACTGATTTTAGTTTTAATTTTAATGGAAGTCCTTGGGATGAGGATGCTTCTTATTTTATAGATTTTTTTCTCTAAAATTTTAAATTCTATCATCCTTTAAAGAGATCTCTTTGGCTTTCCAACTCCCTCGTGGAGATACTAGGTTGGGTTTGGATCATTTTGAGATGATCCTCTTATAATCCATCAATTTTTGCTCATTCTAGCACTTATCTAATTTATAATTCATAAAAATAAGGTTTATGGTAGTAAGGAATTTTAAACCTATGGATATGTTATTGAATTCACCCATGGGGATCCCAGTCTCTGCATGCCATTGTGGGGAAGCCATAATGATTTCACTTTCCTCCTACATCTCCAGGATGTTTTCTCATAGTATATATCATTATACCAATTGAAATTAATATTCCAAAGTATAATCCATTTTTTTCCCTATCCAAATTCTTCTTAATGCTATTTTATAACTAGAAATCAATCTCTTATTCTACCAACTTATCAAGTACATACTTTGGGAGACATAGGGGCTCAACCTTATTTCCCTAGATCATGATAATAGTAAAATCTATGTATAGGAAATAGTCTCCTTTTCCACTCAAATTATTTATAATATTTTCTCCAAGTCAAGGCATAGGTGAGTCATGAGTGGATTTCCATACCTATGGGTAAACATCCTCACATAACCTGACCATATGCTTGTGGTAAGCATATACATGCATGAATTGGTAATGGTCATATATTCTATTTTTTATGCAATCTATAGCTAAATCACATAGATTACCCAAGTCCTTATAACATGTTCCCATGACTATGTCTACCAAATATGACATCATATAAAAGTATCCCATAGGGTGGAACATTTATCTTTATACAGAATCTGCTCTCTCAATCTCAAACTAATTGCTTCCCTAAGGGCATACATAGCATCATGAGATAACATCATATGTACCAATGGTACCCAATCTAAATTTAAAAAATGGATGTTGGGAATACCATATAATATATTAAGAAAATGCATACCTATCTAGATTTTTATCCTAAATTTGTTGATTGGAATCACTCCCTTCACCTTCATCCCTTGCCAAGTGATAAACTGGCCTGGGAGTAGCCATAAATAAAACACCTTTGGGATTAAGGTTTATACTTTAAATTTTACCCAAATGTGTTTATAATAGTATATGTTTGGTATGTTGAGAGATATATATGTTTTAAAATTGCTTCGAGAGATGCACACAACCATTGTATCACCATGAGAATGTAGTAGATAAATGTCTTATGATATTTTACTAGAAAGGAACAAATCTTTGAGAAGGTTTATACATGGTATAACTTCTAGTTTGTCCATAAAAAAATTCAATCTTTGGAATTTGTTGGCTAGGATTTCCTAAACAAATAGCCTTTTTTCTATTATCATTTCATCATCTAATGAAAACATGTCCACTGAATGAATAGCATACCAGAGTTATGAATAGTTTTGATACTTATCTTGAAATACCTCCACATCAAAGATAGTGTCCTTAAACTTTGTAGAACCCTTTATTGAGAATGTAGATAAGTGATTTATTTTTTGAAATATCTTGGAGGTGGAAGCCATATGTGTGTGTGTGTGTGTGTGTGTGTGTGTGTGTGTTTTGGACTACTACAATTTCCTTTGATATGCTACATATTGGGTAATCACTTCGGCTCTTAGCTTAGTCATTGTTATATTCACAAGATGAAATAGGGATCTCGGTCATTGTTAGAAATTAATATGCTTCAATTACAAGTTAACTTGGATGTAAATGATGGCTTCAATGTTTGCATATCATCTATATATGATCCTATATTGAATACTAATTGGTGTGATATAAATATGCAATGTTCACTTTTCAAATTTGTTAGCTTGGGTTAGCAGAGGGTCCTTAGTATTTATCAAATATTAAGTATTTTATCTTTATTTGGATAAGTATGGCACAATTTTAATAGTGTTCTTCATAATAAGGCACTTAGGAGTATAATTTCAAAAAAGTGATTTCAGGTCAATGTCCATGGATGATTTCCTTGGGAGGATTGTTTTGGATGAAATGTCTATAACAATTATTCTGAAGAAGTATTTTCATTGGGTAGAAGTCCCAAACTAATTTTTTTGAGGGGATAATTCATGGAGAAAGGTTATTTTAAAACTCCCTCAAAGGGTAATTTTGGTCTGAAGGGTCCACTTCATAGGGATTTTTATCCATGACAAAATTTTCAAATGGTCTACTTCACAAATTATGGAGGGCACTTCTAAAATTCCCAAAGGGTACTCTCATATATTTATGAGTCACTTCAAAGGTCCCAAAGGGTATTTGGAGGGTTGAAGGGCACCTTTGATTTCCAAAGAGAACTTTCATATAGCTAAGGGTCACTTTAAAGGTCTTGAAGGGTAAACTTCACAAAACTCAAAGGGTATGTGCCTTTAACTTGAAGGGTTGGTTCAAGAAGTCCAAAGGGCAAGTGCCCTTCAAAATAGTTATTTTAGGGATTATGCATTAGAAAAAATATCTAAAATAAAAAGTTTGAAGGAAGTGGTTTGGGGAAAAAGTGTAGGATAAAAATCCTGAAAGGCATGTCCATGGTAAAAAAGGTTCATTCACAAAGATTGAAGGGCACTTTTGTAGGGCAAAATAAGGTCAAAATAAATATCCTAAAGGATCAGTTCTATAAGGTAAAGGGTTCAAAAAAATTTGAAGGGAAATTATAAAAAAACTTGAAGGGTGTGTTCCCTAAAGGATTTGGTCAAAAGGGGTTTTATTGGTCAATTTGGAAAGGCTGAAGGGATAATTAAAAGGGTTCTAAAGGGTAGGTAGAAAGAAATCAAAGGGTCTACTTTGGAGTAAAAGTTTGACTAAAGGGTCTACTTTGCAAAGGCTGAAGGGTAGGTTGGCAAGGCAAAAAGGTAACTTCAAGATCTCTAAAGGGTAATTTAAAAATGCCAAAGAATAATTTGGCAACAATTTGAAGGCTCTACTTCATATGGAATTTTTCCATGACAAAAGTCCCGAAGGATCTACTTCATAGAAGCTGAAGGGTACTTCCAAAATTCCCAAAGGGTACTCTCATATGGTTTAGTGTCATTCCAAAGGTTATGAATCATTAGTTAGATAGGGCCAAAGGGATAATCCATTGAGTAATTCATTTTGGGGAAAGTGTATTTGGTCCAAAATTCCTTACGGTGAAAATCTTGTAGGCTAAAGTTTTTTGGCAGAATTGTTTCGAATAAAAAGTTTGCAATAATTTCTATAACAAAATAAGGCTTCCTAAAATAATAAGCTCTAAAGAGAATAAGACCTAAAATTTCTTGAAACATAACATCTAAAAGATAATTTTTCATAAAGGATGGAAGAATTAACTCAAATATTATGAGCCTGATGAATTTATTTGCAATATACAAGTTAGTCTCATAAACAAAATAAACACAATGCCAATATCATCCTACTAGAAAAGTGAAATGTCCTAAATTTCTCAAACTTTGAATAATCATACGAAAGATCATATTTTGAAAGAAAAGGTGGGTCCCCATTTTCTTGTGGAAAAGGGGGGTGTTGGGTACAACACACTGGTTTGAGACATCTTCATAATTTTTTAAGATAGATTTTAGATATTTAGCATCCTTCACAGAGGCTTCCCCTAAAATGATCATATCATATATAAACTATTCATGGGTGATAGGCTCTATATTGAGTGACAATTAGATGCCTTTGATTAGGCCCTATGTGTGGGCTTTCAACAAGATCCTTCTTAGAGTTTCTATCACAATGATGAAGAGGTATGGGGAGAGAGGGTATCCATTCTTAGTCCTTTAGAGGCTAGGAAGAACCCTTTTGGTACCCCATTCATGATTATGGATAATTTATGTGTAGCTATGAAATTATAGAATATTTTTCTTAGGTCATGATTAAAGCCCAGCTTTTCTAGAATCATCATTAGAAAACTCTAAGAGATTAAGTTGTATGTTATATTCATGTTTAGCTTAAGGAACATTCCTTGCCTTGGGGATTTGGAGATGGAATGAATGGATTCATGCACCAATATGATCCCATTTATTATTTGTCTTCCAATCATGAATTTTCCCTAATTTTCCCTAATGACTTTATCTAAGAGATGTTGTATTCACTTCACCAATATGATAGAACAAATTTTGTAGGTAGTATTGAAAATACTAATAGGGCAGAAGTCCTTTAGATTATTTTCTCCTATATTTTTTTGAATCATAACTAATAAAGTGTTATTCATTTCTCTAAGAATGGTTCTGGATTGAAAAAATTCCCTAGCTACTACCTTAACCTCAGTGTGAACTATATCCCAAAATTTTTGGAAGACAAAGGGTGGGAAACCATCAAGCATCAAGGCTTTGAAACATTCCATCACAAATTCCATGTTTTATACCTCATCAAATAGGACTTTAGTAAGGGAAGCATTGTGAGTGTCAGATATAACTTTGTCAAAGTTATTTAGAGTGTTTTCCACTACTTGTTGATCAGGGAGGTCTTCTTCTATAAGGAGATTTTTGAAGAAATCATTTGTATGGTAAGAGATCTCCCCATCTTCTTTACTAAAATTTCCATTATTCATTTATAGTTAACTGATTATATTCACATTTCTATGTTTGGTTTTCGAATGATGGAAGAACTTGGTGTTCTTGTCCCCCTCCTTTAGCCAAGTGCACCTAGACTTTTGTCTCTAATATGTTTCTTCCTTTGCCTCAAGGTTGTGAAATTGGCACAAAATTTATTTTTCCCTTTAATAATTTTGCTCATTGTTGCCTTCCAGAGCTGAAATTTATTTGATTTTTGTTAATTCCACCTCCAATGCCCTTTTTTGTAAGAAGGTATCCCCAAAAACCTATTTGTTCTAAATTTTTAGATTTACCTTGAGAAAACTTAGTTTTTTGTCAAAATAGACATGTCAAAGCCCAAGAATGGTTATTTCCACCATTATTTTAAGGATTTAATCAGGTTTGGGTGATGGAGCCACATACTTTTAAATTTGAAGGGACTACATTTTGGTTTCAAGATTTTCTCACCTTTAAGATCAAAGGATTATGATCTGACCTGATTCTAGGTAGGGAGGAGAGTCTATTGGAGAATTGGATGTCCTAGTTTAGAGAGATCAAAACTTTATCAAGGTGGACTTGGACAAATTGTCACCTAATCTTCTATTTGACAATGTGAATAGGTTACCATTTAAGACCACATCCACAATCCCTACTCTTATGATGAAATATTAAAATCCATCATGTTTTCTATGAGATATAGATGCCTCTCTCCTTTATCCCCAAGATTAAGAGGGGTATTAAATTCCTTAGCTATGATCTAGTTCCATCTTTCACAAGTCCTTTGAAAGGAAAGCATACCTTCCCATAAATTATTTCTAGTATTTTTGATGTTTGGGGTATAAACATTGGAAAGGATCCATTCCTCATTTCTATTTAAATCTTTGAAGATAACATATATCTGGCCATTATCCTTCCATAGAAGATTTCCTTCAAGATAATTTAGGTTGCAAAAAACTTCAAGACCCGCAAAGGTGCCTTTAGAATCTGATTCTAATACCTAATCTTTTCTCCATAATTTCTCAACATATGATCTTAAATCTATTTTAGACATTTTAGTTTCTTGGATGAGTAGAACTATAGAGCTGACTCTTTTTTAAGGTTACAAAGGGTCCTCTATTTCTTGGGGTTGTTTAACCCTCTGATATTCCATGTTAGGATTTTCATTTCTTATCCCAATTTATTTTGAGGGTTTGTTGGGATCCCTTAGAAATTTTTTTAGCCATTTAAATATATTTTATTATATGTATATTTTTATAATCTATAATATTTTGTTGATACATAACTAATTAAACTTATGTTACAATTATGGGGGAAATTTTTTTCCATTTGTTCAATCATGCAAAAAAACACACCAATTTTGCCATTAAGTCTTACCATCACTACATCAAAATTAGATTTATTATATAATACTCTTAAAAATGTAATAGGTAGATGGATTGGTTGATTTACACCCTTATAAAAGGGTTAAACCATATTATAAATATAGGTGCATGTTGAAGATTTTTAGGTTTATCTTGAATTTCAAAAAAGATGGGTATCTTGTAAACTTCACTGAGAGGGATATCAAAATACTTGAGATGGATTATAGTACCATGTGCATGAACATGTGAAATAAAATAATAAGTTAAGGATCTAATCTAACAAGGGGATTTAGTACAATGTCACTAATCTTAGGAAGGGAAAGATCTATAAGCATGTAATTAAGGTGATATATTTGGATAGAAAATTTAAAAATGATGACATTAGCAGGAGTTCCCAATCCTATATTGAATCTCCTTTATTTTATATGGGAAACTTATTTTCCACATAACTTGGAACTCATCATAGCATACTTGATGAGTTTCTTTGGGAATATGATTGTGTTCCAAAAAAATTTGATGTAACTCCATGTAATATGGAACTAGATGTTATGGTGAGTGAATTTTAGAATGATTGGTGTAATACAAGTGGAAGCCTTTTGTGCATTAGTTTAATATTTTTTCAAAAATCTAAATTTTGATAGATATTTTGTATATGATTTGAAAAATGACATTGCATAAGTGGGTGAGCCACTTAGAATTCAATATCCATGGTTTATCCCATCTTTACAAAGAGTAAGGGTATGTGTTCATCATAGAGGAAGGTGTCCAACAATACAAAATCTTAATATCTATGCTGAATAATGTTAGAGAATTAGATTTCAAGAGATATCTCAAACTTAAGGTCAACATTTTCCCAAGTTAGGAAAGAAGGCCAAGTAAGTGGCTTGAAAAGGTGGCATGAAAACATATTTAATTCCTCCATAAGGTATTATTTTATTTTATTTATTATCATTTCATTCTAATTAATATTTTTATTTTCATATTATAATCTCTACAACTCAATTTAATATAAAAAATTCTTTTACATTTTGAAGGTGCATCACATGCTACTTCTGAAGGTGAATCGCATGATACCACTAATATAAATCATCATAGACTATCATTTTCAATATGTGGAATCCAATAGCATGATGAAATGGTAAGTGTATTAGGAATTCACTTTTTTAAATTCTTGACAAACACATGTTAAAATTGTCACAACCATATTTGTGTAGTTTGTTATATACATGTAAAAAATCAATTTTAAAGGATCCCATAACCTTTACATATTGAGATAGAGTACTAAAAAAACTCCCCAAAAAACCTACCATAAATTAAATCCCACTAGGGATCCTATTTAAAACCACATAGAACCCACACTGAACCAACCAAGGAGTAATCTAAAAAAAAAAAAAATTAAAATAATAAGAAACTAAAGAAATCTAACTAGCCACAATGCCAGTCATGGTTCTAGGTTTTTAGTCTCCATGGTATTTGAGGTGCCTAGAAGGTATTTGTTTTTATTTTTTTCCTTATTCATAATGCCTATAGTTTTATTACAAGGACCCTCTATGTTGGCCACCTATAGTATGTTATCTAGGGCCACCTTGTGCTTATCCCTCTTTCTATTATTTTCTATATAGGCTTCCCCTAAATTTCACTCAAGCTTCATCCTCTTGTTTTAATAATCCATGCTATTATTAGAATGCCTTCTCTAGATCCATATTGATCAAGATAATTGGACTTTTCCAAACATCACCTACCAACCTTCCCATACTAGCTCTAGCCAAGATGAGTTCTCAAATGTATTTAATGTCCTTTTTGATCTCTCCTAAAACTTTCACTTAGAATTTAAATCTCACCTCAATAGGCTTAAGTGTTTATTTAAGGTTCTAACTAGCCTCTTCTTTTTTGAGAAATGACCCTTGCATAACCCCATCCTTAACTTCAAACCCTTGAAAATCCATACAATTTTTTGCCTCATCATCTTCAGCTATTAAGTCTAGGGCCTCATTTCCAAGGTTCAATAGAGCCTCAACTTATGAATTAATAGGGGATCCCTCCACGTCATCATCATTTTGACCCCACTCATTTCCTTAATTTTTATACTCTCTAGAATTTGGGTCATGGTTTTCCTTGAATCTTCTAACTCTATTTTATATTTTTACACAGAGTCGGTTGCCTCTTTTCCCTCCAATCCCTTTGGAACCCCCACCTCCTCTATCACCATCTATTTATTAATTTTGGGCCAAATTTATGTAGTTATTTTGGTTTCGCTAATTAATTTTTGTCCACATTTGTGTTGAATGTGACACAACCATCTAGAGTGCACAAGCCTCTTTTCTCACTAGCATTATAGATTATCATAGATGTATATTAATTTTACCATTTAATGGTGGAGAAGAATGTAATGCCTCACATTAAAATTTTTGATATTTATTGATATCTTCTTTAAATGTATTATTTCTAATGTGCTTTATTTTCCACTATGGTAGCCTTCGTTAACTCCATTCACATCTATCTTATTAATAGTTATGATTAACCCAATTTTTTCAAATTTGAGATTTTAATCTTTGATTATAAATTAATATAAAATCCCTTATTTTTCTTATTCTTCTTTATGTCTTTTATTATTGCCTTGTATTACCCTTTTTATCAATGTTACCTTTATTATCCTTCATTATGGCCTTATTTTCATGCGCTCCATGTATACTCATATTTTAATCTCTTTTAGTCCCACAAAATCTAAGTGTTTTATCAAATTTTGTACCTATATTGCAAAAATAAAGCTAATAATAGAATTGAAGCAATGATTCATGAAGCATAATTGTATATGTTTGAACTTATTATATTACAATTTATTTTTTAAGGAAAGGACATGAAAATAACTTAAAAGTTTTTTAGTATTTAGATAATTTGATTTATATATTCATCATTCTATTTATAACCACTTAATTTCTTGTGTATTTACATTATGCCTTTCCAATGGGAATTAGAAATTATAGAAATGAAGAAGACCAATATTTAATTTTCATTCATTTTCTTATTTGTCCTTTCATACTTGGAGTGGAATCTTTTTATTTTATAATGGGGATTGATCAATGTGGCTTTTTTAGATGGTACCCATAATAAATAAGACCTATTTTTGTTATAGTTGTGGAGTGGTGTTATCCCAACAAGATGCCATTTTTTATACTAGTCAATCTAAAACTATTATTTATGCAAAAAATATCAACATATAGTAAAATGAGATGACTATTTATCAAACTCTAGTATATATTCCTGCTATAATAAAAAAATGAGAATAATTTAGAATTTAATAATATTTATGTTAGGATCTCTATAATATTATATAAACAATATAACCCATTCATATATGCAATTTTAGAAAGGATATATATTTGTGTTTAAGCAATGAACATAATAATATTCATAAATTATGAAATCAAAAAATGTTGTTCAAATTTCAATGAAATATTATATGATATGAATAAAAATAAAGACTGTAATTCCCATACTTGATATTCATAGATTTGTATTGGCAACATAGAAATATAGATTCATTATTTTGTGATAAAAATATTATATATTTACCATAAATCATAGTTAGTAATCAACATGCTCTAGTAATGAGCAATAACTAGCAACTTAACACAAGTAGTAACACTTCCCTTGATATCTTAAATGAGTATTTAAACACTAAAAAATCAAAAACATGTGAGTTTTATTATTAACCAATCATATAAGAGAGGTGAGTACTCAAGCAGAGTAAAGACACTTATATCATTATCAATTAAAAAAAGAGTAGATGAGTTCTTTAGATGTCAAGAGTGGGAGCATAATATGTCACTCTCTTTATAAGCCTATATCTTAATAATTTTGTATTTATCTTATAATATAAGTGGTATGGTATCTAATTTCATGAATGTCCATCTCAGTGGGTTCACTAGACTATAACTCATAGTGAACACCATCAAGTTCCCTCTTAATTTTATCTTTAGAAGTAACATAAAGCATATTTTACTTGAATATGGGATGGTGCATGATACCTAATGCACATATTCAAAAATTCATCATATTTATATGTTGAATGTGGGAAATCTAATGTTTACTTTTATTGATAAGGGTAAATATAGTAGTTATATATAGAACATAGTAAAAAATCAGACTCAAAGATATGTTAATTTAAGTGCTTCCTAAGTTTCAAATCATGACAATTAATTATTAAGATGAAATAATTTATAGTCATTTTATCAAGATATTTAATTGCCTTAATTTCTATCTTGGGTCTTATTTTTTATCTTGGGTAATTGATACCCAAGATTTATGCATTATTTAAACTCCAAAGAAATAAAATGTAAGAGATGTAAATGAAATGACCAAGGAATTAATTAATAAATTGATTTATTTCTTTTTTAACATTTCAAATGCATTAACAAACCTTAGGACGTTTATAATCAAAATAAATAGTGAACACTATTAAAATAACTCCTCAAAAATATTATCTCTTAAATCCTAAAGATAACCATATATTATAGCAATAATTAAAGCTTGGCATGGTTCATTGTACATAAGTGTCAAACCCCCAAAGCATGAAAATTTACAAAGTGTTATAGTGGTGCACAAATTTTCCAAGATCCTTTTTAGGATTATCTTCCTTGGAAAAAAAGACATAATTTAAAAATATAGTCAAAATATTTTGCTCTTATTAGTGCAGCTAAAAATATCGAATACAAATACTTAGCTCCAAAAGAAGGAATGATTTCACAACACAATATAAATGGTAGAATCTCAAGAAAAGAAAAGAAAAAAAAAATTCATCGTCATCATAAATTATGAAAGTATATAAATATTTTAGTATCAAATGGAATCATATTTGGCATGACTCACTGAGAAGCAACCAATTTTCAACAATTCAATGTTTAGTGTCTTGTATATTTGAAACACTATGTTGTAAGTAGTTCAATTTAAGGTAATATATTATAATGAGGAAATGGTTAAAATCACCGTATGGTTCAAAATTCACACAAATCACCTCTTAAAATAATCCAAAATGTACCAACATCTAACCAAATGTTAGGTAATCCAATGGTACTCAAAGTTATTATCAATATAGTAAAACCATAATGGAGAATTTTCAAAATAAGTATACATTGAATTTGAAATAGTACCAAAGAGACATCCAAAATATACATAGTTATTCATCATTCATATTGAGAATAATTTAAAACCACAATTCATTTCATTTATCCTATGAGTTTTTTCCATTTATAGGATTGTTTTTAGTATGCATATACATAAGATTATGAACAATTTTCACTGAAAAAAATAGTTGGTTCATCTTAATTATGACAATTTTACTTCAACACAGTTTTGATTATGATTTCATTTGACATTTAACCTATAAAATTGAAATTTTCTCTAGGCTTGGAAGATGAAATAATATCAACTCCACTTCTCTAAATATGATCATATTGATATATTGGACATTTGACCTATCAAATTGACAAGAATCACTACCTCAAACTCACTTCTTAACATAATGAACTACATATTTATGGAAATTATATGTATATAATACAATTCATACGTACACATGCAAAGATCACATTTATAATATTAGAATGTAGAATTAATGTGAGAACATGTTATTTTTTATATGTAAGCTTTACTTTCTTGTATGATTTTATTTCCTTGGTCATTTGATATTGATCTATGAGTTAACATAGCACTTAGCATGGTGATTGCACCTAAAATAAAGCATATTGATCACATACTTCTATGACTATATGAATCATGGAATAAATACATGAATGGATCGTACAAATTACTTGATAATAAATGTCTTGAATAGAGTGAACAAGTAACTAACACTCCCATTATACAAATAAACATCATTAGCATGCCCTTTCCACCTGAACTGCTTTGTTCTTCACTTTAATAAATTAAGGTTCCCCAATAAATGAGAGTGACAATAAAAGTTAGATAAAAAGAGACATGAGTTGATATATGTTCTAGAGTGATGAATATCATAATAAACTAATTTCTTGATTTGATTTTGAATATGCTTGATGATAAAAAAATTAAAATCAATTGATAAGTCATTAAGCATATCTACATAGATTGAACAGTGGAAGTAATTTACTATTTAGGTATTCTATAAGTAATCTATGAGGATTCTATTCTATATGAAATGGATTGAATCCATGGTATATTATTATTAATAATGTCACCAATCATATTAATTATACCACATTTTCAATTGAATAAGGATTTATTATAATAAAAATATGAAAATGTATTTTATTAAAAAAATTTATACATTTAGTAAATAATTTCATAATGCAAAGATTACTTAGGAATAAGGAGTGAAGGTATATTCAAAAATATATAGATACCATGTAATATGAAACCATTCTAAGATATAAATTCATGTTCTTATAATGAAATTTATACTTTCTAATGAAAACTCAAGTTCTTAATGAACTTCAACATTCTTCATAAACTTTAGTTAAAAATATTTCCAAAATATGAAAACTATTTTTTCCTAAGAATGAGATGGCACCTATTAGCACCGTCACCCAAAATAAAAAAGGTATAAGCATGAAAATCACTATTGTTGACACCACAATAAAGCAGAGATTATTTCTCCCACTTAGCTTTATTAATACTTTATAAATATCATTCCATATTAATAATGGATGAGAGCTTAGTTATGATAACCACCATGAATATCATATATATCTATAATAATATAGGTAAACCAATAATTATCAAGTGGCCTAGAGATTTACACTTTAATAACAAAGGGATGTTATGGTCTACTCTTTCTAAAAGGAAAATTATGAATTTTAAATAGTAAGATCAACTTTATTGGTGTCATTTTTCAACATCAAGATATACAATTAGTTACAAAAGTTTTATAAAATAATAGGGGCATTCTCTATGTAATATCTATTTTTTTCTTGTAATAGAAATGGGGATAATGTCATTCATTTTTTTACATAAATGTTAGTATAATATTAATATGGGAAAAATTTGAAATTGTTATGTAATTTGAAAAGTTTGTTTCATTTTTATGATAGGAAACTAAATGAAATTCATATCACATATATACATTATTGGAAGCCACTCTAACTCCTCTAATATTTCATGTCAAAAATATATACATGCTTGAGGTATTGAGATACTATTGCAACCATTATAAGTAGAACCATGTAATACAAAATCATTACAATTGACCATTCCAAGTTATCAATATACATTCTTATGAGGGAATGTCGTAATGGAAACATAGGTTCTTAATGACATGTCAACATTTTTCAACTTCAATTTAATAATATTTCCAAAATATAATATGATTTTGGACCAAGAATGAGAAAAAAGGTGCAAGCATGGCAATCAATGTTATCAACATCACTATTAAACTTCTCACTAATAGATAAAACATGGTAAACATTATGGATCCACATAATGGAGTTTTTATGTTGTGTACAATGTTCCCAAGTTTGCATCTTTCCTATTTATGAGATACCCACTCTTTAATGACTACATTATAATGTGAAATTGAATCAAATTTCATAGTATTGAAGCTATTGCATGTTGTTGTAATGTGAAAATGGATCCAAGTTGAAAGTCTCAAAGATAGTACATATTATTGTAATGTGAAATTGAATTTAGTTAATGAAAAATCTAATCCATTATTATTATAATATTATAAAATTAAACCTCATATACGAAAAATTTTATAAATTATACTAGCAAAAATGGTGATGGGTATATCTTTAAATTTGATTAAATGATTAGTGTGACCAAGTATTTTAATCATATTAATATATAGACATAGGCTAAACTAAAGTCTAAAGCCTTATTTGGACCTTTTTCTATCTACTAAAATATAATAGTCTATCAATAGTAATGTCATTACATGATGATATGCACCACTAATTCAAACCATCACATGAGCAAGAATAACAAATTTTAATTTAAAACCATTACACATTACCAAAATAGAATTCAATGCAAAATAATTACACATTACTCAAACATGTTTCAAAAGCTTTAATGATCATTCTTAAATCAATATTACAATATTTCAAGACTAAACATCAATGGTAAGATGTACAAATAGTAAAATATGTCAACTATAATTCTTATAAATGTGTTATAAATATTTACCACATTACAACAATCAAAAAATATAAAAAGTTATAGTTACACAATACTAAATACCATCAAATTAATAATGATACAAGAAGTGAAATGATTAGATTTAAATAACTCTAATGCTCTAAGATGCTAAAAATAACACTTTGCATCACATTGGAAAACATTTTCATGGGTTTATAGTTCATGTTAAATCCCAAAAGAGGGCTCAAACTACATTCATAAAATAGAATTTTGATCTGTATAGAAGATATTTTCCTATCTATCAGTTAGATATTTTTATTTGGATCTAATCCAAATTGCCAAAAAAATCCTAGTAAATCATAATTTTGAAGAACACCTTTTATTGGATAAGAATTTGCGTTAGTTGCATTCTCAATTAATTAAATAATTCCTGGACCTAAACCACTCTTTAGAGAAGTGGGGTTATCCTTATAAACACATATGCTAGACATAGAGGTACACTAATAAACCTAAATTTTAGATCACATCTTGTACATGTAAACTAAAAGATAAAACCAAAATTTATTAGATGTAAGGAATAACTTATGAAAATTAAAATGTACCTTTTAGTGATACTTCCAAAAAATTTATCAATGAAGGGTAATTCTTCTGAATCTATGCCTTCATTGGTTTTTTTCATTAAGATTCAAATGTATATTATATTACAAAATGGTTACTTTCCTTAAATATTAAATTTGGTATAAGGTTAAAGATTAGAGAACAATGATACCTATAGCTTTGGCCATACCAAGACCTAAGTAAATCCAAGAATATGAAATAGATATGATTGTTGATAAAACTAAAAGCCATGAAATTTCCCCAATCTTGAAAAATAAGATAATATCAAATCCAATGCTCGAAGTATCATCATATTGACATATCATACATTTGACGTGTAAAATTGATAATAAACACTACCTCAAAATTACCTCTTAACATAATGAACATCTTTAATAAATTAGATGTACATAATAGAATTCATACATGCACATGTAAATTATTTTTTCATAATCATGTTAAAATTAATGTAAGAACAAATTATGTTTGATATGTAAATTGTACTTGCATTTTCTACACATTGACAAAAATCCTAAGATGGGAAACATGTATTAATTATTCCATAAAAATAATTATACTCAATTTTTAATAGTTTATAAAAATATAATTAGTATAATACATAGTATTAACCATTTAGGTTTGCCTATTAAAGCAACAAAATGACTCCTAGTCTTTAATTGAGGTATTAGACCTACTGATAGCTCATGTCTAAATGCTAACATCAAATCCTGTAAAAAACCTGATGGATAGCGAATGGTGAAGCTTAAACACATGATGTGTAAAATCCTTTAAACATTATTTCCTTTTTTCATAAACTTATGTGAATTTTAAACTTCCATCATGTGATGGCCATTCAATGGAGAAATACTTGTAGATAATAACCTTACGCTTACATAGTGTGATAGCTAAAATTCATAATCTAATAAAATTAGAAAAATGTCATGCAATATAAATCCTATTTTAAATCCAAACTAAACCTTTAATAGAACTAAAATAACCCCAAAAAATCAAAGTATAGATATACTTACTAAACCATGTATGTAAAATACAATCTTCACCTTATCTATTGTGACTTTTGATTTTATCTTTCTTCGTAAAATGTGGGTGCTCAATTCATTCTCCAAATAAGGGTAAATTGAGTAGCATATGGATGAATAATCTTGATTTTTCAATAGATACATATGATAAATTTGATAGCTTGAAGTTATATAATAAAAATGGAGGATGATACTTCTATTTATAGGCTTTCAAGTGAGAAGATGAAATGTTGAGAAAAATTCAGATTTATTTGATAATTAACAATAGTTGGATTTGAGTCCCCATCTCAATGGATGATGATGAGCCCATAAAATGGCTTATTATATCCATAAAATAACATCCTTTTTCTTGCATAAGAGGTAGATCTAAATGTAATTTCTTAACTTATATTTTAGTTAGAATGAAATAGTAAGTATATATCATGGTTATGTCTTTAGAATTCCTTGTTATCTATTGGTTAGCTATTTCTAATGATTATTGGGAAAAATATACCAATGAGTGTATATACAGTTCATAATATGATAATAATGATTCAACATATGAAAAGTAACTATATTAAAGTCTTATACAACAATATCTAATATTATGGTCAAGATATGGACTCATACAGGCTTGCTATAGAATCTTATAGTAGCTCTAGATTATAGCAGGCTTGTTATAGTAGATACAGATTATAATAGGATTATTACAAACCAACTATAGATTACATTAGACCAACTATGGATTACTTCAAACTAGTTACATATTTCACCAATATTGCTATAGATTTTATCAAGATTTCTATAGATTTTAGTAGGCTTGCTATAGATTCCACAGGTTGCTATAGATTTCAACAAAATTACTACAGACTTCAACAAAACTACTAAAAACTTGTTTATAAAGTATTCTAAATGTATTCTAATGTTTCATCTATCATGAGGAATGATTTCCATTTGGATTCTTTCTATATATAAATTTATATATATAGACTTTTCATTATAAATTGTATTCATTTATGTAATTTCATTCTAATAATTATCTCTCTCCATATTTGGTGAAGATCAAGATTAGGTAGTAATAGATTTCTTTATTAGAATAAATATATTTCTTCATATTTTGTGGAGATTGAGATAGGATAGAGTATCTCAGTTGTTACTCCCAAATAAGGTGTTTGTTGGAAGCATGAATTATAAATTCAACCTTCCACACCCAAATGAAATAATAAATGAATCAATCAATACAATTTCTCTTTCCATTATTTAGTAGTCCATCTGAAACATGTGTTCTATCTGAGGAATGAGCTAGACAATCATTCCAAGGAAGATGGATCAATATTATTTTATTTTATTTATTTATTCTATAATTATCATTATGCTATAAATTCTTATTTCATTTCCTTATTGTTTTAAATATTTTTTTTTGTATAGTTTGTTGTAAACCTATAGGTATTTTATGTGTTTGTCATTTATTTCCAATTTAGCAATTTACTTTTTGTAAGTTTGCTTTAATTCATGCAAGAGTGTTTTGATTTATACAAGTGTAATTTTGAATTCCATAAAGTGTGATTTTTAATTTATAAAAGTATGAAATGTGATAGAAGTAACTATTTACCAAATATATCTTTTTCCTTTTGCATACAACCTTCAGACACCAGCCTTAGATTGACATTATTAAATTAAGGGTATTGATGACACCCATCATATGATAAATAATTATCATATGTGTAAGAGAGTTAGTTGGTATTTTAATGACTCATTATGAATGGCTCAAGGTAGTTTAGTTACTCACCATGGTATTTGAAATTTTCAATGGTGACTTAATAATTGGTTGAGGATGTTAAGGAAGTGGTTAGATGACTTAATATTTGGTTGAGAAAAGTGTAGAATATGTTTGGATGAGGTGTAAATTATTTATTTTAATTATTTTTTTGGAATTATGTGTGCATGATCATTAATTAATATGGATTAATTAATTATCTAAAAAAATATGGAAATGATGTTAGTATAAATTTGAATTGGTTGTAGTAGTTATGTTAATGTATCAATTTTAAGAAAAGTTACTTATGACACTAAATGTGGTGGAATTTAGGTCTAAATTTTTCCCTCTTTGAAAGGGTGTTGTGACTATAAAAATCAATGAATTTTCAAATAATAAGTAAAATTATTTCATAAAAAATATGATGCCCTAGGTGGATGTAAATTATTATGATAATGCCCCTTCGATCAGTCATGCGGGAAGAATGGATAAGGATGAACACTCAAAATGAAGCAATGTTATGGAAAATGATGGAGGTATTATTACCATTACAAAAACTTATGAGTATCAATAAAACTCTTATGGTTTTTAATTACATGTAAAATTAATTGTCCCAAGTGGATTGGTGATAGGGAGCAGATTGGAGAAATAAAATTTTCTATTTGGAAGTTACGTGCTTAGATTGTGCCCCATGAATTATTGGTACATGAGATCATATGTGGGATTGATATATCTCATTTTTAATATGTAGGCTATAAAAAGGAGAAATAAATTTTCCAATGATGAGTCATAAAATTTATTAGAGTGATTTGTAAGCTTAAATAAATATATTGAGTAGTTTGATTATTTAGTTATATGATGATGATGATGATGATGATGATGATGTTGATGATGATGATGATGATGATGATGATGATGATGATGATGATGATGATGATGATGATGATGATGATGATGATGATGATGATAGTGGTTGTGGTGGTGGTGGTGGTGGTATGGATATATATGAGGGTATGGATTTTATAATTTAATGAGATTACCCCATGGATGTTATTAACCCACATGAGCTAATGCTTACACATTTTTATTAGATTTGATTATGGAATGATTTATCCCAATCAATGATATATGCAAGAAGTGGGTTGGAAATTATATATCTAAAGATGAGCTACATGTTTTGATGTGCCCCAAGTAATGATATATGTAAGAGTTTGGATGTGGGAATGATATATCCCATTGAAAATATTCAATCTTGGATCAAATTGACTGATTGATTGATTAATTAATGGGAAAAAGATGGATTTTATGATTTTCTGGGTCTTAATCAATAGGTGTCAGAGATTTAATAGAAATATTAAGAAATTATTATCAATTATTGATTTATTTTATTGATATGAAAACATAAACAAATAATTTAATTGACTGCATGGGTTAATGATTATTGATCACATGATTGGATAACAGGATTTGATTTATTAATGGTAGATAGAGGTGATTATGGGATGTATGGTGAATTTAAATGGTTAGTATTTGAATGGGTTGACTTGTGTTTGGAGATGAGGTAATGGTGTGGATTGGAAGAATTTTTTTATAGGTTTTTCTTGTAGTTTCCAATATAATTTCTGACATGAATTGAGTACCCTTTATTTTTATGTTACATAAAATAATTTGTACCAATGGTATGGAAAAACCATGATTTCTATTGTGTTATGCATGTAAGAATTGATAGAGTCACAAGTGTACGAATTATTATATCATGATATGGAAGATCATAATAACACTGTTTATAATGCCCATAGTGATCTAAACTCAACAAAGAGAAATAATGAAAATAAGATAAAAACTATTTACAATAATGAAACCAAGTAAAATAAATGAGAAACTAAACAAATAACTATAAAAGTAAGTGAAACACATAATTTTTAGAAACAAGAAAGCAAGTAAACAATCAAAAAAGTAAACAAATGTATTTTTATGTCCTTGGATAGAGTAAAATCCTTTAAGATATGAGATCTTTGATAATATTAACCATCTGATGGGTAATCCATGTAAAGGATAACTAAGATACATTAACTAAATACTTTCTGGGGAGGGGGGATTGGTTTTGTGTTTTTATTTTTATTTTTAAGGATTTTTAATGTTTTTGGATATTATTAGATTTTCAGGTGATGGTAGATGAGCTAACATCAGACACCCCATGAAAATGAGCACTACCCACATAGTTTATGTGAAACTCTAGCCAATCTATTTATCCCAATGATGGAAGAAATAGAAATTGATCATATTAGGTAAGATGATGATGATTAGATAAAAATTACACTCCTAAGAAAATATGATGGATAACAGGGTTTGATTATGGATGAGTGTTATTGTGTTGGATGGATGAGTGATTTATCTAAGGATTATGTATAATATTTTATCAAAATATGAGCAAAGGTATATCTATGTAACTATGAGGATCAAACCTTATACTAAAATATAATAGGAAACTAAAAATTTGTGATATATATAAATGAATATGGATATATACAAATAGATAATAGATGGATGGATAATGTTATGGGATACCCCCAAATAACTAAGGTGTATATATAGATAATGGTTTGCACAAGGTGCCAAAAATTGGTTTTCAACATGGTACTTATCTAAAGCACCATAATAATGGTTTTCACTTTTAAACAATTTATTTTTCTTTCTTTTTTTTATTTTTTATTTTTTTGTGTTTTTTTTTTAATTTTTTATACATAAATATAGTAGCACTAGGGTAGTTTAAGTATGGAATAACTTGAGATGCATGGTGCTCATGGGTTCATTAATCTATGTTCTTTCTTTTATTGATAATTTTTAACCACTTGATCCATATTTGGCAACAATGATGTATGGACCTAACCAATTAGGTTCAAACTTGTCTTTCTTTTTGTGATTGGTGTTGGTGTTCTATTGGTTTTATATTAAAACATGATATCTGATTTCAAACTCTCTTGCTCTAATTTTATTATAATAACTATGGATTGAGCTTATGTAGCCTTGAGATGCTAATTTTTTCTTCATCAATAGGGTTTTGTAGAGATATTCATAATGGTAGAAGCTCGATTCCAATAGGTAATATGGACTTAGTGCCATGAATAAGAGAATATAGGGTTTCCCCTATAGGTGTGATCATTATAGTATGATAAACCCACAAATCAAGGTAAAGCTATAAATTTTAATCACAACCAACATCATTGACAAAATGCTTTAGGATTTTGAGGATTTTTTTTATGATGCCTCTACTTGACAATTACTTTGGTGATAGTATGGTGTGGACCATTTGTGCTTGATATGGTATGCTTGGAAAAGGCTCTTGATATATTTTTTAAAGGGCTTACCATTATATTATATAATGGTATGATGGACACCATAATGGTAAATTATATGATTTAGGATAAATTAGTAAATTTACTTTCCAATTATGTAGGTTATTAGAATGGATTCAACCCACATAGTAAAGTACTCAATGGTAGTGATTATATGCTTATAATCATCAAAAGAGTTGGGATTAATATTTATAATGAGTTTTAACCCTCATGTGTAATATGGAGTGGTAATGGGTTAAAAAGCTTATGATGGATTATGGATTAAGTTACCATGTTTTTGACATGGGACACATTTCTTGACATATTGACATGAATTTATTTCCATCATTAGCTAGTAATATTCAACATGTATAATTTTATTTTCAAGGCCATGATGCTAGTATGACCACCATAAATAATGTTTTGAACTTCATTTATGACTAAATTATATTATTTAGAGTTTAAATATTTTAATAAAGTTCCATCATAACTCTTATGGTATAATGTATTTCTAGGGATGGTAAATCAAGAAGCTCATTAGATGAAGGATTTATTATGGTTGTGGGATATGCTAGGAAGGATCACATTATCATGGAGGTATGTGTATATATCTTGATACTAAGGGAAGTAGGACTAACAACCATGTAAACCATTTTATATTCAAGGATATCATATGCGAGAAACATCAAGTGTTTCATAAAGAATTGGTTGTGACTATCATTTGGATGCATGTCTAGGAGTGAACCAATTATGGTCATGGCATTAACTACCCTATTATTAACTCAAGGAAATTACTCAAATTATATGTATTTAAATCACTATTTAATAATATCTACTATTAATTTATAAGGAATTATTTTATCATCTTTATCTTTGTATTCATTAGTTACTTGTTTGATGATTATCCATGAATCCCCAAAATCTATGAGATCTACGCTCCACTGAATTACATGATTTAGACTAGAAACAAGAGATTCATATTTTAACATATTATTGGTACAAAGGAATCCTATCCAAAATTATTTTAAGATGATATATCACCTTGTGGAATGATAAAAAAAATCCCTACCCTTGAGCTATGACTTGTGAATTACCCATCAAAATATAATTGCCATTCTAATGATTCATTTAAGGACATTATAGCTTCATAAATAAAATCTAAGATGAGGGGTTGGATGTATATCAATGATTCTTCTTCCAATTTATTTTCAAGTACTTATCCTTTGATATATTTTCAATTGACATACTCCATATCAAACTCCCTTAGAAGCATGACCCACTTAACCATTCTTCTTGTTAAAGCTGATTTGGAAAAAAGATACTTAAGTGTATCTACTTTTGCAATTATTTTGGTTTGAGTATTGAGCATGTAATTTCAATTTTTTTGGGAATAAAAAATATCTACTAGATAAAATTTCTCAATGGTAGAGTATTTTAGTTCATAAGATACCAAGGTTTTACTCAAATAATACACTGCTCTTTTTGTTCCTTGTTCTTCATGATGTGCTAACAATGCCCCCAATGCATATTTTGTTATTGAAATACATAGTAATAAATGTTTCCCTAGAGTTAGTGGTACTAGGACAAGTGGATTTTCTAGATGTGGTTTAATATTTTTAAATGCTTGATTGCATTCCTTGTTCTAATGAAAAGTAGTGTTCTTTTTTAGAAGAAATGTGAAATGATGGCATATATCTACAAGTTGTGATATGAATTTATGGATGGAATGAATTTTACCTTTAAAATGATTAATTTTTTTGAGTTTTTTGGGTGAAGTCATTTCTATGATAGTTATGACCTTTATAGGATCCACCTCTATGCTTATTTATAATACAATGAATCCTAACAGCTTACCTGAAGCAACCCCAAACACACATTTATTTGGATTGATATGAAAATTGTATTCCCTCAAACATTCAAAATAATTTCTTAGTATCATAGGATGATCTACTCTAGTTATTTATTTTTATATAATATCATCTACGTAGCCTTCAATAATATCATGAAAGATAACTATAATTACTAGTGTATAAGTGACTCAACATTCTTAAGGCCAAATGGAATTACTTGATGATAAAACATGCCCCAAGGTTTTATAAATTTTGTGTTATGTTGGTCTTTAGGATCTATTTTGATTTGATTTTACCCTAAAAAACCATAAATTAAAGATAATATCTTATGACCTATCATGGAATTAACAATCATGCCTATGTTTAGTAAAGGGAAGTCATCTTTAGGGCATGTTTTATTGATATCACTCAAATCTATGTAGGTTTTTATCCCTTTTTATTTCTTAGTGATTATTATTATATTGGATATCCACTCTGAGTAATCTATTGGCTGTATGAAACAACTTCTAATTATCTTTGTAACTCCTTCATGAGTAGTGCCACCTTTTGATGCATTTTTCTAGTTTTTTGTTTGAGTGGTTTTGCATATTTATGTACAACAATATGATGAATAACTAGTGAAGGATCCAACCCTTGCATTTATTCATATTACTATGTCAACACATCTATAAAAATTCCTTGAGTAGAATCAAAGTAGACTATTATTCTAGATTAATAGAAGTAGCAAGTTTCACAATATTAAGATTTTTTTCTATTCCAATATTGATGTTGATGGTAATTTCAATTAATAGATTGGATTATTCATGTAATTTTTTTGGAGTGGAAGAATATTATGTTCCTCCTCAAAATATTAATGATGGGGAATATCTTCATCAGTAGTTTTTAAATTTTGAGCTTCATCATCTAATATTTTTTTCAACCAAACTATACTATTTGCATGATTGTATGGATGAGTAGAAGCTTTAAGTTGCCCAAAGTATGTGGAATTATCCAATTGAATTGAAAACCCCTTATTGTGATCTCTTATTGGAATATTATCTTTAATTCTCAAAAACTCATATATAGCCTCATCATTCTAAAAATGATAAAGTGAGGGTGGTTTTTGTTGGTCCCATAGGATGAGTTGTGGAAAGGTTAGTTCAAGGGTCAAAACATCATTATCATTAAATAGGTTATTTATGGTTAAGTCTTTAAAACTAATATAAATGGAACATGTGTTAATGTTTAAAGAGGCTTTACCATATGTATTAGAAGAGCCACTATCATAATTACATATGATCACACTAGATGGTTTGATTCCAATACCTTGAAAGGCTTCATGTGTTATGAACATTATAGGTTCAATAAGACCTCATTCCCAGATACCAAGACCTTTTACTTTATAGTTCATGATATTGTAAATAATGGCTATAGGTATAGGATATTTATTAATTTAGAAACATATATCTAATTCATTAGATTAGAGGCAAGAGGAGTTATAATCTTCACCATGAAAGAGTTTTTTCTAGTTTATTTTATATGATGGGGCTTACCATGATTTTTGGATGACATATGAATTTTTCTTAGATATTGGGGATCATGGATTTAATATTCCCCCATACCCACATCCACATTAAAAATATAGATGGTAAACATGTGGGCTTAGACATGGCTAGTGGATGTAGAGAGTAAATCATCAGGATGGATAAAATTAGTAAGCTTTTATGACTCCTCAGTAGGTTCATAGGTATCTTCAATGAATGGTAAATATTTGGAATTTAGATATCTCCCTTGTAATAATTTAAAATATTTAAAGGGATTAGGATCACCTAGAATGGTAAATTTAATATCATCATGACAAATTTTTAAACGTTGATGGACAGTGGATGGAATGGTGTTCATGGAATGGATCCATGGGTAGCCAAGGAGTAGGTTGTATGGGAGATCTAGATCAAGAACGTGAATGAGGGTTTCTTGAGTGATAGTCCCCACTATGAGTAGAAGGTAGATAGTTCCCATTGATTGACACTAATTATTATCATATGCCTTTATGTTAATGGTATTAGTCTTTAGTGCTACCGTAGACTATCTCAAATGATTTATTAAACTTAATGTACACATATTTAAGCATGACCCATTTTCTATAAACACACTTTTTACTTTATTTTTGGAAATGAATACTTATATGTATAATGGAAAATTATGAGATGAACCCATGGATGAAACGTCAGAGTGGTCAAAAGTCACTTGATTGTTAGAGGACAACTATCTTGCAGGTGCTTGGAAGTTGGATGGATTTATATCTTATAGAACTTTGGATTCTTGAAAGGTCTTATACTAAATGTCCTTATAAGTGGTGGATGTCTTGAGAAGAACCAAAATAGAAATTTGGGTTGGTATATTTGGCTTCAATAGTAGTCAAAGGGACACTTGGAATAGTAATCTTTACATGCCTCTTGGCAATGATGTAATATTAGGATTTAATTTTGATAATAAAAACATGATGATCCATATGGTCAATGTGAATGAATATAGAATCAAAGGGGTGATTGGTTTCATTCACATTATTCATTTGGTTTTAACTTTGGTTCTGCTTAATATTCCCTTTTTCATGCTTTGGGAAGGGATATTTATGTATCCCTATTTTTATTATTGGAAGTTGATGCACCATCCTCTACTACTATGTCATAATTATCAATAACATATTAGATATAATGTTTCAATATCATACAATGGTTTTTGGAATGACATTTGATTTTATGTTAGTCAAAATATTCATTACCTTTATACCAGTAAGTGTTTAGAACATTCTCATCAAAAGGTTTGGTGTGGGGGAATTTGATCATGTTTGCAATAACCAAATTTCAAAATACTAAATCAAATATTTCTTACAAATGAGTGAATTTTAATTTTTGAATGTCTTATCATGGTTGACCACTTGACACAGAGATGTTGTTGATAGGTTGGATGTTTTTAATTTTTTTTAAATTAGTCACACTATCTCCTATAACATTTTTATTCTTTTCATAGAATTTAGGTTTTTCATTTTGGTTTGAATAAGAATTATCTTGTTTAAATATTTTGATGGTACCCTTGGAAACTAAATCTCTTTCAATTTGAAATCCTTTTTCTATGATTTAATCAAAGAATGTAGCACAATAGAGTTGTGATAGGCTAATTCTAAATTATAGTTGTTTGTAAAGATAGCTATAGGTTTATTTTCAGGAGGTGACCATGGGAACTAGTTTGCTAAGGAATGACATCTTTATAATAAGGAGGCAAAAGTATCACCATTAAGTTTTTAGTATTATTTATGGGTGTCTTTGTGTCCTCTTTATTTAATTTTTTAGTTCAATCAATGTCATATCAAACTAGGGCCAGTGTCCAATAGTAGTTAGCAATAAGATATGAAAAATGGTGTCCAATAGTTTTTTATTTAGGGAGGGTTGTAGATTATTTACTCTTAAGGTTATAATCTACTTTCTCAAATTGAAATCTAATATATTACTATGAAAACAAACATCCTTGTTGAATTTTAAAATGCTTTGAAGGAAACACACTTGTTAGAATTGAATTTCTTGGAAAGAAACACACTTCATTGTAATTAAAATTAATTTGAAGGAAACACACATCTAGTCTATTTGTAGAAATGTAAATTACATGAAAATAAACATGAAGTTAATCTATTTGTTTTGAATTGGAAATTATTTGGAAATGAAATGTTTTGGAAGTATATTTACTTAGAACACACAATAGTCCTATAAATGAGACACAAAACATAACACTTCGCATAAAATAATGAATGGTAACCTTAAGACACAACAATATGAAATAAATGTATAAATACCAAGCATAGATCTTGTATCCTTGGTTGAGTGAGAGCCCTTACTCTCCCTCAAAATAAGATTGAAACATAACTTAATTATTAGAAATTTCATGAAATTAGATTCTCATTAATTTTGAAAATGCTTAAAATACTAAAAATGAAAATATCTTATGTTTATTATCAACTATTATCCTATATCTACTCTCTATTACTACTACTTATCCAAGTATGAATGAAAAGGTTGTATTTATAATGAACCTTCTTCAACAACTTCTTTTATAAGAATAACAACTTAAAAAATTAGTTTAGAATAGATTTCTTGATATTAACAAAATACCAAATCAATTTTGAAATGGATTTGTATTATAAGATAACAATATAAAAAATTTGGTTCATACATTATTTGGAGAATATTAACAAATCTCATTATTCAACGGGAAAATGGTGGGAACTGATAGATTTACAAATCCACTATCTTCTATTTTATTGGAGATAATTTATGTGTTTTATCTTCTTTATAACAATTTTTAATTTTGTTGGAGAGAATCGATCACAATCTTGACTAGTTTGGTTTCCCTCAACAACTTGATGTTTGATATATTCATAGTAGTTGAAATATTGTAAATAATTTACATTTTTTAGAGATACCTATTTTTAAAAATAATATAAATAGATTTCATAGAAGTATTTTTTATAAATATGTAGCAATCATCTCTAAAGCTCTTTTTTCATGTTTTCATGTTTTATAGTTACAAACCTTTATAGTTGATTTTTTATGATGTCTATTTTTAGAATTTTCTATTTATAGAGTTTATATATATATATATATATAAAGACATAAAAATTATCCTAAAATATTATCTCATTCTTTATTTGGTCTACTATACCACAAAATCAATTATGGGAATTTTTGGATCCAATTCTATGCATCTCCAAACCTATATTGTGCATCTCTAGAGCTAGTACTGGTGATATTCAAAGCCAGACTATGCATCTCTAGAACCAAGACTAGTGATCTTTGGAGCCAAGATGAACATCTCTGGAATTATCTTCAAATAAGTATAACTTTTGCATAGGACTCAGATCAAGATGATTTATTTTTTAATTTGTCTAATTTTTTGAGAGGAATATAAATATACAATAAACTATAAGATGAAAGATATTCATGATGACAATTTTTTCATTTTTCCATAGACTATCCATTTTGTCTTTACACCTTCACATGCCAAAAAAAAACCAACACAAAACATAATCCTTTTTTTTGTTGATACAAATATGCTTATATTCCTTTGATGATGTTTCATCAATAGTCCATTTATCTTAAAAATAACTTAAGAAACTTGGATATGATTTATATGAGACTCTGAACCTACTGATGATCTTTAGAGCTACTTCATATAGAACTCTGGAGCTACTGATGATCTCTAAATATTTTTTAAGGTTTTTATTTATTTGGTATTTTATCACTTAAAACTTTTCTATCTGCATCAATGACTCATTTCAACCTGCATAGACAACATTTGGCATCTATTTTCCAATAACTTATCAAAAAATCGTAACAATGTAGATTACAATAACTCTTAAAGAAAAAAACTATTTATATGTATATATATCCAATATTTCATTATAAATAATCATAAGTTATTAAAACTAAATCTAATTCTAATGTAAAACATGATTTATGAAAGAGAAAATGGTATTATGTATTGATATAATGAGACATTTTATGGTTTTTGTTGACCAAACTTGACCCTACAGGTTAAATTGGGACCCCTATAGGTAAAAACTTGATTTTTGAGATGTTTTATGGGTCTAATATTTTGTCATATCGTGTATTATAATCTATTTAATCTACTTTTTTGTCATATTAGCCTTGGTCATTAGTTATTTTAGTCCTTACATTATTTTGAGTCATTATGGGGGTTAAAATAGAGCAGTAAATGACTTATATGGCCTCCTAGGGAAATGTGAATGTTTAAAATGATGATGCCACATACAATGTGTCCTAAGAAGTCTTCATTAACTATTACTAATTGAAAAGTGGTAGGTTATTAAAAAATGGTAGTTTGTTTGAAAAAATGAGCATTTAATAAGGTAGAGGGAATTTTACAAACTCCTACAATTGGGTAAATTTTAGGAGAATCCCTTAGTATTCCATACACTTAATTTAGTGATCAATTTGATCATATACTTTGAGAAATGAATAAAACCATTTCTCTCCCCTTCAACTAGGCTTGACAAGCAAAAATGGTCTTTAGGTTTGTACTTGGCATGGTCAACAATAGAAGTTTCAAGAAAAATACTCTTGGGGGTGTCTTCTACACTTAGTCATATTACATTTTTTGTTTGATTTTATAGGAATGGTGGTATGTTCTTTATGAACTATTCCTAATAACTTGACCTTTCTAATTTTCTTGCTATAATGTGCACCCTATAGGTTTTGCCTTGATTTGAATAAATATATACAATCCAACTACTGAGATTGATTCCAAAATTTTTTAACTCTCCTCTCACATGTTCCCCATCCTTTGTTTTAAGTTTGGAGTTGGTTTGAAGATCCAATCACCTCAAGTTTACAAATTGGTCCCATTCTATATAGCAAGTAGGTTTCTACCACTCCCAATGTTTTCATGTCTTGGTAATGGTGTTAAAATATGGTGATGGTTTGTATCCATGTTTCAAATGTTATTTTCCATCCATTCTAGGCTCATTCTATAAGTAATTATCCATGAGGGTCATACACAATCAACTAGGTGCCATGAAAGGAAGAGGTACAATGTTTAAAATGAGGTTTTAAGACTTATATTAAGCTTTGAAACATCTTGATGTTTCATATAAATTCCATTAAAAGGAGATCAATTCACTATGCAGGTAAATTCCTTGAATATATAAACTTTTCTACTCACTAATTACAAGTATTTCAAAATGTAGTCTATTTAGAACCTTTTGAGAAGGCAAAAATATCATTTAAGCTCATAAATTATTCGTATTTTTTGAGAGTTTCTCATTGCCTATATACTATAATAACCACCTATAAGTGGCTTAATAGGGAACTAAAGTACCAATATAGAGAAGATTAGATAGGTGGTGAAACTCATCCTAAAGTCCTAAAATGTTGAGAAAGATCCTAACATACGTATTTAGAAGGTTATAATATTAGGCAAAGTTTTGAATCACCTTCCAAATATCTAATGACTACGTTTAGGGAATAAGTCCCCAAAAGTGCAGAATAGAGATCCGAGGAATTTTGTGAATATTTTGTAGTAAGGCTATCAAGAGTTTTGTAGCATATAGATAGGTAAATATTGTAGCCTCTAGTATGGAGAAGAGATATGCCAAATATGGAGGTCATAAATTTAGTGAAATATATAATTTGAAGGTCCTAAAGATTCCTTTTAAAGTACTAAAACCCTACATTCATATCTACAAGAATTCACTTTTAGGTGAGCATTGACATCCTAAAGAGTAAATGGAACATACCTTCATGTTTGGAATGACCTTAGTTATTTAATGGTGAAAACTAAAAATGAGGATCATTAATATAAGGTTAATATATAGTTTTTCAAACCTCAAGAAATAGGTGTCCTATCATGCAAATGCATACCTACAATTGACTGTAGGAGTACATGGTCTAAAATGGAAACTTGAACCTGGGATCATTAGGTTCGGTAGATGGTTAAATGTTTCAAAACATTTAAAAGGAATTATTATGATGTAAAATATCATCTAAATAGGATTATATACTATTATTTTAATCTCACATACACTTATAGGTGTCTTAAGCCTTCAAATACCCACCTACAGCTGGGTAGGTAGACAATGACCTAGGCATGGTGTTTTAGTAATGATTTATCTTATAAAAAGTGAATGAAAATATAAAATAGATGATATATGACCTAAATTATTCAAGGAGGTCCTCTAAACATCATGATCAATGTATTATTAGAGAAACATGCACCTACAAGAATCATTTTGGTAGAGTATCATAGTTAAGAGATAGACTTAGTCTTGTGAGCTCAAGGTGAATGTAAAGGGTATAGGGAAAGTTGAAATGATGAAAAAAACCTATGATTAAATCCATCATGACCATGATAATATATATATTCTTTTTACAATGGATATAGAACAAATAAGGGCTTTAGATAGGTAATACATAGTCCATATGATGAAAACCTTGTAGACAATACCTTTTTCCAAGTCTATCTTAGGTTTCTATAATTTTGGGAGGTAAAATGGAATGATAAATGGCCAATATTTGGTATATATAATATTTTAAACTTTATTAATCTCATACAACTTTAATTTTTTATGATGAAATAGGGTAATTACCCTCTATTTTATCTCAGACAGTGGGTACTTCCCCTTATGCATAAATTGGCAAGTTTGAGAAAGAGTGACAAAGGGATGATCTAGAAGATAATTGAGAAATGAGGAGAGGTTTGGAAAGTTTTAAAACACCTAAAAAAACATGATATACCAATAAATAAAATTTGAAACTCAATATGTGGTCCAAACCCACAAGAGTTACAGTTAGGCCTAGTAGGCATGGTTAGGCCTAGATTTCAAATGATAGGTCACTTTCATTTATAACCTTAGGAAAGATTTTTAATGGATTGGAGAATTATTATCGGGTCATTATATATATATATATATATATATATATATGTATATATATATATATATATGTATATATATATATATGTATATATATGTATATGTATATATATGTATATGTATATATATATGTATATATATATATATATACATATATATACATATATATATATACATATATATATACATATGTATATATATATATATGTATATATATGTATATATATATATATGTATATATATATATGTATATGTATATGTGTATATATATATATATATATATATATATATATATATGTAGAGAAACCTCTAGGAAAGATACGTTTAGCTCAGAGATAATCTAAGCATGTAGGAAATGTGAAATTAGGCTTGATAAGGTGATTTAAAATGCTCACATATTTCACGAGGCTTTGCATGGAGGTCAATGAAGTTTATAGAGATTATTATGGGTCCTTGAAATCATTTTTGTGGAATTTTTGGTAATTCCAATGTCCCATATTTATGAACAAAGCTTAAGGGCAAAAATAGCCTAAAACCCTTGTAAACCCTAGTTATAGACCTAATGAAGGAAATGGAGATGGAAAGATACTCTAATGGCATAGTTTGACAATGAAATTTATTGGAGGTTTTATGAGACTCATTAAATATCCATACCATTAGTATTAGTTAGATATAATTTTATGGATGGGGTATAAAATAGGGTATTTTTGACTATTTTGTGCATTATGCAGGTTCTAAGAGGTTTCAAGAGATGAAATAAACTTTTGAAGTAATATTGGGACTTAAGATAACTATTAATTTCAATTTAATTCCTTTTAAAACCTCTTATGTTTTCCTACCAGGTACTTCATCTTAGCCAGTCAAAATTGACATAGTGAGCGTGATGGTGAGAAGTGTGAAAACTTCAAGTGGATGGATTTTTAAGGTCTACCTAAGTAGTATAAGGCCATGGAAAGTATTTAAAAGTATCATCCACTCTTTTTAATTAATTTTAATGAAAAATAAAGCTAATTTTGAGTCCAATTGTGAGGGGTGTGTGAAAGAGGAGTTTCCTTTAAGTACAAGTAATGATGGCTTACTTTTAGAAGATTTTAGATGAGTAGGAATACAACCAATGCATAGAGAGGCATGTCTAAAATCCTTCCCTATAATTTCAATCACAAAACCTATCCCTAATTATTTTTAGGATGTTCAAATAGAGATAAATCATAAAGGCAATTTTATGAGCCAACAAAGGGAATTCCATGCCATTTTTCATGAGTTTCATGAGTTGGAAAGCCACTTGTCTCTTCTAAACTTACATGGTCCATTTCACACCCTATTCTCATGTACAAGTAACTAATTATATTAGCATTACAAGTGCTCTTATGACCTTTGTAATTCTTTCTTCTCCTCTATCTCTCAATTTCTATAAGAACTAGCCATTTTGACCTTTGTAATTTATGCTCTACCTGAGTATGGAAAAGTCTTGCTCATTTGCATACCATGAATCAATAAAGACTACTAATTTTTACCTCTTCCATGTCCATTCATAGTTTTTTCACTTGGATGATGGATTTTGCTTAGTGATGACTTATTGTTTCCTTAGCATTGATGTTTCATTCTCTCACCTATTTGTAGTTGGAAAGCTTCTTCTTGTACGTCATGTGAAGTGTTCTATTGATGTGTCAAGGTTAAGTGAGTTATTCTATTCAAATATTAACATCTTAGGATTTTTTTAGTCCTATTAGCCTAAAACATTCATCACAACCTCATAATGAAATATTGATGTAAGAAGATGCAGATTGGAGATGTGTATGTTTAGTTAGTCCCATGTTCTCATGTGTAACATGTAGCTAGTTGGTAGTCATCAACTATTTTAGTGTATCACCTCCTTTAATATAATTTACTTTCAATTTTCTCTCCCTTTTCATTCATAAATTTTAGGTGTAATAGTGATTTATAAGTGGTACATCAAGGGAGCTAGCCCTATCCAAACATTCACCTCATTCTTAAGCTACCCATAGCCTAGAAGTGTTTCAATTGTGCCACTTGGATGAGGAGAACTGAGACATTTTCTTAATATTTTATTATTTGTATTTTACTTATATAAATTTTTCCACTTATTCTATCTAAAACAAATAATTTTCATATTTCATAATATTCATAGGCTTGTTCTATTATGATAGCCAATGATGGGAAAGTAGTGGAGATTTTTACCTTATTTTGATCCACTCTTTTTATGTTATCTAATCACTTTAACAATGATTTTTTTTAATTTAAATATATTTTTATTTGGGAATTTTAGCTCCATTTTTTTCAATAAACTATTTAATTCATCCATATATTGTTTCAAACCATATAAGTTGGAGAAAGTATCTTAGTGAACATTCTTTTGGAATCAATCATGCATTTAGTAAGTGTTTGAAAAGAGACTTTTAAATTCAGAAATGCATTTATAAAAAAATAAACTTTTGAAATAAATAATTCATTCATTAAGTGTTGAAAATAACCACCCTTTACTAGTTTTCAATTGTTTCATTGTCTTCTCTCCCATACTTAGACTTCTACATGTCCTCATGCATGGGGGGATTGTTTTCTTTTATTTTTTCCTTTTTATTTTTTATTATCTTCAAAATAAGTTCATCAAGTGGAATTATTTTTAATTAAAAAACTTATAAAAATATTTATAAATAAAATAATATAATAAAAACCTTATTCATACTCTCAGTTATCTTTTTCATCCTTCATGTTGTCATCTTCGAAGTTCTTTAATGCTAAAGGAGAGTATAAATTCAAGGTTGATCACTTTATTAATTTTTTGGAAAAGTATTAATTTATTGGTTTCCAAATTTTTCATTCCATTATTTTTCCCTTGATCATTCATTTAATGATTTTATAATCAAGGATATTTTATGAGTACATGGCCAGCCAACATGTTGGTTTTCTAACCATAATTATCAACAAAATCTGAAGGTTTTCATTGTTGAATTTTCTATATTTTCTATTATTTATTTATTTTACTTTTTTTATATTTCAAAAAATTATATTATAATCATAAACTAGGAATAAGTTTTTCTAGTTCTTCCATAACAATCAAATCAACTAGAAAGTTGATTGTACTCATAAATTTCTTCTTTTTTTAGCCAATTGTACCAAAATCACTCTATGTATAAAATTATGAGTAAAATTCTCCAATTAATATTCAAAATATTCATATTTCAAGTGATATTAAAGTTTTTCAATTATCACATGAATTCTCCAAATATTTTTGACAAACTTTAGGGTCACTAGGATGATTAAGTTACATTTCTTTGATTATATGCTTGTGATGGATCTCACAATATCTTCAACAAAATGTTCATAAGAAATATTTACATGTATCTCATTGGTATTGAGTGTAAATATAAATATACTTAAATAAATTTAATTGTGATTTTTCTAATTATATGTAAACTCTTAGAAGACAATGTTGTAACCAAGTTATTTTAACAAACCAAAAAGAGTGTAAAAATATGATTAGTAATATCTATAGACTAAACTCAATCATCATATGTTATTTTAAATAAATATATTATTATTTTAAAATGTTAATAAGTTATCAAAAACATTGTTTATTTGGAAACCTTCCATCTAATATCTTACTTACATTATTTCACATGTTTACTAAGGTTTATTTAATTCAAGCATACATAAAAAGAGAAATTGAGAAAAAGAGAAATTGAGAAAAAATTCTTTCTTATGAATAGATATGTCTAAAGGATTATTTTATCTATAAGTAATGAAATATTTAATATGACATTAATAACTACCTTGGATTGGTTCTGTTATTATGGTTGAATTTGGATGTGGTCCTACTATAATCCCTGATTATGGATGGAATTCAAGGGATGAAAAATTATCATTTCCTTATTATACACTAGTTAAGCCAGTGTATTATTAAAGTTATGTGTATTTAAAAAACTTTTAACTAAAAAATTTTATGGGAGAAGCTTGGACTAATTATTTTTGAAAGGCCCATCACCAATATAATATTAATAGTGGGGTGGAGGATGCCATGAATGGGCTTGGTATTATAGCAATTGGATGAGTGGTTATTGGAAATGATTTTAAAAATATTAAGATGGTGGAGGTATATTGTTCCAAGATATGTCTAAAGGATTATTTTATCTATAAGTAATGAAATATTTAATATGACATTAATAACTACCTTGGATTGGTTCTGTTATTATGGTTGATTTTGGATGTGGTCCTACTATAATCCCTGATTATGGATGGAATTCAAGGGATGAAAAATTATCATTTCCTTATTATACACTAGTTAAGCCAGTGTATTATCAAAGTTATGTGTATTTAAAAAACTTTTAACTAAAAAATTTTATGGGAGAAGCTTGGACTAATTATTTTTGAAAGGCCCATCACCAATATAATATTAATAGTGGGGTGGAGGATGCCATGAATGGGCTTGGTATTATAGCAATTGGATGAGTGGTTATTGGAAATGATTTTAAAAATATTAAGATGGTGGAGGTATATTGTTCCAAGTATAAAATCCATATTTATAGGAAACATATTTATATGTATATGAAAACCAAAAATATGTACTTAAAGTTCTTGATTTGATGGTCATTATTCTCTTTGAGTAGTAAATAACAGTTCCATGGTTCTTTTTACATCCAATAATTCTTTGTGTATGTTGGTCTTATTTGTACAAGAAACCTAGCATTCATACTTAGCATCTCCAAAACAATATTTAGGAAAATATTTTTTTGGTATTTATTCTTGAAATATTTCTCCTAATAATTTTGAAATTATAAGATCTTACTCATTAGTTAATCAACTATTTGTGATTAACATTTTTCATCATTGAATTGTAATTTATTTTTCCCTTAGATTGAATTAACTTGCCTAAATTAATTTATGAGAGGGTTAAAGGGTAAAGGATGAGGTTGTAACATGTGTAAGTTAGTTGTCTTTAAAGAATGACTTTCCTTATGAAATCACACCCACTAGTGGACAACTAAACATTAATATAATCTATAACATTTACTCCCATAGTTCTTTCTTATTTGGTTCCATAGACATGGGCTGCCTATCTATTATTGGTGTTTGTTAATGGTTTTTTAGGTAATTGAGGTTATGTTACTTATTGAGTTTGTGGAGACTATATCTAATCATAAATGCATCATGTTTACAAATCAATCTTAACTCAAAGAAGATAGATCATACCATACACAATTGATTGGGGATACATGAAATAATTGGGAACATGACCAATATGAGGATCCATTAGACTCAAATAGGGGATCTCTTATCATAATACATAATGTTAGGGAGGGTTCCAAAGCCTCTAGTCAATCACAATCATGAAATAACCCTAAGGGAGTCCTATGTTTTTATATATCTCACTAGATTAATAACAAGTAAAGTAAAATCTAATCTAGTGTTTACCAAAGCTTGTGGCATAAACAAATAAAACATACATAAGAGAATCTCAATTAATCTATGTATGAGTAATACCCTAATACATGGAATAATAAGATTAATATTATTAAAAGCCAATACTTATGTTACTTCTATCTACTAAAGAGAGGAGTAAAGTTAGAGAATACTTACCTAAAAGGTGAACCTATCAAGATCAATCTCTCCCTTAGCCAAAGGGGCTTCACAAGATGTTTTTATGGTTTATAAGGATCACTAAGAAATTATGAAGTATCTAAGACTTCTCCACAATACTAGATTCTCCAAGTAGAAACCCTAAGCTAAAATTCCTCAAGTAAAATGATAGAAGAACAAATTATAAATAAGCACAAGCAAATAATAACTCTTATTCACTGTTAAATAATGATGAAATGATATTGTTTATATAGTCATATTTAATCCTAATTCTTTCTAAAAAATTTGGCCAACAGGGTCGACCCAATCAACCTATACAATTATGGACAAGAATTCACTAGATCGTAGGTTAGGTCAGCCAAAATCCAACCTAGAACCTAAATGAATTTTACCTAAAATAACACAGGGTCGACCCAATCGACCTAGTACATTTGACCGTTAAAAGGAGTTTAAGGTGAGGAAAAGAGGGATGGAAAGTGTGGAAAGACTGGAGGAGTATGCAAAAGAGGATTAATATCTTAAGGAATAGTTTTAGGAGCTGGTTAGATTGGTAATAAGTGCCAATAAGGGATAACAATCCTACAAAGCACCAATGGTCTATCCACCCCTCTCTTAATGCACCCCATAAGGTGTGCACTTATAGATATTGAGACTTGATGAGTTCTTACAAGATAAACATCATCAATAATTGATAAAAGTTTAAAAATATTATGTGTATACATATTCCCCACTTGAATTTCATCACGTGTCATGTGAGTGAAACACGGGATGGTTTTTTGGGATTAGAACATGATAACACATAACACTGATGCTAATAAAAATGTAGCAAGGATAAAATAAATAAATGAAATGACATAATTTAAAAACACATACCTTTACTTACCTTAGTGTTGTAGATAAATAAGGAGACTGTGAGAGAAGTAAAAGGATCCAAATGTGAAGAACATTAATCAAACCTATAGAGATTAGTGTAAAATATAATGAAAAATAAAAATATTTAGAATATAGGCATATAGTAGTGGAAAATATTCCCTACGACATCATAATCACAAAACTTTTTATGGTTCAAAAAACGAGTGAGTAGAGACAAAGATATGAGGGACTTAGTAAAATTAGCAAATTAGGATTATTAAGTCAAGGTTAGAACAAAAATATTGAGGGAAAATTAATGAAAACATAATGGAAAATAAATGACAAATGATTGTAAAACATATGAAATCACATTGGAAATAATGGAAAACATAAATGGCAAAAAAAAATGTAAAACATACTAAATCACATTGGGATGCATGTAAAACATAAATGGTAAAAAGGAATTTACAACATAATAAATCACATTGGGAAGTATGTAAAACATATATGATAAATTAAATATAAATGAAATAAAACTTTAACAAAGATATGTAATTAAGTGACAAGTAACCCCATGTGGCAAAAAGGAATGTAAAACATACTAAATCATGTTGGGAAGTATGTAAAACATCTATGATAAATGCAATATCAATGTAATAAAACTTTAACAATGATATGTAAATAAGTGACAAGTAACCCCATGTAAGATAAGCATGTTGAATCAAACATAAATAAAAATATAAAAGATTGAAAATGCAATGTAATTCAAGATGTGAGACAAATATGAAGAATTCATACATAAAGAGAAACATGTAAGAATGCCAAAATTCATATGTAAAATAAGTAATGTCCACAAAAATCAAACAAGAACATGATGGAGAAATGAAAATAAAAAAGCTCTAAAAGATGAAAAATCAAACTTAGAGATCTTTCTAAGATATAATTTAAGAAAACACAACCACCTAATGAAATGACTAGTATGATAATGAGATGGTGTGGTAAGAAAATGGTGTAAGGGTGTTTGTTAGGAAGGCATTTTTCTATACAAGGTCTTATAATACAACTCACAAACTATAACCAAGAGGCATAATAATGTAGATGTGATCAGGGACATGATCAATTAAAATCAATATCCAACAAGGGGAAGATTTGGAAAATGTGATGTGAATAAGGAATGTGAGGTGCCACATGGGTGATTTGAACATCCTTAGCAAGAATGAGACACACTAGGAAAGTGATAAAGGATAAGAACTACCAACACCAAGGACTTAGGACATTTTGACTAATGAACACAAAGCTTTGGATAATAAATGAAGTACATAGATCAACCCACAAAGGCTATATGTATGAAAATTAAAATAGACCTACCTTCCCACAACATGTTCCCCATTCTTTAGGACCCCTTATATAGCCATCAGTCTACTACAAAGATTGGGTACTTACATGAGAAATTACGTGGCACTAGATAATATATGATATAATGAGACCTCCTACCCTAGTCTATTGGCCTACCACACCCCAATATACCTTGGCTCTATCATGAGGCCAACTGTGGAGTTTAAGCTTTGACTAAGATAAGACATGTGCCAAATATAGATAACTTATTTTAGTGTGATTTGACTTTTAAGATTATTTTTTCCTTTGAATCATTTCCTTTTGTTTGTATTTTATGATTTGGCTTTTAAATTTTTTTTTGATGGATTTTTCTATTCCTCCTCCATATAGATTTTGAAAACCAAACATGGGTGAAATAGGTGACAAAAATAAGATATTTTACACTTGGTAACTAGAGAAAATGACCTAAAGACCAAGGTGTCTAAAGACACCTAAACTTTCCTACAAGTAAGTGTGCAATCTCAAAATAGACCAATGTGAGCCTCAAATGAAAGGAAATAAGGGAAATATGAGGATCTTAAGAGATCCATCTATGTAATAAGTGATACAATGATGAATATTCTTGTAACTAATCACAAAGAGGTAAATAGTGCTGTAAAAGGGATGGGGCTATGCTTATGATAGTCATGTTACTAGACAAACCATGCTAACCTACAATGGATCTAGTACAAGCACCAATGAAAGTAGTAGTCATACCAAAAAGTGGTTTAAAGATGTTTTAATGTGGTAATTTATGAATAAGGCTAGGTACTATCCAAGGTATTACACTACAACTCACAAGTTGAACACCAATGAGGTGAATTCTAAATAAGAGGAAAAATAACCATAAATCTACTAAGGCAAAGAATGGCATAAAAGATAAAAGTGAAAGAGATATATAAGAATCAAAATGAAAACAAATTCTAAATATAATGTGTAAGGAAACCAAAGAACCTAAATGTGACAATGATGATAGTAAAATGTGATTAAAGGAGGTAAAGTTCATAAAAATAAAGAAACATGAGACAAAAAAATAACAAAAAATATCTATGTTAATGTCTTTATCAAAGATGAGCATGTAAAATACAAGTCTATAAGTCTTGGAAGGTTTCTTGAAGTTGAATTTGGTTGTTATTATGCATTGTAAAATAAGACTAGGCATCATAATATGCCCTAGTGGGTAATTGGATGTAGGTATGGGCATTGTAATATGCCCCAAAGTTTGAAGGTATATGTAGATGGGCATTGCAAGATTCCCCAACATGTGAGTTGGAGTAAGGTAACATTAAACCATTAAAATGATTTGCATTGGGTTGGTAGGTACATTTGGAGATAGGTAAATGAGTTGATTTTTTAGATTTTAAGGATGTTAGATTTGACATAGGGTAGGTATGAGGAGGTAAATGAGGTAAAGAAGGACCATGAATGATATGCTTTTTAGTATGAATTTTAACTAGGTACTCTTTTGGTTCATGTGGCCTTTGAGGTTCAATACATGCAATGATATGTTTAAAGTTGTTCATGTTAGAAATTATTTTCTTTTTGGTGTAGGAAGAAAGATCAAATATGATTTTAACAACATTAGTGGATGAAGTGTAGGAATGGGATAATTATTTTTGTTTATTAGGTAGTTGATGTTGATTTGATTGAGATTCATTAGATTGAATTTTAGAAGCTTGAATATGGTCTTGATAACATCATTTTGTGAGTGTATCAAGATTAAAATGCGGACAAAGCAAGGAATAAATAATAAATAGGTGAATATCATGACAAGACTCATGAGAATGACCTATAGTAGCATGCCACTAGCAATACTTATTAATATTGTACCATTTTGGATGAGGTTTATAAGGATCAAATCTCATGGGTGTAGAGGGTGGAAATTTCTTCTTAAATTGTTATAGATCTAAAGGGGGTGGGTTGGGTTAAAATGGGTTGAATTGGATGCTCTGTTTTGAGGTTTGGGAGGCTTGTATGAATAAATATTATGAGAAAATGATTTAAAATATTATTTAGTAGTTATTTAAAATGTTTTAAATTGAGTCATAAGAAAGTCTTGCCTTTTTTCTTGGTCTAAGGCTTCTTCTAAAATTTTAGGGCAAAATATTAAAACTTTGTATTGAAGGGGAGCTTTAAGAGTAGTAAAAATTATTTTTAAAAGAGTATAAGTATTCATGTTATGGTCCACTTTATGAGCAAAAGACTTCCATCATTTGATGAAGTGTGAGTAGATTCATTAAGAAGTTTCTTGGCATTGATGAAATGGCTAAGTTAATTTTTAGGAATATCATCTTGTTGGAATTCCTTCACTATATTATTGACTAAATCCTCTAATTTTTAGATGGAATGTATAATAATTTGCTTATACCATTCAATTGCATCACCAATAAAGGTTTTGGCTAAGATTTTGGTGGTAGCAAAGGTGGTAGTTTGGACCCATTCCTTATATAGATTGCCAAAATACTTAAGAAAGATAGTAGGATCCTTAATCCCATCATACATGATAGTTGGAGAAATGTTTCCAATATATATGGATTCAATTAATGGAGATAAAGGTTCAATTTTAATATGTTGAAGCATTTTGCTATTCATTAGAAGGTTGATGGATGATATTCCCATTAGCATATCTAAGAGGAGGAGGGATAAAATTTTGATTTGGTTGAGACATTATGACTTGAGGTGGTTGACTACTCATGTGAAATAAATGTTTTTTCATTTGCATCATTTGGGAATGATTAGTTGTTTGTATGATTATCATTTATTAAACTATTTGTGTAATAATTTGAGTTGTGTCAATTTATGCATTAATATTTGAAGGTGGGGTATTAGCTTTGTTAGGAGGAGGATTATTTGTAGGTGTAGGATTCCCAACATTAGTATTATTTGTCTTAAGTATGGTATAAGAAGAAGTAAGCTTGGTAAATCCACCATTCTTATTATGTATATATTATTATCATCAAGGTTTTTGAATAATTAGCAATCATCTAGATTATCAATATGATTGGTTTAAACCATGTTACTTTATTAAGTGATAATGTTTGGTGATCTTATTATGGGTATAACAAGAGGATTGTCAACATTAGTTGTAAGAGGTGGAACATAATGTGAGGTTCCAACATTTGATGTAGATGGGTTGATGAGTTTACAATTTCAAGGTTTAAAAGGTGTAAAAGTGGTATAAGGTATATGATTATCATGTTTTGGTATTTATCAATTAGTATTCTCTATCTCTACCATATAGTATGGGGTAGATCGATATTGATAATATTTAGAACCATGTGATGAAGAGTTACACCATAAAGAATTTTATTCTATGGTGGACAGGTGGGGTAGGAGAGAACAACCCATGTACATTTAGAATGGGTTAAGATTATCAAGAAATAATTTGATAAGAGGCTTAATGATGCCAAGAAAGAGTGGATATTAGAAAAGTAGGAGGAAAAATAGGGGTAAAATTGGACAAAAAGAGGGACAATGTTGATTGATACTAAGTCAACACAATTGACCTAGTATGTTAGGTGACAATTTTGAATGATACTAAGTCAACACAGTCGACTTAGTATGTTAAGGAGATAGTTATGAATGATACTAAGTTGACACATCCAACTTAGAATGTCAAGGACACATTTTTGAATGATACTAAGTTGACATAGTCAACTTAGTTTTCCTGGGAAATAGGTAAATCAGTCTATAAGAGACTATGTCGATAGAGATAATAGTTTTCTAAAAACAGGAAAAAAATTTGCAATGCACTTTAAAAGTAAGAAATGTAAGTAAACACAAAATCAATTGGGTCAATGAAAATGATCAAATTAAGGAACATATCACAAAAGGTTTCACCAATGCTAGCCAATGCAAGTTTTTACAATACAATATATAATTGAGAAAAGAGCAAGTAGTCAACTTAGAAAGTAAATACTATCTAAGTGGTCATCCTAAATATTGTTAGATTATTATAAAGTGTAATTTTAAGTGTGAAAGATAATTTGTCTGAAATTAGGAAACTAAAAAGGAATCTAAGGTTGGTTTTAGGATGTTTAGGCTGAAAGGGATCTATGTTGACAATGGCACTAGCTTAGTATTAGGGCCTACCCCCTCACTTAACACATCAAAAAAATAAGGGTGTTGGGTTCTTATCCAATATATACCATTAACCACTTCTATATACTTATCTATAAAATCAAGTCATCTTCCCCCTTGGTGATGAAATCCAAGTAGGTAGGCCTTGGGTAGATAATTGTTAGTATGTATTTCAAGATTTTGTGATTTGATAGTGTGTGCATAAAAGAGAAAATAGTGTAACTAAATGGTATATTTAAAAACCACCTAATTAGACTATGTGATCTATTTAAGCATGCAATCAACTAAAAATTGAAAGTGTGAACTAATTACAAGCATATAAGTGTTAATTCTAACTTTGAAACACATTATAGTGTCAATTTAGATGATAGTATATGTAGAGATTATAGAACAGAGTCGATAGTGTCTATACTATACCATTAAAATAAGGGTCTAAAAAATTAATAAATTGATAGTGTCAACCTAATATTCTAGATAGAAGATAGAATACACAACTAGGTTGACAGGGTCAACCTAGTTTGTTGTATAGGGGTAGTTTTAAAGACTACAAACTATGAAAAATAGAAGTATAATGAATAATATAAATGATAGAGAAGGAAAGAATGGAACCTTGGTGGGTTGGAGGATGAAAAATAAAATGAGATTATTATTTAATTACCTTGATTTATACTTGAAAATTCTACCAACTAGGTTGACTGGGTCGACCTAGTTCTACAGTTCCCTATTTGCTAAAATTTGTAAAAATGACTAAGCTAGTAGTGTCAACCTAGTATGTTTTTTAGAAGTCTAGAAGTGTACTCTATTGATAGGGTTGACCTAGTAGCTTATTATGGAATTTTAAAAGTGTATTGTGTTAATAAGATTAACCTAGTAGCTTGTACCTGATGAAAACTTGCATAAATAGAATAGAGTTGTATTGATGTGACTGTGTGTTAAACTTATGCATAGAAGTTATATAAATACTAAAATTATCAATATAGTATCATAAATATATAAAAATAATAAATAAAATGATAAAATAATGAAAAATATGATACAAAACCTGTAAGTGTTAGATTCACATTAAGTTCACCAAAATGTATGCAATCATAAATGCATCATGTGTATAAATAAATCCTAATTTGAAAAAGATAAAGCATACCATACACTTTTGATTGGGGATACATTAGATAATTAGGAACATGACAAATCTGGGGATCCTCTAGACTCAATTAAGGGATCTCTTATCACAATACATAATGCTAGGGAGAATTCAAAAGCCTCCAATCAAGCACAATCATGAAATAACCCTAAGGGATTCCTATGTTTTCATATATCTCACTAAACTAATAAAAATTAAATTAAAATCTATTCTAATGCTCACCAAATCTTATGGTACAATATGAGGGTTAGTAAACAAATGAAACATGCATAGGAGAATATCAATTAAGCTATGTATGAGTAAGACCCCAATACATAAGAAGAAGAGTAATATGCTACTTTTATCTACTAAAGAGAGTAGCAAAGTTAGATAATACTTACATGATAGATGAACCCATCAAGACTCAATCTCTCTTTTGGCCAAAGGGGACTTGCAAGAGGTTGTTATGGTTTGTAAGGATCAATAATAAAGGCCAAAGCATCCAAGACTTCTCCACAAGACTAGATTCTCCAAGTATAAATCCTAATCTAAGACTCCTTAAGTAGAATGATGGAAGATTAGATTGTAAAGAAGCACAAATGAATAATAACTCTTATTCATTGTTAAATAATGATGAAATGATATTGTATATATAAGTGGATTTAACCCTAAGCCCTTCTAAAAATTTTGACCAATAGGGTCAACCCAGTCAACCTAGTATAATTATGGAAAATAATTCACTAGGTCACAGGCTAGGTTGGCCAAAAGTTTACCTAGACCCTAAATGATTTTACCCAAAATAGTATATGGTCAACCTAGTCAACCTAGTATAGTCGATTGTCAAAAGGGGTTTAAGGTGAGGAAAAGAGGTATGAAATTTTGAAAAATACTAGAGGAGTATGAAAAAGGAGTAATATCTTAGGGAATGGTTTTAGGAACTAGTTAGATTGGTAATAAGTGGCAATAAGGGATATCACTCCTGTAAAGCACCAATGGTCTACCCACCCCTTTCTCTATGTACCCCTTAAGGCATGCACTTAGAGAGATTGATACTTGACAAGTTCCTACAATATAAATAGCATTAGTAATTGATAAAAGTTTAAAAATATTATGTGTTTATAGAGACTAGCTAGTAAGTGCATACATCAACACTGGTTGAGGTGAAAACCTCATTTTTTAGTTGAATGCTTGTCTAGGTATACATTGTTGATTTGTCCATGGTTATTTATTTGGTTGTGACACTCATGTTTGTTATGATGTCTAATATTTTAGAGACCAAGTTAGTGGTCCTCATATTTGTGGAGGTGTTTTTCCAACCCATATCATCATATGTAGATTAGCAAGAGCTCCGGGAATAAAGTGATTTGGATTTTGATTATAATAAAAGTTATTTTCTTATATTTGTATGTAATGAATCTCTTCTATTGGTTAGATATTTTTTTTCAATTTATTCTTAATAATATGAATAAGGATACATTTTTTTGTGTCATAGTCATTTATAATACCACACACACACATATATATGTCCTATCTAGAGGAACTCTTGGAGGGCATGTTTCAACCTACATTTTGGGTAATACATATCTAGAGGTTCAATAGTGGCATTATATTTTGATTGTAATACATCTAGTGTGGTGTTTATTTAAACCAAAATATTCAAATTTAAGTTTTGAGAAATCCTCCCTGAGTTATCCTACATCATTGCTTCATTTCCCTATTTTTAGCTTTCTAATACTAGAATTTATTCTTGAATAGTACCTAAATAATTAAACAATTTCATTGAGAGTTAGTTTATGCACATATCCTTTTCTCATTAGGTTTAAGGAATCTTGAGCATCGTCATCTAATATTTTTAATAAAACTGTCTTTTTGAGGTCTTCATTCAACTCATATCCACGTATTATATAGACAAAGATAAATTGGTCTAGATAATCTTTAATATTTTAATTTTTTTTTTGTTTTATATAGAATAATTCCTCATTTCTATATCTTACTAAAATAGTTCTAATATTTGTTTAATAATCCATTTTCTATTTCATTCCATGAATGAATGGAATCTAGATGCAAACCATAAACCACCTAATAGTTAAATCCTTAAGTGTATAAAGAAATAGTTTCATTTTTTTATTATTTGTTTTGTAGTCATAGGCTTGGAATAATACTTTGAACTCCACCAATAATTGGTTAGGATATTTTGTTAAAATTTTACTAATAGTAATTAGTATGGATGGGGATATTTTTTTCATTAGGGTATTCTCATCTTGGTCTAAGACAATAGGATAGGTGAAAGTTATCCCTATTGGTCAAGCCTATCTACCTTTAGCCTATTTTATGAATTAAATATATTTCCCAGATTATCTCCCATGTTTTCCCAATAAATGTTATAAAGAGTTTTCTTGGGAGGTGGTGAATCATCAAAAGTCAAGCATTTTTTTAGTGGTGAATCTTTGTTAATTCACAAATATTTTGTTTTCTAAAATTTAGATTTGGATAATTTTTTGGACCCAAAAAGGGCACTAGGTCACCAAAAAATTTAGGTTTCAAATATGATTTAGAGGTCATCTAGCCTACCATTGATGATTAATTCCATATTTTTGACTATAAATCATCATGCCATACATTTTGCACTATTTTTCTAATATATATTATAAAGTACATATCTAATATATTTCATAGATGATTGAGATCAAAAATTTAACCTACCCCCCAAATGACTACATGGACTCAAAGGTAAGGCAATAACCATAGGGACTAGATAATGAATAAACTTAGAAGGTGTTCATAGGTTTTGGATGGAGTCCATCAAGGATAGATAGTGATTAGGTAGATTAGATAGCACCCATAAGCCCTAGTCATTATCTACAGGGTCTATATGGTGACTAGATAAATTATACACCATCTATAACGTTTGGATGCCATCCACTTGGTCTAGACAATGACCAAATAGGTTGTACAATGTCTATAAGGTCTAGTAATCATCAACAGGGTCTAGATGGTGATGAGATAAATTGGATGATGTTTGCAGGGTCAAGATGTTGTCCATAGCATTTAGATGGTGACCAAATAGAGTAGACAACATCTATAAGGCTAGAATTCATACACAAAGTCTAGATGGTGACGAGATAGCTTGGATGTTGTCCACAAGGTTTGGACACCATCCATAGGGTTTATATAGTGATTAGATAGACTAGATAGTGTCGATATAGTCTATATGGCATATATAGGGATTGGATGATGACCAAAAGTACTTTGTAGTGTTTGTCATCTATAGGGACTCTAAACAATGGCCAAATGGAAAGGACAACTGATTGCATAATATTAAAGTGGTAGGTTGTAGCTTGTCTTGTAAAAAAAATCTACAAATTCATCTTGTGATAATGGTAAGAGATTAAGTTAATTATTAATGACCAAGAGTATATTATCTTATTTTGGGAATCTAAAAGTAACACCCAGGAAAATTCAACCTACACCCACTCAAAATATAGGTACCAAATGATTTATATAATTTCTTTATTTATTTGTAATAACTGTTATTTAAGATTTGAAGGATACTATAAAAATATTTATGCATGCAAACCCCTCCACTGAGTGTGGTTTTCCAAATGAAATATTTAATCATAATATTATTTCACCATTTTAAAATATTATTGATGATGGCATGGCTAGAGTGAAGGACAAAATATATGATATGATACAAACATTAAAAGAAACTTCTAGATCTCATAAAATAGTAACTTTCATTGCAAATAAAAATCTAAAATTTTTACCAATTAAGAGGAGATTTGAGGGCATTCTAGATGATGAGATCAATCTGGTAGAAGACACTTCTACTCAATAGACACAAACTTTAGCCAATAAAATTACTCATAAATCTATGCAAAGAAACAGAAGCGAATGGATAATTGGAAGGTCTTTTAAGTTTGACTGGATAGAAAATTTTCCTTTAATTGAACTAGTAGATCCAAAAAATAGTAATGATACCCCAACTGAATTTAAATTCATGATATGTTCTTGAAAATTAATAAAGGAAAAAAAAATGTGACTTAAGCTTGACACAATTGAGAAACATTATGATAAAGTTTGTGTCAGTTGACCAAGATGGGCAGAGTCAAAAGACTCATAGATGGAAAGATGACAATGAATGCATGCATGTTAGATATGCAATAGAGTATGAAAAAAATTAGAGACATATCTGACATCCTATTTATAAAAGAAGGAACAATTATAGCTCAAATAGGAAAATTTATTCAGTCTATACCAAAAAGATACAATTCTCAACGATCTAACACTTTCTCAAAAAAAGTAGACCTATACTAAATTTTTAGATTATAAAACTTTGTTTCAACATAATAGACTTCAGAACATTCCATGATCACATTGGTTATATGGAGTTTATTGGGACATGGCAAAATTTCTTGCAATCATTGAGAAGGAAGATTTGAAAGAATAAGTTAAAAATGTAAGCTTTATATCAATGTCCATTGATGAGGTCATAGTATTGAACAACACATCATGGGTTGATATCCATGTTTATACTTTTGAGAACAATTTAAGTACACCTAATCTATTAGATATAAATAAAATGGTTGAAAATTTCAATGCAAAAAACCTTTTCAAGTTAGTTATTTATAATTTGAGGGATATTGCTAGGATGGATGATTATATTATAGCTACGAAACTTATATGTGTTGGAGATGATAGTGAAATAGTAATGCATGGGAATATAAATGGTTTGTGTGTTTGATTATAGACAAAATTTTCTTAATATATTATTTCAATTCATTGCATGGCCAACATAATGAATCTTGCATACAAAATTGTAAGCATATTTGAAAATGTTGTAAAAGTGGAGAAACTTATCTGTGATTTACACATTTTATGTCAAGAAGTCCAAAAATATTTTTAGAGATTCATAATTTTTCCATTGGGGTTATCGATGGTAAAAATCTTATAATATATAATTATACAAGATGGATTTCCATGTATGAGCCTACAAGCAGAATTTTTAAAGAATATCCATTGCTGGCAAGTTTTATGTTTAAATACCATATGGAAGTTGACAAGGCAAAGGATCTATTGTACTATTTTTTTTAAAAAAAAATGCTTTTACCACTATGTGGTATTCTTCCAATGTTGAATAAGATAAATTTTTTAATGAAATATGCTCAAGAGAGATCGATATAATATAGACTTCATATATTTGAGAAAATAGGTTTGTCAATCTCTTAATGTCTTATACTCAGGGCAAAATAGTTTTAAGCTACCTATTTTTTCTAGTTGGCAAACTTTAAAATTTATTAAGGATCCAAAATCCTATTTTAAATTAATTATTAATGATCATATTTGTATCTTCATAAATGGAAGGGAAATACCACTACACACATTCTAAAAACAAGTTGATTTAGCAGGATCATAAATTGAAGAAGTTCATGTAACATGTATTCTTTAAGAAACTATGATACTGGAAACATAGATAAATTTGAGAAAAATAAAGGATAGCTTGATTACATAAATTGGATAATGTTTTCAAAGGTATGAGTTTCTTGAATCCATGATAGTGGTGAATCCCGTATTTTGGAAAGCTGAGGATGGTAAAGATTAAATTAGTAATTTATTTCTTAGATACATGGGCACTCTTATTAAACATTTTTATAAGTCTATAGCTATCAATAGATTTTAAATTACAATTATTTTATAAAAATATTTATTGAGAACATAGTCTACCCATTTCATATTCATAATGATTGATCAATAAAAGTGTCCAAAGGAGCCAACTAAAAATAGTGTTATTACAAGGCCATGGAAAAAATTGTATCCCATACCATCCTAAAAGAATATATTAGTGAATATTTTTGATTATATGAACTCTACAAAACAATTATTTTGGGATCTATAGAATATGAAAGAGTCTTTAGTGCATTATATTTCGTTAAATAGAAACTTTGTAACAGATTGAACAGAAATTTAGACACATGTTTGAGATTGTATGTTTTGTGTTATCCTATGGATGCATTTCCCTATGATATAGCACTTCAAATTTTGAATTCATTTATTAAAATAAGAGGAGTTACAAATATATAAAATGACATAGGTAATATAGATATTGACACTCTATATGTATCAAATACATTGCATACAAAAGACAATTATGAAGAATGGGCTACTCAAAAATTATTTCAACTACTTGAATTTTACTATGTATATTTCAACTTTCATTTTTGAAATTGATTTTTTATATTATAATTTGTATCAAAAATCATGGAAACATTGATATTATGTAAATTTCAAAAATTCATAAATTATGTTATTGTATTATTTTAAAATAGTTATGTTATATTGTAATTGTTTATAATTCAATCTTTGTTAAATAATATATTTAGGTTATATCTACAAAAAATATTTATTTTACAATATGAAGTAATTATTTCATGTTTTTATTAATATTATACATGGATGAATTATTATAATATTAGTATACATATTAAGTAGTAAATTTCTAATATAATAGAAAACTTGTCATGGATAAAATGCACAGTATAAAATAGTAACATAGACTTATATTTAAACTTGAAAATTTAATTTACAATATAAATTTTTCAATTTCAATATAACATATATAAAAAACATCATTTCCATATCCCAAGTCCCATTTGAATTAAATAAAGATACATGTACTGAATAGATATCATTCCTCATGAGGAGTTCTATTTTATTGTTCAGAAGCAGATGATGCTACCTCAACTTCCCCTTTCCTTGAATATGAATGTAAAACACCTTCTTGAACAAGATTCTTGGGTGTAGCATTAATATTTGAAATAATTTTCCTTTCTTCATGTGTTTTATATCATGTTAATAAGATAGATGGATTCGCATATATTTTTTCCTTCCAAAGAACTTTTGGATCTAGTCCATGCTCTTTGATGATCCTCCTCAGCGTATTATTATGTTTGTTTACTATCACATGTTTTTCCTTCCATGAAATTATTACATTAAAATTTTATATGTTTTTTTAGATGAATATTAAGTACTTGTGTTTCATTATTTAGGTTTTTATATTTTGACTACAATTTAGAAAATAAAGTGGGTCAGATAAAAATAACAAAAGTGTGATTAAAAATGGATAAAAAACTAATTACTTACCAAAGTTTTATATCTCTCTGTATTGGTAAGGTGGTAAAGGTTTTGGTCATTTTCCCATTTGTTGCAGTAATCCTATTCCTATACATTCAAATATTTTAATCTATTTATCATAATCTAAAATATTATCATTATAGAGATTTGACACTATAATGGATCCCAATTCATCTTAATTCACTAAGACATCAATTTTGGATGAATAATTTTGAACCAAATAATATATTTTTGAATGGTTATGATAATGCTCGTTAATTTCCTTTACCAAAGCCTTGTCCTGAATCTCCCATTATTTCAATACTTTTAAATCAGTCTAAACTATGTCATATAAAAAATCAAAATTATTATTTACAACAAGATTATACAATGGAAAGGATGTCAATTTTTCAAAATATTGCTCCTCAACATTGTGTGGCTTAGGTGGTGAACTAGAAGAACCACATCCAACTCTTTTTTTAGGAGCCTAGAATTGAGATCCTTGAATAATACTATGCACAACAAATCTATTTATAGGAATGGAATCCATACCCTTAAGGAAACCTCATCAAGATAAATATTTTTCAAAATTTCCATGGCACATGTTGCAGCAAACACTCCACCCATAAAAAAATTGGAGAACTTTGATGTTGTTATATGCATTGTTCCCTTACTACCTGTTGGCATTGCTAAATTCTTCCCCCCAATCTGTATAGCATGGGGGGTGGAGGTGTTGCATATTACTTCTTAATGAATTTTTCATTGTAATAGGAAATGTTATAACTATTTAATAAACAAACTTTATCAAAATTCAAACTAAGTTAAGCTAAAGTCAGTGACATTAGATTTAGGATCCATACTTTGATTTGTTGATATGTTTTATGGTAGTGCATGTGTTGTAAGAGAATGTGAAGCTTTAATTTATATCAAGGACTCAAAGTCTCAAATAATAAATAATTTAATTTAACATGATTAATTTCATGTAATTTATAAATAGCTTTAATTACAAACATGAAGTCATTACCTTGCACAAAAGGTAAATGTTGAATAGGTTGATAGTAAATGTTGCTAATGTTAGACTTTGATTAGAAATTAAATTAAACATTAATAATTCTAAATTTTTTGTTGTTACATAAAATTTCAAAAATATTTAAAAAAATTAAAACCTAGATTTAGGCTTAGGTATGTGCCTAAGGGGCCTAGTTGATGTGCAGTAGTAGGTGAGATAGATTTCTACATCTTCTTTTTCTATATTAATGGTGTCACTACACCAGAATCTATGTCATCACCCCTATAAAAATTATAATCCCTTGATATGATGGTATTTTTTCATTACATCTTCTCTTCTTGATCAAGAAACAAATTCTCTTCTCTATTAGAAGGAAACATACAAAATTAATTTGAATTGTAACAAGCTAATAACATGAGAATTTAATGACTTAAAAGTAAACTTCAAAATTACCTCTAGATTATCAAGGTACATAGAGTTAGATTTCATTTTTTCATGCAAGATAATTAGAATAGTTATTCCCTTCAGCTCATGATACACCTCATAGTATAAACCCAAAATATAATTATAGATGAAAAATGTGTAACTATCACTTTAAAAGGAATAATCCAAATCATTTATTATCTTATTTGAAATTAATGTACACCAATCAAACTATTTTCCTCCAATAAATTTTTTAATGTATGGTACATCCCAAAAGGGGATATCTACAAGTCTTCCCTATAAAACAATCCTCACTTGGAAAAATTGAATGAGGGCTTATAGATATGTGTTTGTTATATTTTGAACTAAAATACCCCTTATCAAATGATTAGGGGTGCCTATAATGGAAGAAAAAAATTATTTACAATATTTATCTAAGATATTTACTTTTTAATTTCATATATAAAACATTAAATACTAATTAACAAAAATAAGATTACCTATCACGGTAGATGTATCTATATCCAAGTGTTTTTGTAGATAATATTTTGTCTTTGTTAGAAAAAAAAACTTTTATGGACACAAGTTTGATATTTCTATGTGGTATCCCTAAAAATCACTTCATATCTGAAGGTGTAGTGCCAAAATTAATAGTCCAAGAGTTGAGGGTAAAATAAAACTCTCTAAAAGAAGGTTTGTAACTAGATATAAAAATGTTCGGCAAATTCATGTCCATATCATATTGGTATATGTAAATGAGACCTCTTAGACAACATATGTCTATCTGATTACTATAAGATTTATCATTTTCTATAATCCTCAATATTTTTGGGCCATTGAGATTTCTATAAACAAATTTATGAATGGGAGAAGAAGATACAAGGTTGGAATCCATTTATGAGAGTGATAATAGAGGATTAAGTTTAGGGTAGAGGATGAAATCAAGATTTTAACTATGTGTAAAAGATAAATGAGAAAATATAAGGGGATATGGGTATATATAAGCATTTACCATGGATCCCAAGCACCATATAGAAGAACTATATATTGCCCAAACTTTGGATGGCATCCATAGACTTTGGATGGCATCCACCAAGTCTAAATGATATCCATAGACTCTAGACAGTGTCCACAAGATCTAAATGGTCTTCATAGGCTTTAAATAGATTCTATAAGCTTTGAATAGTGTCTAAATACTTTAGATGATGCCTATATGCTCTAGATGTCATCTATAGGCTCTGAACACCACCCATTGAGTCTAGATAAGATCCATGGACTCTAGATAGTGTTTACTAAGTCTAAATAGCATCCATAGACTCTAAACAATATCCATTAGGTATGGATGATGTCCACAAACTCTAGATAATATCCATAGACTCTTGACAACATTCACAAGCCTTAGATGGTGTCCATAGACTTTGAATGGTGCCCACATATTCTAGATATCATCCATAGACTCTAGATACTATCTATAAAATTTGATTACAACCCATTGGCTCTAGATGGTGTTAATAGTCTCTAGATAGCATCTACAAACTTTGGGTAGTGTCCATAGACTCTCTAGAGACCCTTGACTCCATCTATCAAATCTAGATGTTATCTAAATGGTGATGCATATGATTTGCCTTCCTGATGAAACTACTTTCCCTTTAATTTACCTCTATTTCAAAATTAACTTTTCAATATTCACCAAAAAATTACATAGGGGCTTTTCCTAAGGTGCCCTTAAAAAAACCTATCAGAAGTGCATAGAAGGCTACATGATTAGGATTCAACACTCTAGTTTACAATATTCTTTAGCCCTAATTTCTTTGTTTAAAAAGATGCACCTACCTTGGGAAAATGTTTCCAAAGTTTAGGTGAAGCTCACAATGGTTTGTCCTCAAAAATCTAAAGTTCTTTTCCTCGAATATCTTCTAATACACTTTATTCTTGTGATTTACTATTATTTATGTTTTTTAGGGGTATTTTGAATGTATCTTCCATTTAAATCTCTTTTTTATTCATAAATTTCATTTAATTATGGAATTTTTCCTTTAATCAACTATTAGTTTTATATTTTATATTGTACTAACACCTAGAAAATACCTGTCAACAACATCAAAAATTATGAGGGTGATGTGTCTTCTTCATTTAATCAACTAAGTTAATCCAATGTCATATTAAATTAGGATTGATGTTCAAGGGTAGTCAATAGTAAGGTATGCAAAATAGTTTCTAAAACTTGTCTATTTGAGGGAGTTGTGAATCATTTACTCCTAAGGTTCCAATATACTTAATTGAAATTTAATCTAGTAATTGTGAAACCAAACACTCTTGATAAATTTTATTTTTTGTTGAAATGAAACACACTTGTTGGAATTGAAATTGCTTAGAAAGAAACACATTTTAAAAGAATTAGAACTACTTTAAAGGAAACACACTTTTCATCTATTTTTAGAAATGTAAATTGTATGAAAATAAACACAAAGTTGATCTATTTACTTTGAAATAGAAATTTTTTGGAAGTGAAATGCTTTGAAAGTAGATTTACTTATAACACATGAATTAACACACAGTCTTTTAGGTGAGACAAAAAATATAATACTTTGCATAAAATAATGAATTACAACCTTAAGACCTATAAGAATATAAAATAAACATAAATCGTGTTTCCTTGATTTAGTGGGCCCTTGCTCTCTCTAAAAAAAGATTGAAACACAACTAAATTTGTAGAAACATCATGAAATCAAATTCTCATTATTTTTAAAAGTGTTTATAACACTCAAAATGAAAATATCTTATGTTTATTATCAACCATTGTCCTCTATCTATCTCTACTACTACTACGTAGCCCAATATGAATGATAAGGTTATATTTATAATACAACTTCTTCAACAAATTCTTGTTTAAGAATACCAAATTAATAAGTTAGTTTATAACTAATTTCATAATCTTAACAACCTATTAAATTAGTTTTGAAATTGATTTTTATTCTTGGATAATAATATAACAAATTTAGTTCATACATTATTTGGAAATATCAACAATCCTTATTATTCAAGGAGAAAATTGTGGGAAATGCTATATTCAAAAATCCACTATATTATAGTTTGTTGGAAAGAATCTAGGTGTTTTGTATTATTTCCAACAACTTATAATTTTGTTGGAGAGAATCAATCAAAATCTTGGCAAATTTGATTTCCTCCAACAACTTGATGTTTGAGATATTCATAATATTTGAAATATTATAAATATTTTGTCTTCTTTATAAATACTTATTTTGAGAAATACTATTCATAGATTACATAAAAATACATAACAATGATCTTTGGAACATTTTTATTTCATGTTTCCATAGTTATAGACCTATGTAGTTGATTTCTACTGATGTCTATTTTTAGAATTTTCTATTTATAATATATATCTAAAGAGTATAAAATGTATCTCAAAACATTCTCTCATTCTTCCTTTGATCTACAAGACCCCAAAAAGAATTATGAAATTACTTTTTTATATTAATATAGATACGTTTTCAATAAAAAATAATTATGGACATCTTTAGAGCCAATTTTATGTATCTCTAAAGATAAACTACTCATCTCTAGAGCTATGACTAGTGATCCCCAGAGCTAGATTGTGCATCTTCAAAACTAAGACTGGTGATGTGCAGACCCAGGGTGAAGATATATGGAACCAATTTCAAATGATTATAGCTTTTACATATGGACTCAAATAAAAATGATTTTTTTTAACTTGTATAATTTTTCAAGAAGGATTTAAATATGCAATCAATTCTAAGATGAAATATATTCATTGAAATTATTTTTTTCCATTTTTACACATCTTGTTTATTTTGTCTTTACACCTTTGCATATCAAAACAACAAAAAAACACAAGAAATATTTTTTATTGATACAAAATTATTTGTATGCCTTAGATGACCTTGAATCAATAGTCCATCTATCTTAAAAGCAACTTAAGAAACTTTGAGATGATTTATATGAGAATCTAAATATATTGATGACCTTTGGAGTTACTTCATCTACAAATCTGGAGCTATTGATGATCTCTAGAGCTGCTTCAATGTTACTCTTGATTTGATATTTTATCACATAAAACTTTTTTATATGTATTGATGACTCATTTTAGCTTGCATAGATAACGTTTGACATCTATTCTCTAAGAACTTGTCATAAAATAGAAATAATGTAGACTATAATCAATCTTAAAGAATAAACTAGATATGTATCTAATATTTCATTGTAAATAAGCATAAGTTTTTAAAAATGCATCTAAGTTCATTATAAAACATAATTTATGAAAGAGGAAATGATATTATTTACTAATATAGTGAGACATTTTATGGTCTCATCAATTGTATAGATCTAACATGGTCAATTCACATTCAACATTATATGAAAAGTGCCACACAATTTTTTTGGAAATGTCTTCAAGGGTTGTGATTGATCCTTTGGGTAAGTGTAAAAACTACACTAGGGCTTGACCCCCTAAAATATTTGGAAAGATTCTTAATAGATAATATTTACTATAAGCAACAACTGAACATGCCATATAAAACTCGTTAATATGTTCTCTACGATCTTATTCTTGGGGGTTAAATGTTAAAGAAAGGGTACCATCATCATAATAATATCAAAGGGGTGTAGACAAATTTATTTAAACTTAGATTGTTTGATTTTAGAATAACTACAATCTGGTAATCCTTATATATTTTCTTCATGCTTTGACATTCTTGGATAAATGTTGTATCCTTGAGTGACAAGAGTTGATTCAGATTTGGATTCAAAACTAGATTGGATGATTAACTTGTAAATTGAATTAGATTGAAAAATTGATTGGGGTTGGTATTTGAAGTGAAATTTTAATGTTGATTTTGAATTTGATTGCTTGGATTTGAATTAGCATTCAAATTTTGATTTTGATATTTTTTTATGTTTGAATTCAAATGGACATTCAAATTCTAATTTTGATTTTAATTTTTATGTTTGAATTTGAATAGACATTTGAACTCTAATTTTGATTTTGATTTTTAATGTTTAAATTTGAAAGGACATTCAAATTTTGATTTTGATTTGGATTTTTAGTTGGATTTAAATTACCATTAAAATTTGGATTTTTATTTTGATTAGTTGATCATTTAATTGCAAGATTACTTAACATGTTGGCTTTAAGTTCAGTTATTTTCCTTTCCAACTTTTTGACATGATCTTCAAAGGAAAAGGCATGACTTTGTTAATATGTTTCATCTATAACCATTTTACCTTTATCCATGCAATTTTGGGAGACATTTGATTGGTTTTAGTGGAACCTATAATGGTTTTGTCATTCCCTAGGGAAACACTAAATGTTAATTTCTCTTGGATGGGTGGTGTGGCATCTTTTTTAGAAAGCAAATGATGTAAATCTTTGTCTTAAAATTAGGTGTAAATTTGGTTCCTAGACCTAAAAGTTTGAAGAAGAACTGTGACTTATTTTCTAATATATATTTTGTGACTTATGAAGGTGGGTTTCTATGCAAAGTGACTTTATGGGTATCTTCATCTTGATAAGGTCCCTCATCCTCAACATTATATGATCTCAATATGAAGGGATTCATTTCCAGATGGTTTTTCTCTAAATATATGAGTATTCAACAAGTCTATTTATCTTGTGATGGGAGATATTTATTTGAAGGTTTAACTCAAAAATTATAGGACTTAAAAAGACTTTGATAGTATAAATGTTTGGTAACAAGTTTTGATTTTCTTTGATTTTGAAATTTGATTTTGGACTTTGATTTAAGATTTGTTTTGATTTAGAATTTTGATTTCAAATACTTAAACTTGGTTTTAAAACACACAAAATTCAAGTATGTGGTCTTCATAGGGAGGTAAGAAAGAAATAAATAGAACAAGTAATCTCTACTTTAACCAAAAATAAGCATGCAAGTCACATAAAGGGTTAAAAAATAGGTGAAAGGACTTGAATGACTTGTATGATCTTATATATATTAGTCATTCCATTGGAAAGTGTTAGCCAAATATTTTAGAGTAATAACTATGGAGGTAGAACCATAACCATAGCCCAATTAAATCAATTTTGAGAGTAACTTCCTAAAGTTAATTGTTTGTTGATGCACTACAATGTAAATGACTAAATGTCTATCTTAAGACTTAAGGTTTATTTAATTTTATATAAGGTATATCCTCTATATACCTTTTAGTATGTTGAGACCCAAAATCATGGAAGAATTTGATTTAATAGACTCACATAAAATGGTTTAGTCCCTATGAGTCCAACCCAACCTTAACATTTATAAAATTATAAGACTTAAAAAGACTCTAATATTATAATTGTTTGACATAAAGTTTTGATTTTATTTAATTTTGGAATTTGTTTTAGGATTTGTTTTGATTTAAAATTTTGATTTCAAAGACTTAAAATTGGTTTTCAAACATAAAAATTTCATGTGGTCTTCACAAAGAGGTAAAAAAGAAATAAATAAAATGAGCAAGATCTAATTTAACTAAAAATAAATGTGCAAGTCATAAAAAGAGATTAAAAAAAGGCAAAATGACTTGAATGACTTGTAGTCTCTCATATATATTGGCTCATCCATTAGAAAGTGCAGCCCAATATTTTAGAGTACTAACTTTGGAGGTAGAACCATACCCATAGCCCATTTAAATTAGTTTTGAGGGTAAGTTGAGACTAACTTCCTAAAGCTAAGTACATGTCAGTGCACTATAATTTAAATAATTAAGTGGGTATCCTTAGGCTTAAAATTTATACAATTTTATCTAAGGTATATCTTATATATTCCTTTTAGTATATTGTTGGCCAAAATCATGGAAGAATTTGATTTAATAAATTCACACAAAAGGTTTTAGTCCTTGTGTACCCAACCCAACCATATTTCAATAGGTTGACATTGAAAATTTTAATTTTGAAGTCATTATTGAAACTTTAAGTATTAGATGATGAAATCCCCTCACACCATGATGTGTTTAAAACACACAATAGCGTAAGAAATTGAAAGAACAAATCCTAAATTTATATACCCCACTAGCACACAGGGTTTGGCCTACCATATGGTAGTGAAATCCATAGTTTATAGAGCCCCTAGAAAAATAAATTAAATAAATTGACATTTGTTTCTAATTTATAGTTATCATCACTAATGTGATGCCAAAGCAAGAGTATACGCAAGTGAAATTTAATAAACACAAAATCATAAAGTTTGTTTTTGATTTCCAAATTTTATCACTAATGTGATGTCGAGGAAAGAGCATATAAAAACTTTTATGACACAAACAAGTAAGTATTACATTAAAAGTAAATGTGATTTAAATATTACTTGTAATAAATAAAACTTTGAAATAATTAAAATAATAGAAAATAATAAGTGTATAAAAAGAGGTTTTGTTTTTAACTTAGCTTTGCATTCTTTGGAAAGCATCCCTACACACAAAATATTAGTAATTCATTTGTGAAGACTAAGAAACCTTAGGAACCTTCAAGTTAGCCAAAAGGTTAAAAAAGTATACAACCTTAAAAGTTAGAAAAAACAAAAAATAAGAAATAAAAATAAAAGTCATGATTTTATTAATATCTCATAAACTAAAATTCATATTTACACAACATTTTAATAGGTTAGTGTTAGTTAAAAACCATACAAATAAAAAAATTGAGAAACCAAAATCGTAAATTAAAATTTATAGCTATCTTAACAATCATGTGTGTTTTTTGTGGTGGTTCCTCCACCTGTTTCAAAGGATTCTCCTAGGAGCCAGTTGTTGGCTGGTTCTCGTAAGGGTTTTACTGAGGCTTCATCGTCCACTGGACTTCATGGATCTTGGCCTTTTGAGGACTGGGTTGCTGAGGCAGCTAAGGTAGAGGATGGTTGGACTGCTGTTAAGAGGAAAAAATCTAAGCCTCTGGTCCCTCCTCTAGACATGAAACTTCGGTCTTGTAAAAAAAAAAAATTGTTTCTGTTTGTCCTGCTCTTGTCAGCTGTTTTCAGATTCCTGGTTAATCTGGTCTTGCTTTTGCATGTTCCAGGCTATTTCGTATCCTGGGTGTGCTTAAGGTTTATATCTCGTCTGATGTATAGGGTTTTGGGGCCCCTTCAAAACCTGTTTTTACCTTAATCTAAAATAATCATGTGTTTTTTCAAACTAAACAACAACAATCATAGATTTTCTGATATCTCTTAAAATACAATTTAGATTTACACAAAATTTTAATAGGTTAGTGTTAGTCTAAATCTAAACCAACCTATAAAAAATAAGAAAAACTTAAGTATAAATTAAAAGTCATTTTCATTTTAATATCCATGTATTTTTTATTTAAAAAACTAAATTAGCTTTGGGAAAACAAAAATAAATAAAATAAAAATAGCAAGCAACTTGGATCTAAATTATCCTAAAACATGCATAGAAATTAAAAAATAAGTTGTTCAAACCTTAAAAACAAACAAGGAAAATGATAAGATGAATTATTTTTGGGAAAAGCCTCATCGAGCATGCCATTTATATCTAAATTTTATAATCTAATAAAACTAGGAAAATGACATGCATATAAATACTATTCTAAATCTAAACTAAAATTATGATAGAGTTAATATTAATAAAATCAAAGTATAGAAATAATTACAAAACCATGTATGTAAAATACATCCTTTCCTTCTCCATTGTGACTTGTGATTTGTTCTTTCTTTTTGAAATGTGGGTGCTCAATTCATTCTCTAAACAAGGATAAATTGGGCAGCATATGAATGCATAAGCTTGATTTCTCAATTGATGCATAGGATAAATTTGATAATAATTCAATAGATTTAAGGTTGATGATGAAAATTTAGGATGACACTTCCATTTATATTATTATAAGTGAGAAGCTGAATGATTATAATAAATCCAAATTTATTTTATAATGATAATTATCAACAGTTGGATTTGAGTCATCATCTCAATGGAGGATGACTAATTCTCATGTGTGTGAGAGATAGGGGAGTTAATTGGTAGTTGAATGACTCATTATGAATTGATCAATATAGTTGAGTGACTCAACATGATAGTTGAAATATTTAATGGTAACTCAATAATTAGTTTAAGAAATTAAGGAAGCAATTGGATGACTGAACATTTGGTTGAGAGAAGTGTGGAATGTGTTTGGATGAGTTAGAAATTTTGTAATTTAATTAGTTTTGTGAAATGATGTGTGCATAGTCAATTGATTAATATATATTAATTAATTATTAAAAAAGAGGGAAATGATGTTAGTGGAAATTTGAATTGAGGATGGTAGTTGAGTTAGTGTGTCCATATTAATCAAAGTTAATATGACACTAAATATGGTGGAATTCAGATGTCTACATAGAGAATAACCTGTTTTAATTTTGTTCATAATTTTATGAAAAGTGCATCATGAGGTGATTGATTTCCATATGATCACTAAGAAAATATATTATTTAAAAAATGATCACCACAACAAATTAAATTCTTTTGTTGAATCCTCTAATACATTGTTTTTGTTTCCCAAAAAGGTTGGCACTCATAGTAAACATATCCAACTCACACTTTCCATTATGTGCCTCCATGGAACATGCCATATATTTGTGTGAAGTGTAACTTTAAGCTAATACAAATCACTTAATCACATATTATAATAGATTTTATATAAAGTATAATAAATAACCAATCTAATCATGGCATTCTTTTAAGTTGGTATAATTAATTGAAGCATCTGATTAGATTGATTATTAATTATAATTTATATAAAAATTATTATTAGATTATATTTTCTAAATATATACTCATTGTCAACCAACATCATTGTTATATTTCCACTACAATATACTTTCATAAAAATTAACTTGTTATCATTTGTCATTTTTGTTGGCTTTTTTACAACTTCATCCAATACATTGAGGTGTCTACTATCTCCCAATTCCTATGAAGTAGGAGACTAGCTTAGTATTTCTTCACAAACCAAGATTTATAATTGTCACTCAAAGAAATATTGGGATTTAGGATCTCACCTAAAAACATAGAATATAATATGTCACTTTTGGAATGACTGAATTATGGATAATTCCTTCATTGGCTATAAAATATTAAATGACATAATAATTGTCACCAACACACCCCCATGTCTGAATGAAACAGTGACCCACTAAATTTTTTTAAAATGAATTGTTATTTATTATTTATCTTAATCCTACTTGGTTCTCATTTAGGCATCTCATCATTTACATAAAGCTAGTTTTGTAAGGTTCTATTATATTTTTGGCTTGGGCATGACAATGCATGTTTTTATATTTTTTGGCTTACTATAAGTGCAAGTATAAGTCATTTGATAGGGTTAATATTTTATTTCATATTTATTTTACCTTCACATTTTTTTAAAATTAATTGTGCTCATATTCTTATGGAATTTGTGACATAAATAAAATTTCACACTTTACAAGATTTACTCAGTTTATTTTGGTCTTTGCAGTTTACAGTTTCATAGTTTGATAAAATTTCATAATTTTTGCATTCATCATAGACTTTGTGTTCTTCATGCTAGTTAGATGTATTTATCTATAAATTATTTAATAGTCAAGGCATTCTTTGTTAGTAAAAATATCCCTCATAATATTTTTATTCTAAACTTATGTAGCCCTCACAATCTAAGTTTTTTGTAAATTTTATTCCTCAAAAAGCCTTCACACTCTTTGTATTATTCATGCCTCTCATGGTCAACATTTTTATCATAGTAAAACCCTCTTTCACACTATGTATATCATCCAGTGATAGCTCATGGTGAATTTATTTACCACATGCCTCCATTGCACCTCAATACCTAACCACTTTGTGATAGTAAAAAAATGATATCATGATATGTGGTACTAATGGATTTTGGCATTTTATTATGGTTTATGTGGTAGATAACATCTGATAGGGGTAAAAAGTAACTCAATAATATCATGGAATGGATGTCTTTCATGTTTTTTGTTTTCTAATCATAATTCTCATAATTTTTCCAAGATTCATAGCAATAATACCATTCACATGCTCTTAAAGCATCTCATAAGGGCCTATTTAGCATTATTTAAGGAAATTTAGCATATTTTGAGGTTTTTAGCATTGTCCTAAGTTTTAATTCCAGCTTTTTACCCTCTCAAATTGCCTCTAAACTGGTATATCAGATAGATTATGTTTATATGCTTCCATTAGACCCATAAGGTTGGTCTTGACATGTTCTTTATCTCCTTTCCACCTTTCTTTTGTTCATCTCCATTACCACTATCATAATATTGTCATTCCCACTATGTTCTTATTCCTTTCCCCCATCTATTCATGAGTTTTCAACATCTCTCATCCTCATAAACCTTTCACCCACCTCAAATCCATAGTTTCTTTATTGGAGAGATATAATGGTTAATAAATATCAACACAAGCATGAAAAAAAGATATAGGCCAAGGGGAACATCATAATACAGTCAAAATGAGATCTATAGTAAGGTCACATAGTCAAGTACTAATCATATAGGAATAATGGATATTCAAGGTGAGAAAGACCTTCTTCAAGGTATAGGGAGATAAAGCAATCCATGGTATGAGGGAAAAGCCATCATGAAGGTGAGAGTAGGTGTGTAGACCCTAAAGTTATCACTATTTCAATATGACTAACTACCTATAGTAAGAGAAGAACACAGTCATGAAAAGTTCATGAAAAACATCAATCTCAAAAGAATATGATTGTGTAAGGGATCTTTCTATAATGGTCTATACAAATGACCTCATCAAGCATAGTTAAGGAGAGGAAGAAGATCAAATCAGGATTTTGGCCAATAAAGAGGTCACATACAACCCTTGTCTATACACTTATAGTTAGAAATGAAAAACATAGTCACCTTCAAGGGTTGAATTCATCATAATAGTGCATGGTTTGGTCTTTAGTGGTAATCATTTTAGGTTTAAGATCTTAACTCATGATGGAATGCAATCATAAATAAATTCAACCTTAAAAGAATCAAGTGCCTTTATAGGCACCTACAGTCCTATCTTGGGCCAAAACCTATAGTGGTCAAGTCTTAGCAGCCATGGGGCTTGTCAAGATGGATAATGAGGCTAGCCAAGATATAATATTATGAGAACAGTTAACTTTAGTACGTTTTCTTAAGTAAAATACAAGATCAAGTCTTGTAGGGTTTGAGAAGAATAAATTAGACCTACAGACCTTCAAATATCAATCTATAACCAACCCACACAAATTGCACCTATAGCCAAGGATATCAAGGATATAACTTTCAAAGTGACTATGATGTTGTTCTATGATAATTTGGCCAATAAATCCTCTTTAAACCTTTTTTCACCCTTGTCAAGTTATCAAATCACTTTCAAGATTATTAAAATCATTATAAAGGACATCACAATCACATTGTTATAGCTAGGTATGGATAAGGAAGGTATGTCTTCAAGGTGATTCTATGATGGTATGATATGTGTTGGTTGAATATTTTGTCTATCAGCGTACTGGTAAACAAAATAGGTCTTATCATCAAAAGCAAGAATATTACTCATCCTAATGTGTAAGTTTATCACATTAAAAGGAGACTGTTCTCTCCTCTCATCAAGGGGAGGTTCCCTGCGGATATGCTATGTATATGTATAAACAAAAAATAATACTCAAGGGTAGGACCAGGCATCCATCTCTCTTTCTTTAGAGATGATGTATACAAAACAAAGGAAAAACTCAAGGAATGACAAATAGCTCTCCTCTTCTTTCAGGAAAAACTATTCAGTCAACCACAAGAATACCCTTGGAAATAAAACCAGAATGTAACTGAAGTATGGTAATCAGTAAATCAAAATAGAACACAAAATCATTATCATGAAATGCTCAAGAGTAATATACGAAGGTCAATGGAAGCTCAAAGTCTTTTCAAATTCCTTTACACAGCAATGAAAAAGCAAACACACTGAAGGTAGCTATGGGGGCACAAAGTTGCTCCACAGTTGATTCTTCAAGACGCCTTCGTGACTAATTTACTAATCTCGCTTGTTAAATTAATGAAACAGAAAAGATATCACAGCACAAAGTCTAAAAAAGTCCTTTGTTTTCATTAACAGAATACGATCAACAGACTGAGCACAAAGTCTCAATGATGCCTCTCAATTTTGGTAGAGTTTCATTTTGATTGTCAAAAAGATCCTTTTACAAATGAAAGAAAGTCCCTTATATAGCCACTTCGAGAAGGACTCGAGAACCGTAATACATCATGATGCATTGGTAAATGTTAGGAAGACCAACTGGAACTTTGGGTCTTTTTGCCCATTTGATCTTTTCAATGTAGATGAACAAGCTACATAATTGAAAGATTATAACTTTCAATGTCCAACTGTCGGTCTGATCTTGTCTTCGTCATTCTTCCTTTCTAGATTGATTGAATCAGGTCTTGGATTCATCCATTATTTATCTTTCCTCACTTTCAGCTAGTTTTTGTCTTAAATTTTGGAAATGCATTTGGGTGTATGGATCAAAAGATCAATGGCTATTTTACTACCTTTAAAATTGACATTTACATGCCCATCAATATGCTTCCAATGGCTAGTCGGCTATGCTGAATTTGACGTCTTTGTGGGCGTCACCACTTGCTCCTCTTTTGACTTTTGGCCTTACCCATTCGACTTGGACTTAACCTATGTTTGAATAGTCCTTTATTTCAGCTGCCAAGATTCCCTTGCAAGGGTACCTACCCTCCACGTTCCTTTGGCAGCCCTTTGGTTTTAACAATCCCCACAGACAAATCCTTTAGGCAAATGTTCCCTGCAGACATTTCCCTGGGGATTATTCTCAGGTGTTTAGTTTGAAAGCTCCCCATAGGTAATTTCACAGACATTTGTCCTATGGAAAATTCCCACAGACAAAAAGTCTATGGAATTATTTGAACAAATCTTTAGATTTTGCTCGCATTTGTTTCTTTGAAAATTTCTTTGGGGTCCTTGGCCATTTGGAATTCTTTCAAACTTTTTGTCTGAAAGAATTCCTTTGAAAAAAAATCCAAAAGAATTAAGTCTTAATCAAAAAATTTAAATTCCTTACACAAATCTGAAAGAATTACCTTTCAGCTTCTTAGAAAAATGATCCTCCAAAAAAGTGATTTTCTTGATTAAGTGCCCTCTGCAAGGGCACTTGTCCTTCGGAAAGTCTTCTTTTGCATTGAACCACCCCTTTGAACTTGGATGATGAACCATTAGTTGAACCGGTTCAATGGTTCAATGAAGCGCGCCAAGTCCTTTTGAACCAAAAGCCGATGAACCATCCAATGAACTTTGACATTGAACTAATCGGTTGAACCAAGGCTTTGAACCAACATGGTTCAAGCTGATGGTTCATTAAATAAAACAAGCCGATGAACTAAGCATTGAATCAAGATGTTGAACTTGCCTTTGAACCAATAGTTGAACCATTTGATCGAACCAATCCGTTGAACTAATCCATTGAACTAGTTCAATGGTTCAATGAAGCACATCGAGCCCCTATTGTTAAACTTGTAGATGTTAAACCAAAATATGAACTGAAAGAATAAACCAACTAAATGAAATAAAGTGTTGAACTACTTGGTTGAATCTAAACCATTGAACTATTATTTTGGTTAAACCTGTCATTGAACCTTGAACCCGTTGAACCTTTGAACCAAAATGGTTCAATGGTTCAGTTGAATGGTTCAATTGAATGATTTGGCCAAATGTCCTTGAAGCTGATGAACCAATTAAAGCAAATGAAATTTGAACCATTTTGAAGCACTTAACTCTTATTGAACATGAACTTTTTAAACCTTGAACCCATTAAACCTTTGAACCAAAATGGTTCAACGGTTCAAATTCCTTTTTGAACTCAGATGCTTGCCGATGAAGATTTTCACTTGAACCAAAACTCTGAACCAATCCCAAAAAATGAACAAATGTTGAAAATCAATTTTTTTGACTAAAAATCACCTACAGAAGTCTTTGAAACTATATAAATGAACCTGCCTGTAGAAACTAAAAATACAAAGTCTGTAGAAATCAACATGTAAAATTCGTTAAACTTGACTTCCAAAGTTTGTAGATTTTTTGAGAAGATCTGAAAATGAGAAATCTGAATATCTAAGACAAATTTTTAAAAATGGAAGATACAATTTTGGTCTATAAAACCAAAATAATTGAAATATTGTTCCAAAAAAGATTTTGATTTTTGGGAGACAACAGTTGGCTCCAGTTGGGGAACTTCTATCAATTGCAAAATGAATTGGAAGGAGTAGAATTCAGGATCTCCAGTGTCTTCAAGTGTACCATTGGGCTTCAGAGTCATGCCACAAAGTCATGAAAGGCATCAAAAATAAAATAAACAAAATAAAATAGGAATAAAGCTATACAAATATACATATATATAGAGATAATGATGTGGTACTTCAAGAGTTGAAGTGTTTCAGATGCTGCCCATTGTGGGGCAGAGAAAAGAGCGTGCCATTTTGGTATTTCAACAAAAAACTATTTTCACCCATGTGCCGATGAATTATGAATGACCCTCTCCAAAGGGAATCAAATTTTCCATGCATCCCCTTTGGTTCTCTTCTTTTGTCCCATAGTAGGACTTTATCTCCAATCTGGAAATCACAATTTCTAGCCTTCTGATCAAAAAGTTTCTTTACCAAACTTTGATGAACAATAATTATGTCCACCACCATGGTTCTTTAATCTTCTAGTTGAGTCAGGCACATAATTATTTTGTCAAGAGAACTCTCATATGTCTGATCTTCAATGGCCTTTGCCAATTTCAATGCTAGTAACTCTAAGGTGATTGGTATCCCAGCGTTAATCCCGTAGAGAAGTTGAAAAGGAGACATACCAATCACCTTCTTTGGCGTAATCCTATCAGCCCATAGAGTATCAACCAATGCTTTGTGCCATGTCATTTGATTATCATCTGCAAGCTTCTTGATAATAGTTACCAAATTTTTATTGCTGGACTCAACTTGTCCATTCCCTTGTAGAAAATAATCAGAAGAATGAGAGAGAGTAATTCTATAATAAAAATAGAATTGCATAATTTATTAAGAGGTGAAATAAGCTACATTATCAATAACAATTTTGAGTGGGACTCCAAATCTAGAAATGATATTCTCTTTCAAAAAGTTGCATACAACTTCTGAAGTAGTGTACTTTGTCGGGATTGCTTCTACCCACTTAGTGAAATAATCAATTTCTATAAGGACATAATCATGTCAAGCACTTGAAGATGGATTATTGTCCCAATAAAATCAAGTCCCCACTGTTAGAAAGGTTTCTCTATGATTACTGGCTTGAGAGGCAGAGCAGCCAACTTGGGTCTTCCAACAAATTGTTGGCAAAGTTCACATTTCCTTACCCATTTATGTGCATCTTGGAAAAGAGTTAGCCAATAATACCTAGCTCGAAGAATTTTGTGAGCAGTCACAGGGGTAGGAAAATGTCCTCCACATGCTAGATTATGGAAAGATTTCAAGAGTTGGGTCTATTGTTCTTTATCTACATAGTGAAGGAAAACTCCATCTATGCTTCTTTTATACAAGTCGTTGTCCCAAAGGACAAAATTGGTAGCTTTTAATCTGATAGTTCTCCTCTCTTTGTAAGACAAATGAGTAGAACATTCACCATAAGTCAGAAAATATGCAATAACTGAGTACCATTCATTGGTAGTGGAGACAAAAAGGAATGTTGGTGCATTTTCAACCTCAACTTCTTCATGATGTGTATCTTCTGGCTTATTGTCAGCTATTAATTGACAAAGGCCTTTACCTCTAACCAGCTTTGTTAGCTTCATATCCAGATCAAATTCTTGGATCTTTACAATCTAATTACCTCTCTTTGTGCCAAACTCTTGCTGAGTTAATATAGACTTGATTGTACTATCAGGAACTAAGGTAGTAATATGTGAATTCAGAATATAGAAGTGAAAGTGTTTGACTACTTTTACCAAGGCATAGGCGTGCTTCTCTATATTCAAATACTTCATTTCATGAGTTTTCAGAGGGCAGCTCATGAAAGAGATAGGGGATTCCATACCTTCTTTATCTTGTTGGACAAGAATCACTGAAAGAGTATGCTCAAATGCATAGTTGTATATAATGAAATATATATGGTAATCTGGATAAACCAAGGTAGGGGCATGAGTAATAGTGACCTTGATATGTTGAAACGTTGTTTTGCCTTCTTTGGTCCAGCTGAAGGTAGTCTTTCTTTTCATCATGTTTACAATGTGTCTTGTCTTCTCAGCAAATTCGGGGATGAATCTCCATAAGAAATTCACTTTTTTGAAGAAAGAGTGAAAAACATTCTTACTTGCAGGCAAATTCAACTCTTGAATAGATTTGACTCTGTTTGAGTTAATATTTATGCCTTCTTTGGACACAATGTGTCCAAGGAGTTTCCCTTCTATCAGCCCAAAACTAGACTTTTTAGGATTCAAAGAAATACCATTCTACCAGCAGTGCTCCAGCACTTGTTGTAAATGGCACACATGATCAAATCGATGCTTTGAAAAGACAGTTAAATCATCAAGATATACTACTATGAATTTTCCAATCTCATCTTTGAAAGCCATGTCCATAGCTCTCTAAAAAGTAGCACCAGCATTTATTAAGCCAAAAGGCATTCTTTTGTATGCAAATGTACCCCAAGGTGTGGTGAATGCAGTCTTGTGTTGGTCAGCTTCAGCAACTTCAACTTGGTTATACCCTGAGAAGCCATCTAGCATTGATAACATTTTTGATCCTATTATTGTTTGAAGCACTTGGTCCATGATTGGTAAAGGATAATTGTCTTTCAGAGATGACTGATTCAAATTCTGAAAATCTACACAAATATGGATTTTGCCATTTTTCTTCCTTATAGGAACTATGTTCGCAATCTATGTAGAATGATGGATTGGAAAAATAGTTCTAGCATTTAACATTTTTTGAATTTCAGACATAATTGTACCTAAAATTTTTGGATTGTATTGTCTAGATTTCTACTTATAAGGCATTGAATCAGCCTTGAGAGGAATATGATGGTAGATTTCATCAGGTCTGAGAGACTTCAGATCTTTGTATGAATATGCCAATACATCAATGTATTGATAGAGTAAAGAAGTGAATTTGAATCTTTCTTTAGGTGTAAAACACTTACCAATGTTGACCATTTTTGGATTTTCTTTGTTGGTCAAATTGACTTGGTCAAATCCTTGAGAGAAATTTGAATCTGTCTGTTGTTGCTTGACAAATCTATCATGCTTGTCAAACAACTTCTCAAGAGAAACTAGGCCTTTAGGAATTTTATTTCCTTTTAGCTGTAGGAACTCTCCATTTACATATGAACTAGATTTAAAAACAAATTTAGACTTTTGAGATTCGCTGCCTTTAAAATACAGCTATTCAAAATTGTCTTTTCTTTCGAAGAAGGCAATGATGTACTGATCATCATTGAAAATATGTCAATGATCAACATTGTCAGGAACACTTGGCCTATAGACCAGCTCAATGGTATATTTATCTTCTTTAAAATCAGAATGAGGAACTAAAAGAGTTCCTGAAATAGCAAGTGCATCCGCTCTATCATTGGATTCTCTTGAAATGGAAGAAATGTTGAAAGCATCAAAGCTTTCAATTTGGTCCCAAACAAGATTATGATAATGGCGCAGCCTCTCATTCTTAGTCTGATATGAATTTCTCACTTGATAGACTACTAATTCAGTGTCCCCTTTAGCATGAAGAAACTTGACACCTCTTTCTTGAGCAGCCTTCATACCCAGCAATAGTGATTCACATTCAGCTATATTATTTATGTTGCTAAATTGTAACTTATATGATGAAGGGAACATATCTCCTTAAGGAGATATCAAGACAATTCTGGCTCCATAACCAGTAGAGGAACAACTACCATCAAATTCTAGAGTCCAAATCTCATTAGATACTAGCTTTATTTTAGACTTTCCCTCATCAAAGATGGAGGGTCTTTCTTCATGATCTGTATATAAAAAGTCGTTACCCATACCTACAGATTCAAAGAGGATTTGAGCTTCAGGAGATGATGTCTTGGTAACTACATACTTTGCTTCCTTTTTAGGAAGTAATATTTTCATCACACCTTGGACAGGGATCCTTACCTCAGATAGATCCATGTTCAGTTCTCCTCCCACATCCTTATGGAAATTCCATCCAAGCAAAATGCCATAAGATGCTGGGACGTCAGCCACTAATATAGTCATTTTATCCTCTTGTCTGAAAAGGCTGCGAATGCAAATTGAGCATCTTTGATTTGCCCCAATAATGGCACTTGCTTGTTCTCCATGGAGAAACATCTACCAAACATCTTGGTCAATGTGAGACCAAGAGACTCAGTGACTTTGGTAGGCATAACATTATCAGATGCACTTGAGACTATTATATAGTTACTCAATTTGTGGCCATTGATTAACAAGAAAACATAGAAGGGTTCTATTTTTTTAGAAGCAACTAGAGGAGTAATAATCAGATTATTTAGAATAGGAGTATTCATTGAAGAATCAAAAGTTATTTTTTTGGCCTTTTGTCCTACAGAGACAGTCTGATTTTTAATATATTGGACCAACTTATTCAATTGATCCGAATTGGATTGCAAGTACTCAAATTTAGACATCTATAGTTTTGTCTTTTTGACATGATCAATTATATCAAATGGCTAAATCGAGCTAGGTACAGAGAAAGGTACTTCAACTTTTTGAGTTTTAGGAGGGATGAGAGGTGGGTTGGTTTGTGAATTAGAAGTAGAAGGAGAAGACGCAATAAATGTATTTACCTTTTGAGTGATTACCAGATCTTTTGGTTGAAAAGGCAGAGCTATCCCACGCTTGACAATTGTGACTACTGGCTGTGGTTGTTCTTTGATCTTTTCTTTATCAGCTTGTTAGACTAATTAGTTCTTAAACTTGGTAAACACTGCATATGATCCATATGAAGCTTCTCTTTTGCTTTCGGGTTCATCCTAATAATTCAAGAAACTAATGTGGGAGTTGCCAACTGATTCTTCTTAACTATCTTCAATTATATGAACGTCATTTTATTGATTTAATTCAGGCTGATAAGAGAATTTTGATTCTACTTCAAGGTATCCCATTGCTAAATTAGTTGGAGGAGCTTCCAAGGCAAGTTTCCCTTATGGGGGAGGAAGGCAATTTTGTTGTCCTTGGTTTCTGGCAACATTGCCTTGATATGACTGATTTGAGAATGTTCTTCTGTATGTAGGAGCAGAAAACATTCCTTGAACCATTTGCTTTTTGAGGGCAAGGAGCTCAATTGCTAATTTTTACACCATTAGATCTGTGGTGCTTGTAGATGCAAATTTAGAAGATGATGAAGCTCTATTTCTATTGGGATCTCTTCTTATTTTCCCTACTAAGATGAGATCATCTTCTACTTCAATGGCCAAAAGTTGAGTTGCAGCGAGATCTATTTGGCCAGCACGTCTCAAGAGGAAACTGACTTTAGGTAGCTGAGAATTAATGAAAAAGCATTTGAGATTCTTAGCTATAGGTCTAGAAATCATAGGAATTCTATTTATTAACTTGTCAAATTTAGCTATGAAGTCTCTCATAGGCTCATGCGACTCTTTCTTCATTTGTGTAACTTGAGCCAAAAGTGTATGTCCATCCTCTATAGGTTTTAATCTGGCTTCAAACTTAGCTTTTAAGGTATTCTAATCAGTTACAGATCGAGCCTATAAATGATAAAACAAATCTATAGTAGGACCTTGTAGTGTTTCAACAAAAAGTCTGACTGTTACATCTTCAAACTCTACTCTGATTACTCCACAAGCTATACTTAATGTTGTAATGTGTTCATCAGGATGAACTTTCCCATCACTATAGAATTTAGGGAAATTCTTCCTAGAACTGCATGGAAGCTCATGTAGAGGAGGAGTAAGATTGAGAGGACCAAAAGCATTACCCCAAGGGCCTTGAACTACCATTATAGGATACTGAAAAGGAGGGATAACAAATCTCAAAGGGGTAATTATAGGCATAGCTTTATCAATAATAGAAGTAGATACTTCATCTGGTAATGGAGATCTCGATTTAGTAGAAGGGAAGCTCTTGGTTCATTGGAGATGAGATGGTGAAGGAAATAGATCAAAATCACTTTGTTGTACCAACTCAAACATAGGATCAATGACACTTTTAGCCCTTTGGCTTCTTGTATACCTTGAATGTACCAAATTGTAAAACAAAAATGGAAAAGATTTGACTTTGCTTTAGTTAAAGCTTGAGGCTTTAAATTGTGCATTATTTTCCTATGGTATAGATGTGAATAGAATGGATAAACTATAAATGGATAATGGGTATATCCCCAGCTGAGTTACCAAAAAATTTTGGTTGAATATTTTGTCTATCAGCGTACTGGTAAACAAAATAGGTCTTATCAGCCAAAATAAGATGATTAGTCATCCTAATGTGTAAGTTTATCACATCAGAAGGAGACTGCTATCTCCTTTCATCAAGGGAAGGTTCCATGTGGATATGCTATGTATATGTATAAATAGAAAATAATACTCAAGGGTAGGACCATGCATCCATCTCTCTTTCTTCAGAGATGATGTATACAAAACAAAGGAAAAATTCAAGGAATGACAGGCATCTCTCCTCTTCTTTCAAGGAAAACTATTCAGTCAGCCACAAGAATACCCTTGGAAATAAAAGTAGAATGTAACTGAAGTATGGTAATCAGCAAATCAAAATAGAACACAAAGTCTCTATCATGAAATGCTCAAGAGTAATATATGAAGGGCAATGAAATCTCAAAGTCTTTTCCAAGTCCTTTACACAGCAATGAAAAATCAAACACACTGAAGGTAGCTATGGGGCCACAAAGTCACTCCACAGTTGATTCTTCAGGGTGCCTTCCTAACTAATTTACTAATCCCACTTATTAAATTAATGAAATAGAAAAGATATCACAGCACAAACTCTAAAAAAATCCTTTGTTTTCATTAACAGAATATGATCAACAGACTGAGCACAAAGTCTCAATGATGCCTCTCAATTTTGGCAGAGTTTCGTTCTGATTGTCAAAAAGAAGATCCTTTTACAAATGAAAGAAAGTCCCTTATATAGCCACTTCAAGAAGGACTCGAGAATAGTAATACATCATGATGTGTTGGGAAATGTTAGGAAGACCAACTAGAACTTTGGGGCCTTTTACCCATTTGATCTTTTCAATGTAGATGAACAAGCTATGTAGTTGAAAGATTACAACTTTCAATGTCCAGCTGTCAATCTGATCTTGTCTTCATCATTCTTCCTTTCTAGATTGATTGAATCGAGTCCTGGATTCATCCATTATTCTATCTTTCCTCACTTTTAGCTAGTTTTTGTCTTGAATTTTGGAAACACATTCAGGTCTGTGGATCAAAGGATCAATGGCTATTTTACTACCTTTAAAATTGACATTTACATGCCCGTCAATATGCTTCCAACAGCTAGTCGGATATGCTGAATTTGACATCTTTGTGGGCATCACCCCTTGGTCTTCTTTTGAATTTTGGCCTTACCCATTCGGCTTGGACTTACCCTATATTTGAATAGTCCTTTATTTCAGCTGCTAAGAGTCCCCCATAAGGGTACCTGCCCTCCGGGGTCCTTTGGCAGCCCTTTAGTTTTAACAATCCCTGCAGACAAATCCTTTGGGCAAATGTTCCCTGTGAACGTTCCCCGGGGATTATTCTCGAGTGTTTGGTTTGAAAGCTCCTTGCAGGTAATTTCACAGACATTTGTCCTACAAAAAAATTTTGTAGATAAAAAGTCCAAGGAAAATTCCTAAGGATAAAAAGTCTCCAGAATTATTTGAACAAATCTTCGAATTTTGCTCGCATTTGTTTCTTTGAAAATTTCTTTGGGGTCCTTAGCCATTTGTAATTCTTTCAAAATTTTTGTCCAAAGGAATTCCTTTAGACAAAAATCTGAAATAATTAAGTCTTAATCAAATTTTTTAAATACCTTAAACAAATCCGAAAGAATTACCTTTTGGCTTCTTAGAAAAATAATCCTCCAGAAAGGTGCTTTTCTTGATTAAGTTCCCTCCTCAAGGGCACTTGTCCTTCGAAAAGTCTTCTTTTGCATTAAACCACCCCTTTGAACTTGGACAATGAACAATTAGTTGAATCGGTTCAATGGTTCAATGAAGCGTGCCAAGTCCTTTTGAACCAAAAGCCAATGAACCATCTAATGAACTTTGACATTGAACCAATCGGTTGAACCAAGGCTTTGAACCAAAATGGTTCAAGCCAATGGTTCAATCCAATGGTTTAATGAATAAAACAAGTTGATGAACTAAGCATTGAATCAAGATGTTGAACTTGCCTTTGAACCAACAGTTGAACCATTTGATCAAACTAATCTGTTGAAATAATCCATTTAACTAGTTCAATGGTTCAATGAAGCGCGTCAAGACCCTATTGTTGAACCTATAGACATTGAACCAAAAGATGAACGGAAAGAATGAACCAACTAAATGAAATAAAGTATTGAACTGCTTGGTTGAATTTGAACCATTGAACTATTCTTTTGGTTGAACCTATCATTGAACCTTGAACCTGTTGAACCTTTGTACCAAAATGGTTCAATAGTTTAGTTCAATGGTTCAATTGAATGATTTGGCCAAATGTCCTTGAAGATGATGAACCAATTGAAGTGAATGAAATTTGAACCATTTTAAATCACTTAACTCTTACCGAACATGAACTTTGTGAACCTTGAACTCGTTGAACCTTTGAACCAAAATTGTTCAATGGTTCATTTCAATGGTTCAAGTTCCTTTTTGAACTCAGATGCTTGCTGATGAAGATTTTCACTTGAACCAAAACTCTAAACCAATCCTAGACAATGAACAAATGTTGAAAATCAATTCTTTTGACTGAAAACCACCTATAGAAGTCTTTGAAACTATATAAATGAACCTGCTTGTAGAAACTGAAAATACAAAGTCCATAGAAATCAACATGTAAAATTCATTGAAATTGACTTGCAAAGTCTGTAGATTTTTTGAGAAGCTCTGAAAATGAGAAATCTGAATATCTAAGACAAATTTTTGAAAATGGAAGATACAATTTTGGTCTGTAAAACCAAAATAATTCAAATGTTGTTCCAAAAATGATGGTTATTTTTGGGAGACAACAATATGAATCAAAAAATGCACTCATTTTTGGTATCATGAGCTCTCAATATTCAATGCACCAAATAATGATACAATCATTTCAAGTAGTAAATATAGTCACCTACAACTACTTAGAAAACCTGGTAAAGGTTGACAATCAATAATTAGCGTTATGTCTTACATTGCTTAATGTTCATAAGGTTTTTTTTATGTTTATGAGAAGCATTTCAAATTAGCATGAAGAGATATCAACTAGGTAAAGTGAATGTCTCAAATAACATGATATACAATATTTTCACCTTAAAAAAATGATTCCTATAGGAACCTTAAATGCACTACTATATCCAAGATGAGAATAAGCAAAACTAGGAGGGCAAATGTGATATGAAAGAGAGGGTCATTAAGTTGAACCTCATATGGGTGGTTGAACATAATGGAATTCATCATGATAGACAAGACCTTCCAATAATTTTCATATTTTCAACCTCTTAAATCTCCAAGGAGCCTTGCCATAGTCTATATAAAGGACATGTGGTCATCATGTACACTCATCTTTATAGTGGTGCCATAAAAGGTAGGCAGTGAGGGTTTTCATGGTTTTCAAAGGGAATGTATGAAAATTGTGATCAAGAAGAGACCTTAAAAGAATCAAACTTAGTTCAGCATCATATTTTCCTTGAAAAGGTATAATACATCCAACCCCTTAGGGCAATAAAAATTTAAGAGGGAGGTTTTGGCTGCATCAAGAAGCCTATCAAGGTATTAATGACACTAAAACATAGCCCAATTGTTTAAGATGTTAATAGGGTTAGTAACCTCAATCAAGTGGTAAGAGAGTAACAAAAGGAGTCTTGATGAACACACCTATATCCCTAAATACACCTCGAATCATATTCCATTTTAAGAAGGCTTACTTGATTGTAAGAAGGTCCTTTTAAGGCTCAAAGAGGCTAAATCAAACATCATATACAGTCAATAACATTGAGTTTTGCAATTTAATGAATAGATCAAGAGGAGAAATAATTTAAAGTTTAAATGTGGTTTTAGTAGAGGGAGGATGTGACCTAAATACATATAAATAATAAGACCCAAAACACATCCTCCTAGCATGAAAACATAGACAAACATATACATAATCAAGGATAAGATTACCAATTTTAGGGAAAATGATGACTTTGGGGAATCTAAACATGGAATTAAGACTTTAAAATTAGTACACATAATCATTTTTACCACATAAATCTCATAATACCATTTTATAGTTCCTTTGATAAGGGGAAGTACCCACTATTTTGACATAGTCATCAACATGTCCATTCAAGGTCACCATTAGAGTAGGCAAGCTTCTTGAGGGGTTTAAAGGTGTTTAGAATGGTTTTAGATTTATTATAATGTTTTAAAATAATGGGAGGATGCTATTAAATATTCATAAGACCTTTTCAATAGTCTAAACTCCAAACCATATGCAAATCATGCTAATACAGGCTAAATCAAGCAAGCAGACCTTAAGACCAAGAGGTAATTTTAGACCTATCACACAAGAAGACACTTGAAGAGTGTTTTTATGGAATGGTAAAGGTACCATGATAATTATTTCATTAAGGGGGGATAATTTTAGGATTAAATTTTAGTCCAAGGAGGAAATTCAAATTTTGTAGTACCAGACACCCTTCCAAGCCACTACAGGCAGATTTCCCTCATGTGATATCTTCTCATATATTTTTCATGGGAAACCAATATTTTCAAGGAATTTAATAGGGTATGTGTAATAAAAATTCATGGTAATAAGTTTAGATTTGGAGATCTCTACATCATTAATCATCATTAAGAATATTTAGCTCTAAAACCTTCCTAAACCCTCATAGTGACTAGTTTTGAGAAAAGTTAAATTTTTTACCATCAAAACCTCATGGATCAACTTGAAACCTCTTAAAACATAAATTAAACTTAGATAAGATTCCATAAATTAAATTTTATGTATATATCTATATGGATCAGGGAAAAAATTTGGATTTTTAGATAAAAAAGAATGAAAAATGAGCTACAAGGTAGTCCAATGAAATCTAATCCATAGAAGGTAAATCTTGAGACTTGTTCTACATCATAAAATATTAATATGGTAAAAAAATTTCATGGAAGTTCCCCTACCATCTAATTTAAAACATCCACTTTGTAGGAAATTCAAACAAAATTAACCTAGTCAACAAGTTTGACTGAGTTGCAGGTGTCTCTTCATTGGGAGGAGTTATTTCATGATATGGAAGGTTGATTCAGGTCTAAGATCACCATTTTTTCATGGTTTAATTATTTTTTTTAGGTTTAAAGATCCATAAAATGCATGAATATAGGCTACTAGGCCTAATTGGCCTAGTAGGCCTAATTGGTCAAGCTTTGAGTTGTAAAATGGCATTGAAAGGTTATATTTGAGTTCATATGGGATTTTAACACTATATATCTACTATTAAAGTTAATATATCATGAATTTTCAATGCTTAAAGTGCCAAATCATGTAAGGAGGGGCTAAAGTGGGGTTAACTAGTCTTGAGTTACCAATCACTCTAGTTGACTAATTGACCAATTTCATGCACATTCATTGATTTTCATGAAAGGAAGGACTTTCACATGTCTTAAAATCAATTGAAATTAGATTTATCCACAAAAATATTGGTGCAGCTTTCATGCAAAGGGATATTGACTAATCAAATATGGCCCACCTCTCTTTCCAATGCCAAAGAAGAGGTTCATGAAAGACAAGGGCACTAAGATATTGAAGATAATTGTTATCAAATTGAACTCAAATTTTACTTGAGTTATGTTGAATTTCACCTCCTCTTCTCGTTTCAATGCCAATCTCTTGGCTAGTTACTTCTATTTTTTATATATGTAGGCTTTTGAAGCCATTTTCAGGATCCCTCTCTTAGGTATGACTAGAGTCTATGAAGATTGAGTTATGTAACCTTGTGGAATAATAAAATGACTAATTTCAAATTTCCATATCTTGGTATAGTGTGTTTATGTTAGTTGATTTGAACATGTGGTAGTATTTTCTCCCTTGTAAGGTCTTGATCTCACCTAGTTACTATTATGCTAACTTATGCAGGTCGTGTTCAGTGTTTGATGTCATTTTACTAATCTAATAGTGTATATAAGTGGTTGGTTAGTGACTTTAATTAGGCCTATTCCATCATTTCCCTCAGCTTAGATCACCTGATGAAACCTCTATATGTAATACTGATGCATAGGAGTCATTTGGAGTTGTACATTTAGTCATTACTTGTCTTATCATTATTTTAAGAGCTCAAATATAGTGGATGAACCAGAAATATAGGTGTATCACTAACAATATAATATGATTTCCCTTTTAGTATCTCTCTTCCCCTTTTCATCCCAACAATCAATAGTTTAGTAAGTAGTGCAAAGTGATACATCAGAGGAGCTAGCCTCAAAATTTAGAGGTCTAGTTTAAGTTCAGGTGTCCCACACCTTAGATCATTCCAATGTTAGTCTAAGTATGAAGGAGTTTCAGATAAAAATCTATTAGCATTCAGTCAAGGTGTTATCTAAGTTTCTAATAGTTTTGACATGCCCAGTGAGACACAAATTCAACCATTAGAGTATAAGTTTGTAGCATATTCATCTTCAGATCTATTTTTAAGTACTATTATCCTTATCTCAAGGTAAAAGGCATATTCTAGTTCATAAATTCAATTATTTTCATGTATCTTCTTATAGGCTATGACAACCTATAGAATGGACTATGGTCATTCTTCTCATTATCAACAACCCTATCTACCATCATAGTTATAGTATGATCCATATGCATCTCATCCTCATCTAAATGAGTCATATCCATTCCAAAATCAACCACCCTTCCAAACTATCTAAATTTTCATGATGAGATGGATGAAATGAAGAACGTAAATCAAATGATTATTGAAGAGATATTAGCTTACAAGCAAGAGTAATCAAGTAACCAATCTCAGTACCAAAAGTCACTACCTCATGTAACCCCATATCAATATCCATGGATTCCAAGTCTATCTTAGCAATAAATTATCCCAATTATTCTTCAAGCTACAATACTTTCAATAATAGAGGCTCTAAAACCTAATTTTCCAACCTAGAATCAAATACAGTAGCCAAGCATAAGCCTAAATGATGAAATCAATTTTAAAGTCACTATTGAAATTTATCCCTCACCCCTCCCTCCTCAAAATCCTAAAGCCTTCTCTTCATGGAAAGACATTCAAGTAAATATGTAGTATAGAGAGGAGATGATAGTTGTTCAAGTTCAATAGCCTCAAGAGCGAAATCAAATATATGTGGTGGAACATTTGGATCTATCTCATCTTTTTGAGTATTTCTAGGGGTCTACCATGCCACTCTTAGATAAATAAGCTCTCCTTTATGAGGCAAGTGAATAAAATGCATTTTAGGATATATAAAATCAAGGTGGTGAGTGATCAAGAAGAAGAAATCATTATTGGGACACCACCTGGCAAGGACAATCATGATTCAATCTTTCATGATGCCAAAAAAGATGAGGTGCAAGAGGTTTCTCAATAACTTGTAGTAGATGAGAAATATCAAGTACAAAAAAATATTCCTCTAGAACACATCCATGAATAACAGTCACATAGAGTCATTACTAAGATAGAAATCATTCCTGAAGAAGATGATCATTGGCAATGGTTTTACCATGATTTCTTGAGTTAAATTGAAGAGCTTAAGATGGAAAATTTAAATGACAAGATAGGATAGTAGGTTGATACTTCACCTATGTTTTCCACAAATATTTTGGAGCTTCAATAAGGTAATGTTATCTTGGAGATGCCAAGGCAAGATGAGTTGGAGCTTGACTGGATAGATGAGATGTCATTCTTTATAGAAGATGAAGCAAGTGTTGCAGATCAAGAACCTTCATATGCCTCCACAAAAATATTAGAAAGGTGTGATCAAAATGGTAAAGATTTAAATTAATTTCTTGTCTTTTTAGTTGATCATGATGAAATGGCCTTTTGGGATGACTTGGAGGGTTTTTGTTTAAATTTTGATAGCCCATCTCCACTCTATGAAGAGATTGAGGAATGTTCTAAAAAGAATACTATTGTAACTATTCATCAAGAAAAATTAATGATATATTGTAGCCATATCTAAATACCTATCAAGGAGCTGAAGACTTTGAAAAATCACTACCTGAAATAGAGCATAATGAAGACACCAATCCAAGTATACCAATTGATTTGCTAATTTAATCATTGAATGAGAATATGTCAAAACATGATCAACCTATGTATGATGTATAATTAGCATTCTTGATGCAAGAAATAATAATATGGGAGGAATATTATTAGGTCTTGGATCCATATCTTCAATCCATATAGATGAGAATGGAAGTAGGAGGCCTAGTTGCATCATCCAAAATACATGAACTACAAGTGCTCCTATCTATAAGAAAAAGCCATCAAAAGGAAGTAATTATACTTTAAGGTTCTATCATGGACCAAATATCTTTCCATTTTATCCTAGAGTAAATCTTGTCAATTTAAGTTAGTTTTTCTATGTTTACTTTGTTTCAATAAAGGATTAGCACAAGTAGCAATCTACTTCCCTTTTGTTGGTTTTTTCTATTTCCTTAAGTTAGTTGTCTTTGATTCTTAGTTTAGTTATTTTTTCCTTCAGTATTATTGTGTCAATTATAAAAGGTGTTATAAAGTCCAAAAGTGTTTATTTTCTAGTCAAGAGAGTCATCAAGTCAAAGTTGTTAAGCCTCAGTTTGCCAATATCACATGAAATCTGATGAGTTCTTTTGACCAGTAAGCTAGTCAACCTCTATGAGTCATTAGAATAGGTTGGTAATTTGTCCTATCAAGGCCAAATACCAACCCATATAATATAAAAATTTTCTTTGTACCATCAATAACATCTTCAAGTGGTCTAAAATTGTATATTTTGGCCTAAAAGGACAAGTTTCACTCTTTAAATGTCAAAATTGGGATCAAATGGTCATTAAAATATCCAAAGAAACTTCAAATATATCCAAATATATGAAATAACATTATTTTTAAAGTTTCATACTTTTAAAAGGTGATTTCATGCTAGTAAAAGCCTAAAAAAGGACCCCAAATGACCCACACGTGTCAAATTAGGACCTATGGAGATGTTTAAAAGCTAATTTCTTGTTATTACATGTCCTTGACTCATGGATTTTCCTTATATGCATTAATATTGGTGGTGGAATCTTAATTTCTCTTTAAAAGGCCAAAAATAATATTTTTCCAATCATTTTCAAAGGCAAAGTTGTTGATGCAGGTTTTATGCACACCACAACATACCGAGGTAGCCTCTAAAGTTTTAGTATATCAATGGAGGTAAACTCCACTTTAGGGCATGAGTTATAGGTATGCAGTCTTTGACAACCTATTGATGGAATAGATGATAGGGCATGTAGGTTATTGACAAGTTTTTTTGGATAGAGGTGTGGTCCCTAAAAGGTAGTGAATCTCTACATGAGTTGGATGGATGGTTGGCTTTTAATCTAAAGTGGGTAGGTCTAATAAAAAAATGAAAAAAGAAGGTAGGGTAAGGTAGAAAAGAAGGCTCTATGGTTTTCAAGAACTAATTCCTTGGTTATTTTATAAATAAACATGTGTTCTTAGAACCTATGCCTATTTCTATAAGAAATTGCACACACACAGTCAGACATGGTTAATAAGTCTAAGGAGATAATGATGCAGGAAATTCATAAGCTTAAAACAAAGGTAGCTCCTTTTAGGTCAATTTTTTCACACTCTTACTTAGGAGATTATGGCTTGGTCTAGTGAAGTATCTAAGGTAGCTTTCATACACACACAAAAAACTACATAAAAAAAGCACTAGTACACATTCAAAATTATGAATCAAACAACTTGACTATCTTAACCAATATATTTTACCACTCTCAAAAAAAGTATGGATTCATATGTAATTCTATACACCTAGGGTCTAAATTATTATTACGAGGTTATGATAGAGGTCCATAAAGAATTTAATGGCAATTGGATTCAAAATAGGCCCTAAACCAATCTCTTTCTTTCACTCGGCTTCTTTGCAAATATAAATAGGCTTGTAGGTTGGATGATGGTACAGATTAGAGAGTGTAGACCTAGTGTAAATTTTGGGTTATTTAAATTAGACTCAGATGTCTTCCTTATGGAGTAACTAGTTTTAGAATTAGTTTTTTTTCCCTAATGAACCATCAATTTGAAGTTAGGCTAATTTTTTCAGTTTTGCATCTATGAAGGCAACTGATTTTCTTCGGTTTCTCCTCACCAAGGCATCATTTCAAGAAAATTATAGTTTTTAAGGATTATTAGGAACCCATAATACCTTCTCAAGACATTATTTAGGTCCTTTTCATATGTTTAATGGTCAAACAAAGGATCTTTGAAAAGAGGAGTTCAATTCTATAGTCTATGTGCTTCTTGAGGAGTTTGTACAATCTAAGAAAGAGAGATGGGTTTAAAGATTTCTTGGTTTCATCCATGGCATGGATCTCTTTCTTGTTTTTTTGTTCTCTAATAAAAATTCTCAGAAATTTTCCAAGATTCATAGCAACAAGACCACTCACATGCTCTCAAAGCATCTCATAAGTGCTTGTTTAGCATTTTTTAAGGAAATTTAGCATATTTTAAGGTTTTTAGCATTGTCCTAGGTTTCAATTCTAGCTTCTTACCCTCCACAAATTGCCTCTAAATTGGTATATCAGCTAGAGGATTGTTATATTCTTCCATTGGACCCATAGTGTGTGTCTTGGCATGCTCTTTGTCTCCTTTCCACCTCCCTTTTGTTCATCTCCATTACCACTATCATAATGCTGCCATATCCACTATGTTCTTGTCCCTTTTCCCCCTCTATTCATGATTTTTCATCATCTTTCATCCTCATAACCCCTCCACCAACCTCCATTCCATAGTTTATTTATTTTAGAGATTAATGTTTGATCAATATCAACACAAGCATGAAAAGAAGATATATGTCAAGGGGAACATCATAATATAGTCAAGATGAGATCTACAATAAGTTCACATAGTCAAGTACTGATCATATAAAAATAATGGATATTCAAGGTGAGAAAGACCTTCTTCAAGGTATAATGAGATCAAAAAATCCATAGTATGAGGATAAATCCATCATGAAGGTGACAGTAGGTGTGTAGACCCTAAAGTTGTCACTATTTCAATATGACTACCTATAGCAAGAAAAGAACATAATCATGGAAAGTTCATGAAGAAAATCAATCTCAAAAGAACTATCTATAATGGTCTATAAAAATGACCTCATCAAGCATATTTAAGGAGAGGAAAAAGATCGAATCAAGTTTTGGGCCAACAAAGAGGTTACATACAACCCTTATCTATACACCTACAGTTAGAAATGAAGAACATAGTCACCTCTAAGGGTTGACTTCATCATAATAATGCATGGTTTGGTCTATATTGATAATCATTTTAGGTTCAATATATTAACTCTTGATGGAATATAATCATAAATAAAGGAAACATAAAAAGAACCAAGTGCCTTTATAGGCACTTATAGGCCTATCTTGGGCCAAAACCTATAGTGGTCAAAGTCTTGGCAACCTTAGGGATTGTCAAGATGGAGAATGAGGCTAGCTAAGATCTAATACTATGAGGATAGTTAACTTTAGTAAGTTGTCTTAAGGATAATACAATATCAAGTAGGGTTTTAGAGGAACAAATGATACATACAGGCCTTAAAAGATCAAGCTATATCCAACCCACATAGAGTGCACCTACAGCCAAGTAGGTGAATAGTACCATGAAGATTTTAAGGATATAACTTTTAAAGTGATTATGAGGTTGCCATGTGATCATTTGGCCAATAAATTCCCTTTGAACCTTTTATCTCCCTTATCAAGATTTAAAATCACTTCCAATCTTGTTATAGTTCATAAAAAGAACATCATAATCACATTGATATAGATAGGCATGGATAGGGAAGGTGTGTCTTCAAGGTGATTCTATGATGGTATGATATGAATCAAGATATGCACTTATTTTTGATACCATGAGATCTCAATCCTCAATGCACTAAAAAATGCTACATTCATTTCAAGTGGGATATACAGTCACCTACAACTACTTAGGAAACCTTGTAAAGGTTGACAATCAATAGTTAGCATTAGGTCTTACTTTACTTAATGTTCATAAGGTCTTTTTATGTTTTTCAGAAGCATTTCAAATTGGAATGAAGAGCTATCAACTAGGTAAAGTGAGGGTCTCAAAGAAAATGATATAAAATATTTTCACCTTAGAAAAATAATTCCTATATCCACCTTAAATTCACTATTATAGCCAAGATGAGAATAAGAAAAGATGGGAGGGAAAATGTGTTATGAAAGAGAGGGTCATTGGGTTGACCCTCATGTGGTTGGTTGAACATAATGGAATTCATCATGATAGACCATACCTTCAAGTATTTTGCATATTTTCAAACACTTAAATATCCAAGGAGCCTTGCCACAGTCTATACTAAGTACTTATAGTCATCATGTACACTCATATACATACTGATGCCATAGAAGTTAGGCAGTGAGGGTTTTCATGGTTTTCAAAGGGAATGCATGCAAATTATGATCAAGAAGAGAACTTAAAAGAATCAAACTCAGTTGAGCATCATATTTTCCTTGAAAATGTATACTATAGTTAAAACCTTAGGGCAAGATATAGTTAAGAGGTAAGTTTTAAATGCATCAAGAAGCATAGTAAGGTGTTACTGACACTAAAACATAGCCTAATTAATTAAGATGCTAATAGGATTAGTAACCTCAATAAAATAGAAATAGAGAAATAAAAGGAGTCTTGATGAACATACATACATCCCTAAATGTACCTATAGAGTTGTGCCATTTCAATAAGGCATAATTGATAGTAAGAAGGTCCTTTTAAGGCTCAAAGAGGCTAAATCAAGCATCATATGCAGTCAATAGCATTAATTTTTGTAATTTCATGAAAATATCAATAGGAGAAAGAATTTCAAGTTTTAAAGAGGTTTTAGTAAGGGGAGTATGTGACCTACATCCATAAAAATATCAAAACCCAAAGCATAGCCTCCTAGAATGAAAACACAGACAAGCATATACATAGTCAAGGACAAGGTTACCAATTTTGGGTAAAATGATGACTTTGGGGCACCTACACATGGAATTAAGACTTGAAAATTGGTAAACCTAATACTTATGCCCACATAAAGATAATCATACCATTAGATATGTCTTTTGACAAGTTTAATGCCCATAGTTTTGACACAATCATTAGCATGTCCATTCAAGGTCACCATTGGAGTAAGCAAGTTCTTGAGGGGTTTTGAGGTGTATAGAATGGTTGGATATTTAGTGGAATGTTTTAAAATAATGAGAGGATTTTATTCAATCTTCATAAGACCTTTTTAATATTATAAAATCCAAACTACATGCAAACCATGTGCATACGTGCTAAATCAAGGAAGCAAGCCTTAATGCCAAGAGGTAATTTTAGACCTATCAAGTAATAAGAAAATTTTAGAGTGTTGTTATGGAATGGTTCAAGTCACATTATGATTATTTAAGGTATGGAGGATCATTGGAGGAGTCAGTTTTAATCCAAGGAGGATGTTTAAATTATATAGTTATAGACACCCTTCCAAGCCACTACAGGTAGATTTCCTTCACATGATATATTCTCATATATTTTTCATGGTAACCCAATATTTTCAAGGATTTTAATGAGTTATGTGTAATAAATATTCATGGAAATAAGTTTATATTTGGAGGATTGTTCTTCATGAATCATTATTAAGAAGATTCAGCTCTAAAACCCTCCCAAATGCTCATAATGACTAGTTTTGAGAGAAGTTGATTTTATTTCCATCAAAACCTCATGGATAAACCTAAAAAACTTTAAATATCAAGTATAGTTAGATAATATTCCATCAATGCAAATTTTATGTATGAATCTATATGGATTGGGGCTCAATAAAAAATCATGAAAAATGAGATACAGGGCAATCAAATGAAATCCAATCCATGGAGGGTGAAGACTGAGACTTGTTATACATCTTAAAATCTTTATATGGTCAAAAAAATTCCTATAAGTACCCATACCAACTCTTTTAAAATAGCCACTATGTAGGAAATTCAAGCAAAAATGACCTAATTAAGAAGTTTGACTGAGTTGTAGGTGTCTCTTCATCAAGATGAGATATTATATGATATGGAAGGTTGATTCAGGTCTAATTCACCATTTTTTTATTTTTTCATGGTTTTTTTAAGGTTTCAAGAGCCCTCAAATACATGAAGATGGGCTATTATGCCTAATTAGCCTAGTAGGCCTAATTGATCAAGCTTTGAGCTGAAAAATGGTGTTGAAAGGATATATTTAAGTTCATGTGGAATTATCAGGTTGCATATCTATTTTTCAAGTGAATATATCATGAATTTTTAAGACTTCAAGTGCCAAATCATGCAAGGATGGGCTAATGTGGGGTTAACTAATCTTGAGTTGCCCATCACTCTAGTTGACTAGTTGACCAGTTTCATGCACTTTCCTTGATTTCCATGTAAGGAAGGACTTTCACATGTATTAATTAAAATTAGTTCAAATTGGAGTTATCCACCAAAATATTGGCATATATTTCATGTAAAGGTATATTGACTATTCAAATATGGCCCACCTCTCTTTCCAAATCTAAAGAAGAGGTTTCATGCAAGACAAGGGCACTAAGGAGATATATTGAAGATAATTGTTATCAAATTGATCTCAAATTTGACTTGAGTTAAGATAAAGTTCACTTCCTCTTCTCTTTTCAATTCCAATCTCTTGGATAGTTGCTTCTATTTTCTATATATATATATATAGGTTTTTGAAACCATTTTTAGGATCCCTCTCTTAGTCATGACTAAACTCTACCAAGATTGATTTTGTAACCTTTTAGGATAATAAAATGACTATTTTCATATTTCCATATCTTGGTATAGTGTGTTTATGTTAGTTGATTTGAACATGTGGCAATAATTTCTCCCTTGTCAAGTCCTAATCTCACCTAGTTACTAGTATGCTAACTTATGCAAGTCATGTTCAATGTTTGATATCATTTAACTAAGCTAAAAATGGAAACAAATGGATAGTTAATGTCTTAAATCAGGCCTATTCCATAATTTCCCTTAGTTTAGACCACCTAATGAAATCTCTATATTAAATACTGATACATAAGAGTTATTTGGAGTTGTAGATTTAATCATCACTTATCTTATCAGTGGTTTATGAGTTCAAATAGAGTAGATGAACTATAAATATAGGTGTGTCACTGATAGTAGAATTGGATGTCCATTTTAGTATCTCTCTTCCCCTTTTCATCCCAACAATTAGTAGTTTAGTAATTAATGCAAAGTGATACATCAAAAGATCTAACCTCATCAAAATCTAGAGGTCTAGTCTGAGTTTAGGTGTCCCACACCTCAGATCATTCCAATGTTAGTCTAGGTGTGAAGGAGTTTTAGAAAAAAATCTATCAGCCTTCAAGTAGGGTGATATTTGGGTTGTTAACAATTTCTAATATTATCACACAAAATATAACACAAAAATCCATGAAATGACAGTTAGATGCAATATAACATATGGTTTAAAAGCTTATTAGTGATTTCATAAATCTACAAAGGAAAATAGGCAACACTAGTGGGGATCACACTAGAAAATTCTTTACATTTTAAAGGTGTAACCACCATTTAATTATCAATTCAATAATGTAGAGCCATCACCTGATAGGGTCCCTAAATTAATATATCTGATGTGGCCTTGCTAAACTTGTGTAGGATCTATAGCACTTCTTATTATGGTGAGATCAATTGCATTGAATTTTGCAATGTATTCAAAATACTTAAAAAATAAAATTGATGGATATAATGTTGTCCCTAATTATCCAAACCATTCATGTGAATATGACCTTTTTAGTGTATCCAAAAGTCACAGTACCATTATGGTATTATAAACCTTTAGTTTTTGAGTGAAGATGATAATGAACCCAAGTATAACACTAAAAAGTTTCATGTCTTCCAAAAATATCAAAGTTATAATTACTCATTGAGAAGAAAAAACCAAAAACAACCCCTCACTTCATCACCCCACCAAATAATGGTGCTACACATCCTAATCCCAAGGCTAATAATGATCAACCTCCTTCAAGAGGAAAAGACCAAATTTAATTGGATGATATCCAAAATTCTTTAGGCAAATTTGTGTATAATATATTGGAGGACATGAAAAATGTTAAATCTAACATCACACTACATGAGTTTACCCAAATCATAGAACAAGGTGACTTGCTTCTCAGGTCACTAATAGAGAAACTAGTTTTGAAAAAATAAAATATTTCCCATGCCAATGTATCCATTCACAAGACTAAGGCTAATGTTCCTTTATTCCTCCTTACAATTAAGTTTTTTTATAAGAACCTAAAATTTTATGTTGTTAACTTAGGAGCCTCAAAAAACATCATGCATGCATGAATCTATAAAAAATGGGATTAATACCTATAAAATCTAATAAATTAGTTATCTAGTTAAACAAATCTCAAATTAAATTATTATGGGAACTTTTAAATGTCATCATGTAAGTGTCAGCAAAACCTAGGGTACAATAGTTCATAGATATACAAGTGGTGAAAATCCCTGAGGCATATGGCTTGTTACTAGGTTGTGACTGGTCTAAAACACTAAATGGATATATGGTCACTAACTTTTCTCACATTTGGTTACCTAAAAGAGGCATGGGTAATAAAATTTAGGTATTCAAAGAGACAAAAATCAAATACAATTGGCTCTTCTGACATTAGCGTTTACACCTTGACAACTGAATCCCTAAAGGACCAAAAAGTGAAATAAGTGGCCCTAAAGGTCTTTGAACTTTATACTTTGATGGTGAACGTTATATTCAAGGTTTGGGCATGATATTTGATTTGATTAATCCTCTTATAAGATATTTTCTTATTTCATATTGTTACAATTCCCTTTCAACAACAATCTCACTAAATGTAAGACCTTAATTATGGGTTTACAATTCACTTTAAAGGATGGTGTGAAGGAAATAAAAATGTTTGGATATTCCAAACAATTGGTCAACTAGGTTAGGAGTAGCTTCCAGTGTAATTTATCTTATCTAAATAAGTATGAATTTATGGGATGGGATTTGATTGATTCATTTAATGATTTTAACATTACAGTTATTTCTAGGGGGGAAATGACATTATTGATGCTTTGGTAACTTTAACAGCTAACATGTCTCCCCACAATGAGTATCAGTTATAAAATATTTCCATTGAGTTAGCAACTTGTCCATATATCATAGATAACATGGATAATTTCCAAAATTTTATGATGATCAACATATGACATATCATCTAATTTCTAAACAACCCTAGTGTGTTTGAAACCCAAATAATATATGAGAAGGATATTGATATTTTAGTTGAGGATGAAATAGGAGAGGATAGTATTATAAAAATAAAATGAAAATATCCATAAATTAATGTTCTCCTTAGAGAGCATGTTTGACCTAGATATTCCTACCCAAAACTAGGAACATTCATATCCCAAAGACCAAAAGTGTATACCTATCAATTTTAGATCACCTGTACATCCTCAATTCATTAATATTAGATTGAATTATTGTGATTCTAAGAAATATAAATATTTTATCACATCGTATTATGATGACTTGATAATCTTCAATCCAAGGTTCATCACCCATATGATCCCCTTAAACAAGAATAGAAACCTTCCACCAGAGACAAAGATTGGTCAACCCTATACTAAATCCTGTTATTTAAAAGGAGCTATAAAAATTATTGGTATCCAAAATTATTTTCCATATCTTACATTTGAGTTGGCTAGCTAAATTAGTGTCTAAAAGAAAAATGGAGAAATCAGACTTCGTGTTGATTTTAGAAATCTAAATAGGGGATTAGAGAAGGATAATGTCTTTGTTAGATGGATTATTAGACTAAAACTAGGTTCTAGTTAATAGGGTGGATAAAATTAAAACTAATTTCACCACTAAATAAGGAATTTTTTCTTACAAATGAATGCCTTTTTGTTTGATTAATATAAGTGCAATTGTTTGACATGCCATGGATTGTGATTTCTAGGATTTAGTAGATAAATGCATTATTATCTATATGGATTATTTAACATTATTTTAAAAGAAAAATTTAATAAAATATAATTTATGTAGTATTTTAGTCTTGTACACTTAGAAAATATATATCATGGTTATACATTTTATTTATAGACATGCATGTTGTCCAAAGGCTCAACTTCACTATCACTTTGTGCCTAATTTATTGTCTCTTATTCCAACAATTGATTTTCTAATTACCAAGACTTATATACTATGTATAAATATCAAAACATGATTAATATCCTTCATTTTCAACTCTAGAATTATACCTATTTGTTATCTTCTTGAACATTTGCATCCCAAATAGACACTTGTGTCAACATAAGTGTCCACTTTTCCTACGAAGTGTCCAATTCCGAAAATTCATCCAAATTTGAAAAATAAACATATTATTAATGTCATCCTAATTGATTTAGTTTGATATATTTAAAAAAATGGATTGGATTGGTATATATATAATATCAAACCTCATTCATTCCTCACCTAATAATCACCTAGAAAGCACTTATAAATCACATACAACTCACAAGGCAATATATAAAGAATCACTACATCAATAATTCAAGGAGTAAACATGTCATATTCATCCTTATTTATATATCAATAATAAGATAATTATTTCCATAGGTCTGAAGCATTCAAGGAGTAGCCCATGAGTCATTTTTTCCAAGTTACAAGCTAGGTCACTGCATGTCTTTACTTATCACACATTGCATCTTTGTTCACACATAAACCAATGCATAGGGGATAACTACATAAGTATAATCCCCACTTTATATTATTGTTCATGTAGGTAGCACCTAGCACCCATTGAAAGAGGGGTCATGGTAGCTCGATACCATGAGCCCACATACCCATTTTTTCCACAATAACTCTAAGGGTGAATAATATATGGTTTTGTCATTTGATAAAGAGTGATAGCCTATGAAAATTATATGTATACATCAAAATAAAGGTGATATAAAACCCAAAAGGCTCAAGTTGGTCACATCTAGATCTAGTCACTATTTTTTACAAGACATCTATAGCAAGGTTAGACACATGTTTCGATGCAACTATCTAAATCTAACATAAACATCTGAAGCTATGGAAAGAATATTCCCATAATTTGATGACTGATAGGATCATCTTCTATTCCAATTTTAGTGTGTTCTAAATTAAACCTACATGAGTATAATAAACCAAATAAGTATCATTTGATTTCATTTCATTGTAATATCTATCAATAGTTATACTTTACTATTTTTAGTAATCTCAGTTGTATAAATTGATAATACTATTTTTCTAAGTTTTATATTAATTAGCCTACTCATTAAGTTAGTTCACCATATTTTTGTAAAATCTAATATAATACCCCTTAACCATAGACATCCACTTATCTAAATTTAGGGTCAAACATTTAGTGAACTTGACCTTTGAATCTTCTTTTGTAAACCTAGCATGATCTAGGGCTTCCAACCTCATAGGGTTTTAGCTTTTTATGATTGACTTTTAGATCTAAAACTCTACCCTAATATTTTACACTCATTTAATTACAAGGGTTTCATGTGTGTACACTTGTAATTTTGTTCTTCCTTGATTGGCATATTTTAGATTCTATGTACTCAAAAACCTCTTTTTGTTCACCCAAATTTGGTACATATTTTTTTGGTTTTATAATTTACTATTTTTAGTAAATATTTCCATAAAAGGTGAATGGTATACCTATTATCTAATTAATTTATATGTTTCATCAAAATTCATATTTTATTCAAAAACCTATCTCAAATCTCTAAAATATATTTCTAAGTAATATAAATTATTGATCATTTATTGGAAATAGTTTAGGGTTTGCTTGTGAAACATTCCACATTGTTTGGCCTATTTCTAATTCATAACAACTTAATTTTAAAATTTATCTAAATTTTTTCATAATCATGTTGATATAAACAAAACCCTCTTTATTATAAACTATTGTATGGATTTTATGAATTTTACATTTTACTAGTTTTAGTAAATATAGATCTACATGTTGTACACTGTACTTTTATTTCCCTATTTTTCTAGGTTGGTTGTATTTCTTATTTTCCTAAAAACCTATTTTATATTTATAAAAAACCTAACCATTATTCTTACATTTTTACATCTTTTTTTATGAATAATCTTACTAAGTTTTCTTTGATGTTTTCAACCTTCTAGGGTTTCAAATTATAGTAATTATCAAGTGCTTATTTTTCGTATCATGTTGGAATGTTAAAATTTGTATGTCTCTTCTTTCTTATTCTCATATCAATTTTTATAAGATTTAAAATAGTTAAAAATGAAATTTATCTTTTTCTTAACCCTAATGAGGGTGATAGTTACCATCCATCTAACCATTCTATGTTATTGCTTCTTCAAGGGGAAATGTGGCCCATCCTATAGTGATAAAAAAAAAGTAACTAATAAAGCCTTCCGAAAAATATATATGGTATGTGTATGCATGTTAAATCTAAATTACATTAGTTTTTTGACTACTAATCCATCAAATATCAAAAAATCACTATGATCAAGCTAATAGAAGAGTTATAAAAGTAAAATAAACATTTTAGTTCAAATATCACATTATTAGAAAATCAGATTACATACCTACAAAATCCAAAATATGTTAGTGTTAATCATGTGTTTGCATCTATATCTAGCAATGTTATAACTAACAATATTTCTTATACAAATGAAAATATACAATATAATAAATCTAAAATAAGTGATGCAAAATTTATACCAAAGGCTAATAAGATCCCAAGTGCAATTCAAAACAAATGCTTTGAAATTAAGTGATTAAACTACCTACTCTACATCCCATAAGGAGATTAAAATATTATGTGCATATCATAGAATTCATGGGCATCATATAGATTAGTTTTAAAGAGAAAATATAAAATACAAATGATAGTGGTGATCTTATAATAGATACATCAATCAAGAAACCCTATCACATTATGAGTACATTTCCTAAAACACAAGTGCCAAAACAACAAGTATGGGTACCAAAGGATAACTTAGAACATAATAAATTGCAAATGAAAAACCTAGAACAAAAAAATATTCAAAAGGCAAATCTATAACAATGAATATTACAAAAATATCAAAATGGAAGGGAACAACTATAAAATGTAATGTTACAAAAAGAGCAAGAGCATAAGTTAAAAAATCAAACTCAAGATAAGAAAATAAGCATTCTAAAAAGATGTTACCTAACAAATTATTTTTCAAATTAAGACATGCCTTCAAAATTAAAGGATACAAATACAATTTCCAAGGATCCAAAAACATCATATATATTCCATGAATAGGGGAATAAATAATTAAGTGTAATACTACAAAGTCTATGCTTTCATCCTCAAATAAATAAGTCAATGCACAAATCATATATTTTCGCAGCGTGCATTCAAAGATACATGACTTTTTTCTATCCCATAATGATATGAAACATTTTGATAATGATGAATTTACTCGATAAAAACAAACTTTCAAGAATGAAACTCCAATCTATGATGTAATAACATTTTCATACATAGATGCTCAAAATGGCACATCACAAGTTCAAAAACAACTTTAAAAGTTCCATAATAATGATTACATTAATGATTATGATCCTAATAATACATAATATTGTTATGATCCCAGTGTATATAATATGGCTTGAAATTACTTGAAATATATTTAAATTTAAAGAGCAAGGTTTAGGAGTACACCTATGTGTCGATGTAACCAACTTGCCTATTAACAAGTTATTTTGAAAAACATGTATCATTGTAAGTCTTAGAAACTGAGATTAGGATAAATATATTTAAATATTTAAATTGTATATATCTATGGAGATAGAGAGAAAAAGAGAGAAATTGGAAGGCACATGCCCCCAACTTTAGGACAAAAAGTGAGTTTCCACTTAGAAGTTGAGATTAGCTCAACCATGCAACCTAATGGTACTTATAACCTGGTGAGGCTAGATGATCAAGTCCAATCTAAAAGCTTGGGAATATTGAGTGATTTGATCACCTCAACCATACCAAAATATAACCAACTACTACAATAGATTGACTCAATAAAATTCTATAAAAAAATCATGGTGTATCTGTATGAAAAAGTTTGTGATATGCTACTAGTACATAAAAGAGTTTTGGAATTTGAAACTAATTTAGATTTTGAAAAACTAGGCACATGTTATATAGCATATTCACCTTAAATATGTCTCTTATTAAAAATGTGTATAACAATAGTACCAATGTATATAATTTTACCACAACTATGAATATAAATCATATTACTATATGATTTGACCAATTTGGATAACTGTGTAAGTGTGGAGGACATGCTTCCAAAGTATTCCCCCATTATATATGGATAAATTGAATAACTGATATAAGTACCAATGTGGGGAACATGTTTCCAAAACATACCCCACTATAAACTAGAAATGTTTAATATTGAATAGGTGTGGAGAACATGCTTCTAAATTATGCCCCCATTGAATCCTAAAACTTATATAAATATCATATACTAAATAAATGTGGAGAACATGCTTCCAAAGCATGCCCCCACTGAATCTAAAAACTGATATAAGTACCAAATACTAAATGAGTGTGGATAAAATGCTTTTAAATCATGCCCCCACTAATTTGGAAATTGTGCCAAGTGTGGATAACATGTCTTTATGACATGCCCCCACTAATATGCCCCCATTTGATGTGATGGAAAGATAGGAATAGGTAGTTACCTCACCTCAAAAGGATCTGACAACTTATCTAATCTATGAATGTAACTATGTAGCATATAGAAGGGAACATGTCTAGGTGAATGTATAATTGAAGCACATAGAACCAATGTGATCACATGTAGGCATAATATATATAATAAAGATTATGACAACATCTAGATAGTAATAGTACAAGCTCAACAAGCAAATAATAACACACGCAAGAGCATTCAAAATTGATTCAAAAGGTAATTGTCCAAGGAGACCTTTAGGGTAGAGTAATTGGTAAAATCATCAAGCCCATGACTTGAAAATTACAATTTCAAACCCAAACAAGTGTCATTTTCAAATACCACACACTCAAAGGGACATGACTTAGTCAAATATCCATAAAATAAAGAATGACATATTCAAATGTCCACACAACAAACAATGACATATGCAAATGTCAATGAAATATTACATAGGCACATGGGATACAAGTAAATGATCATATTAAAATGCTCAGATAAGGAATATAATAGTAAATCAAGACACTCAAGGAACTGCATAAAATAAAGCATAAGCAACTAGCATAAATATGTCATAGTATCCCATAGATCCAATGTGTTAGGAAAATAATGTCAAGTGTATAGCATATCAAGTACCCTTTTTAAGATATAATTATGGATAATAGGAATGTGTAATTATATATGTAAGCTCAAACGTGATAATATAGAGTGATAGTTGAATTATATATCCTATGTATCAAGATAAAATAAGTGGATGTCCCTAATGTCCATATGACATGAGTAGAAGGAAGTCTCAACATTTGAAATGGGAATGTATCATGTGTTTATGTATGCATGTATCATACTCAAGTATAATTTTGACACATATGTTTATGTAAAAATAACTAAGTATTCCATCCATTAACATGTAATTAACACATGGATTCTAAGGATCCAATAAAACATGTAAGTGTCGAAAGTGTTTTTGGATTTTTGAATGAGTTTGATTATTTTTGATTATTTGGAATTTTTGACATAGGTTTAATCAAGTAAGTCCTCATCCTCAAAATGTTAAGAGCCACCTACAAAGGATTTTAAGCTTTGCTTATAGCGATTTAGTGCCAACTTTTCAATGTTTATGTGTAATGGTTTTCCTAAACCCAATGATGCAAGATAATAATTAGGTCCATCATGTTATATGCAAATATCTATACCCATATGAGGAAAGTTTGCATACATGTTTTTAGTGTCTAGCTTAGTGTTCCACTCAACTAGCCAAGTTTGTTTGAACTTTAGTTTTAAATATGGTTTATTTGTTGATATCCATATAGTTGAAGCTTTGACACATAGGCCATAAGAAATAGGTAAGTGAATGTATATTCACTCCCTAAAATTTAAGATCCAAGGGAGAATATATGAGTTCATTTATAATATGTCCCAATCGTGCAAGAAAAATAATCCCACAAGTTGTACCTCACTTTTTTGGATCAAACCCGATATGGTGGTAATATACCCCATTAATATTAGCAATAATAGTTAAATTGTCATGTTTTTTTGGCTTTGATGTATACTTATTTTCTAAAAGATAATAAATGTTCTTCCTTTTTCCTATTATGGACACATTATGTATGTGTCCTTTTCTATTATATTAATATATTAGATTTGACAATGCCACACATTGATTAGTAGTATGGCCAATGATCTAATGGTAATTATAATATAGTACTCCCTTTATGGGGAGTGGTGTACTACTTGATCTATGTCTAGTAGAAGGTAAATAAATCATTCTATGTTAAATTAAAATAGATAAGATGGTATTAGTGGTATCATGTTTTATTGTGATCTATAGTATTTGGGGCAAATACTTTTGAGAATATTACACAATATCCATACTTGCATTTGGCCCTTATAAGGTTGATTCAATGATTTTAACCAAGAGGGATGTATGGAATAACAAACATTTACATGTTCATCTATTAGTTTTTATTTGCCCTTATTTGGACTCAATGTTGTATTTTCTAGTAGTGGGTTTAGCTTTATATGTGCCATGACCCATAGGTTCAAATAAGTTATGTGATAAGAGATCAAGTGGATGAAATTTTAAGTTTCACATTTTCTCATTTGCCATATCATAGGCTATATCATCATCATTATCATAATAATTTAAAACATGGTCATCATTTAGCTTAGTATTGACTAATAAAGGAAGCTCAAATGTTTGGGGTTCTTAAAGTTTTTTGGCTCCTTTATGGATGGTTCTTTCTCCTTATGCATAGTTATGTGTACCTTAGATATTAATGCCTTATTTGTATCTAGAGATAAAGGATCCATTATACTTGACTCACCAATTTCATACATATGTTTGATAGGAATGGATTATTTAGGTGGTAATATTATAGGGATACCTTAGTCTCAGAATGTATCATTTTATAAAATTTGAAGGGTACATCATCGATAGGCATCGATAATAAGGTTTCCTCATGTATGTATTGTACACATTGATGAAGTGTAAATGGGATAGCTTCCATTAAATGTATCCAAGGTCTACCCAAAATTAAATTATAATGTAAGAATTGAGACATAACCTAAAAAGTGAGATATATAGATAGGGGATCAATATTTTACAGGTCAAGTGAAATATATAGAGAGGGGGGACTAAATCTGATCGTATCAGTCAATCTCGATTACATCTATTCCCTTGAGTTGAAATTTTTTTTTGGTTCTAAGGTCACATCCAATATAATTTATCTAATTTGAGGATATGTGAATTTTTAAACCCTTATATGTGCATAAAAGTGTTTTGAATAAGGCTTGTGTTGATACCCATGGTGGTTAGGAATTACATAATACAAATGTTTAGGCTTGATCCATTATCAACAAGCACTTTTTTGATGCATCACTTTATATTATAAATTTTATGAACAAAGGCAAATTTTAATCAATAAAATTTTTGGATGGTAAATTTTTTAGATAAAAGGTGATGATATTGTTATTTTTCTTAATATATTTGATAATATCTACAAAATAAATAGGCTCAATATCACTTGGAACTTGTGTCTCATGCAATACCTCATACAGGATATCCTTATAAACATTAGATTGTTTTAGGAGTTCAAGGATTGAAATTTTTGCATGTGTATGGATCAAATGGTCAATAATGTCATATCCCTTGGATTTTATTCAATGGATTGGTTTAAATGACACCTATTGTATATTCATAGGTGGTGAAATGGGTTGGGAAACCTTACCTCTTCTAATAGTAACAACATGGACCGTGAAATCTAATATCTGTCAATGATGAATAATGGGTGTGGGATGGTAGTTAGCACTAAAATAAGATATAGGTAGGGGAAATGGCTGATAACATGCTCTTTGGTATCTAGATATTGGCTCTATAATATTTCAAAATGGAATTTGAAAATAGATCAATTGTTGTGTTTGCTTTAAAACCTTGTCATTATTAGCATGGGTTTGCTTATAAGATTTGACAAGGCAAGTAATGTATCAAACCATACTAACTATGACATATTTTAATCCAAAATGGGTAATATATGTATCCATGTTACACATCTTTTATGACAATAAGGGATTAATAATAGAAAAATTAGAAAACCCTAAGTGATCTAGGGTTTTGATGTTCAAATATTGGATTCACCAAATGTTTAACCCTAAAATGATCTATAATGGGGTTATCTAGAATGTATTAAAGGGTATATAGAAATGAAATGGCATAAGGGTGATAATTATATCTATAATAAGCTAATTATATGCTAATCTCAAATATAAGCATACACTGAATTTATTATGCTTAGATAGTCTAAATATGGAAAGTAAAACTATGCTAGATATATAAATGATAAAGAAGTGAAGTAATTAGCTTGTTTTTATGATAATGTGGTTCTAGATCTAGAATAGGCTAAAATTATGTGGGAAGGAGATTCTAGAACCATCATCATATTTTGTCTCTAATGTTTGTAGCTCTCTGGACAGTAATGTCAGCTTAGGATGGTTAAGTCAATGATGTTGTCTAAATTTGATGCTAGTGTCCTATATGGAATATCTACTAAAATAAGATGCAACCACCTAGATGATTTTGCATTTTTCTTCACCTTCACTTAGGTGATTTAGATCTAGATCATGGACTATCACTCCTTATCAAATGACAAAACCCTAATTATTCATCTTCAATGTGACCTTGGGTGGAAATGGGTTAATGTGTACATGGTGTCAATCTACCCCAAATATCCCATTATTAGTGGGCACTACCTACATAGACAATACTCTATAATAGGGCCTAAAACACTTATATTTATCCCTTATATGGTGGATTGTGTGTGAATCATAAAATATATGCAAAGTACAATAATGACCTAGGTTATAACTTGGTAAATCAGGCTCTTAGGTTGCTCCTTTAGCACTTCAGACCTATAGATGTGAAATCTCTATGACTAGTATGGAAATAGGAATAAATAGGGAATTTTTTGATCAATTGAATTTATTTTGGTATTTTTGTTGTGTTCATAGGTTCTATAGGTGAAGAATGAATGAGGGTTGATGTTGTATGTATATCAATCCCTTTGGAGTAATAACTTGAATTAAAGCATTTAGGATGACTATTATGATATATTTAATTTTCAAATTTGATGAATTTATGTCATTAGAGACTTACATCAAGTTATGGTAATAACATTGATGTTATTATCTATCCCAAATGTTAGTGTCTAGGGAGCAAGAAAGTAGGTATTGGTACAGAACTTGTAGAGCTAAAAGATAAGTATATTTTAAGTATTATGGTCAAGATAGAAGACCCAAGTTATCAATATAATATTTTCCATAAAAATATAGATAGTAAAATGGGCACAAAGATAGATTAGATATGAGACTTGTGAAAATGGGAAAGGTGAAGAATTGAGAGGAACAACCAAGGTCTAAATTTCCCAAGTGTAAAAGATTGAGGTGCTATATAATCATAAAATATCATCTATAACATCCTTAGATATCTGAAGCTCTTTAAATGGTCTACCACCTTTATTTTTAGTTCATCTACCTAAGATCTCTTAAATTCCACACATTTTTCTCCTTTTCCCAACCTGCCTTTGACCATAGAACTAGATTTTTCCACCCTTGGGCTATGTACATCAAGGGTCAGGCCTATCTTGATTGAAGGAGCCACACCTATACTCTAAATATATATTAAACCCTCAGGACCATCCCCATCTCCCTTTTATATCTCAAAATCCTCATTTAAAATTTGACCCTACTCCACAACACCCCTTTGCTCCATAAGTGACATTGTTGCTCTTATCTTCTCCCTAGGGTTAAATCTCATGTTACTAGAAGCAATTTACAAAGTAACATTAGTGTAGAAATCATATTATAATTATTTTGTTCCACCCTCATCCCACCTCTCATTGTTAACTCCCTTAACACACTTGACATGTAAGAATGGATCCATAATCTTCTAATATTCATTTTACCTCAAAACCAAGGTCACCAATACAATGTTATCCAAGCTTAGCTACCCACCTTCCATTTTATTTACTCTTTAGGACTAGACTTATCACATTTTCATTCAATTTGTGTATGAAATTGACTAAGCATATATACCCTGATAGGATTGATCAAATCCCCCAAGTCATCTAACCTAATTATACCCACTTCATTATTCCTAGTATTGATCAAGAACTTTGTTATCTCATCATCACTGACATAGATGAATCTTTGAGTTTCATCTCTTCCCAATTAGATTCATTAAAAAAACACCATGATGATGTAGATATCTTTTGGTATCATCATGATCATACCTTACCACCCATCATCCAAAACCCTATTCCTCAAATCAATCAACTCAATCCATAGATTCACTTGTCTATCTCTCTATTACATCAGTTATCTTGGCCAAACCTTGAGAAGTCAAGTACATAGGTTATCCTATTTATTTATACATGTACATAAATTTGTGAACCCGATGTAAAAGGTTTATCTTTTTATCTTTCCTTTTTTCTTCTATTCTCTCTTTTCTTCTTTGTATCTCTCTCTCTCCTTTCATTTATTTTGATTATGACTAGATAGGATACAAGAGGATCTCTTGGCCTTAAGAGGCTATAGGAGATGTCAAAAAATCCCTAGTGAAACTTCTTTGGTCAGTTGGAACAATAATGGTTCCAACCAAAACATAGAATACCAATTTCATGACTATCCCAACCCTAATTCATAAACTAGGTATAAGATACCAATCCACAAAGTGTGGGACATATCAAAGACTGGGATCAACCATCTAAATTTTGACATGTATTTTATTTCTCAGAGTGGACCCACTCCTCATGTGGCAATAAGGCCCTTAGTTTACAAAACCTAAATGTGGAAAAATCTGCTATATATGATCAATATATTAGGAGAATCCATTATTTTGAAGATGAAATAAATAAAATGCAAACAATTGCACCCCCATTAATAACAACTTGAATACCTCCAACCCACTAAAACAAAATTCATTATTTCCCATAAAATCTTCTACCACAAATTAACCTTTCTAAAATTACCAACCTCTTCTTACAATTCCTTTGACAAAGGAGGGCCCTAGACCCTATACCACTCAATACTTTTAATGAACTCATCTCTAATTTGGTGGGTCACAATCATGATTTAGAGAACAACCAAATATCTCTACATCAAGGAATGAACTCCAACCCTCCTAACCATGGTCATTCCTCCTCCATACCAATCACAATAATGGATTACCATCTGCCAAAACTATAATCCTCCATACTTCCTCCTAGCTATGTTTCTAACCAACACCCAAGGGATATTCTAACTAATGGAGTCTCTAACATGTTTACAATATCCCTCCACCTTATCAGCCTCTAAACTAAGTTCTAATTGGAAGTATGTTCATATACACTCCTCCCAAAAACATGGTGGTTAACAATCCATTACCCTATGTCCCTCTGAGTTATATGTCACCCACATACACTCCCCTCTTATAAACCAACAATCTTCCACTTTACACTCCTCTAAATTAAATGCCACCCACTTACACTTCTCCTCTACAAGAACCTAACCCTTTTTTATAACACTCTTCTTCCCTACTATCACATATTCTCAAATTCTACCTAGTTTGATGATTATTTTATGATATATTATACACCACCTTATTATGTACCCTCCTTTCCTCCTAGCAGTTATATAAACAACCCCTATTCAAACCCATCTATTCAATCTTATTTTACCATGCCTTTAACATGCTTTGGTGCTATTGGGACTTATGATAAATATCTTAAAGAGCCAATTGATCAGAACATGTGAGGATTTCTTCTACCATGTCCCCTACTTAAACTTCCTAAATTTAAAGGGTATGGAGATCCCAATGCACAAATTAAATTACATGCCATTATTTTTAGGTAACTATTGCCTTGGGATAGGGTTGTTATGAAAATATTTCCCAAAACACTAGAAGGGATTGAGTTTGACTCGTATTATCACCTCTCTAAGGATTTTAGCCATTTATTTAGATAGCTTAAGGTAGAATTCATTAAATCCTTTGATATGAACAAGTTTTTTAAGATTGGCAATCAATAATTCCTTCACATTAAACAAGAAAATAACTATTTTTTCCTATTTCATTATGATATGGTAGAAAGTTCTATATTCATCTACTAAAACACTGAACATGGATCAAAGAGAGCTATGTGATCTCTTTCTTCACTCCCTTAACAAAGAAATAATGGGAGATTTCTAAAATTTCCCTTATTGATCCTATGAAGAAGCACTTGAGAGCATTTTGTGAATTGACCAAGTAACCATTGATAGTGGTCACTGAACCTATGGAGCCAACATGCATTAACCAAAATAATTGGAGCTTTAAAAATTTGAAGCAAAACAATGTTAACAACCAATTCCCTTATGTTCTCAATAGAAATTTGAATGCCACTACTGATGGTGTGACTAATAAAAATAAGAAACCAAACCCTATAAACAACAATCAACCACTACCCATGAACAATAATAACATAAATAATAATGTGGGTATGAGGAATTAAAATCCTCCCCTTATAGTTCATGTGGTTGATTTTGATTACCATCCATCATAAAACATGCAATTCCAAAATCTCAATCGAAACCAATTCTAACAAGTTAACCACTTTCCACAATTCCAAAACCAACCCTTTCATCAAGGGAACAATAAAAAAAGGTTTGGTCAGCAAGGATAAAATCAGGGACTTGAGGAGTATGATCTTAGTGTCTATTACCTTTTTCATAAATTAATCAAACATGATACTCATTCTTATAGGGAGTATAATAATTTTATTCAAAGATTCCCTAAATACCAAAGGCAAAATTTTTTTGGCATATTCCTAGGGAATGTAAATACAAACCCTTAGGTGAAACAAAATGGTCATGTGACACCCTAGAACCAAAACTTAAAAATTTGTTAAAACCCTTTCTCCAATAACTATATGTGCATTACCCAAAGCCAATCATAAGGTAATCCATCAAACTAACCTATCTAGTAAAACTAAGCTCCCTTGGCTAGCAGTTATGATGTTAAAGCTTTTACTTCTTGCTCAACCAACCCAGATTTGATTCCCCGATTGGGACCCCATGGGAAGACTAGGTGGAGTTAAAAAAGTAAGAATAAAATATTGTTACCCACACAAGGGAATATTATCCCACAACTCCTCGCCTTTAAAATATTTTAGAACCTCATGTAATTCCTAAACCTATGGGAAAATATGACTTAGTTGTGCATCTTCTAAAGACATTTTCCCACATCTATTTCCTTGACTTATTCAAGAATTCATCTACCCACCATTTAGCATTACTCAATACCCTAGGGTTGGGATACACAACTATTGTTACTCCTCCACCTCAATCAAATATCAATCATATTGAACTTGATATGTTTCGACTAGGGTAGGAGTTGAGGGTGTTGGTTGTTTCATCAACTTTAAAAGTCTCCTTCCTAATTCTAATATGGCTAGGAGGGGAGATCCAACATTCTATTTATAAGTATGGATCTATAATAATTATGAGAAATGAGCAATGGTCAATGATGGGGAAACGGTTAACATAATCATGTTTTCATTTATCTAAAAGCTCATTTATGAATAAACCAATTATTCAATGACTCATAACACTCTTTAAAGCTACAAAAATCTCAAATCCACCTCCATAGGAACCATCATGCTTTTTGTTAGCCTAGGTCCAAGACTATGTTGATAAAATTATATGTAATTGATAAAGACACTAATTACAACATGGTTTTAGGTTGGCTATGTATTTCTAGGATAAAGGTGATCCCTTATACCCTCTTCTATCAAATTCAATTCCTCCATTTAGGAAAAATTTTTGTAGCCCAAGGGGATCCCAAACCTTTTGATGCCCTTCAAATAACCATGCATAAACAACAAGGGTTACACATAAACTATCACTAACCCACCAATGGTGTAACAAAACCCCCAAATCTATTTGAGGTCAAAGAAAACCCTAAACCCAAAGTGCTTATCTTAAGGAAAGGGGTAGAACTTCCTCAAAACCTGCTAAAGGATAAATTTGAAGAAAAAAATTGTAATTTTACAAAAAAATGTAAGTGGTAAAGATATTGAAATGATAGAAGTAATTTTGACCATGTCCATGACTTAAATCATTTGTATACTAGAGAAGGATAAACCACTGATGCTTCCATTCAACCCATGAGGAATAATAACCTACAATCTCTCTGAATCTCAAGCTCAAAAACCCTAGGAAGGGTTAGCTAGCATACTTGACATTAGTATGGTCAAAATATTAGAGGATCAAGAAACTCTCCGTAATTATAATGATGATTATTCTTCCATGCAAGATCAATGACCCTTCACTATGATGGGGTAAAATATCATCTTCATACAAGGGTAAGAGGTTCTCTTGAGTACCCCATAAAGAATAATTCTACATTTTTATTTTAAACTTGATTTTGAGTACACCAATAATGGGGCAGAGTGTGAAACCTTATTGTATAGAATGTTCATTATTAAATGGTTGGGAGTCTAAAACCTAAATATCTAAGGTGACTCATGTTTAGTGACCAATAAGTCTCTAATATTTATCAAATTAAGGTTAAACACCTCTAACTTTATAAGACTATTGTGCATGAAGTTGTTAAGGATTTTGACTCTATTTCCATAAAAGTCATTCCTATAGAAAATAACCAACTTGCCAACTTTATGGATGCTTCCTCCTCTTCTTTTTATCCTCATCTTGATATACCTAAATAAAAATTCATAGTATCTATTAGGATAAAACCCCTTGTGCAAAAATTCTCTAATGATAAAACCCTCATTTGCATTAAGAGGGATACCAACCCATTGGTCCTTGACCTAACTGAGAATTATGACACCATTCTAGATTTATTACATTATTATAATGACCTCCATATTTCCATAATAATAGAGGTTTTTCTATCAAATTTTATCCTACATCTTCCCTTAGATGTTATTATTATTTCAATGTTGAAGATTATTTGTCTTCCAATGAATAACTTGATGTCTTAATGCAAAACGTGAAGCTATTAATTTTCCTCCTTATCTTGATGAATTTGAATAAGTGAATAACTCCCTCATTGATTATACCATTGATATTAACATATAGAATAAATAAATCCTTAGAATCCTCAAAATTGGATCTTCACTCTCGCCATAAGAGGTGGAATATCACAATTAGTTAGTTGCTGAGCTCTCTAAATATTTTGTCTTTCCCTACATAGATATGGTAGGTATCAAACTTGAAGTAGTCATGCATAATATGGTCATGATACATGAATTTAAACCCATAAAAAAATCAAGCCAATCAATCCCAAATTTGTATTAATGGTGAAGGAAGAGGTTATTAAACTTCTAAAATTAGGGTTTATAAAGCTTGTGGATTATTCTAAATAAATGTCCAAAATCATTCTCATTCTTAAGAAGAATAGAAAAAATAGGATATGCATCAATTTTATTGATATTAATAAGGCATGTCCTAAATATATTTTAATCTCCCTTTCATTGATGTCATTTTCAACACTATGATAGGTTATGATTTGTTGTCCCTTATGGATGGCTTCTATGGATATAACCAGATATAAATTTTAGACCAAAATCAAAGAAAAACCTCCTTTACCACATCATAGGGGACTTTATGTTATGTAGTCATGCCTTTTGGCCTAAAAAATGTTGGGGTAACATATCATAGAGCAATTACCCATACTTTTCATGATCTCATCCATAATAAAGTGGAGGTTTATGTAGATAATATTTTAGAGAAAGAAAAAATAAGGATCATGCACTTAGAGGTATTATGCACCATCCTCACACATTTGATCAAATATGGTGTTACCCTCAATCCTAAAAAGTGTGTTTGGAGTCATAGGTGGAAAAATCCTTGATTATATCAACTTTTAGCATATAATTAATATTTACCCAACTAAAATTAATGTAATATTAGACATGCTCCCCATACTGATGAGTCAGTAATTAGGTCATTCATAGGGAAGTTGGGGCCATTTGATGGTTTATACCCAACATTACTGGTTCATGCTATCAACAATTTGATTTAAAAGGTGAGTGGTTTGACTTGGAAGAGTGATTTCCAAGATGTATTTGAAGTGGTAAAATGATTTCGTACGTATCCTCCAACACTTATGTCACCCAAGTCTAATAAGCCTCTCATATTTTACATGAAGACAAATAAGGTATATCTCACCTGCATGTTATCCCAATAGGATGACAATGGCAAGTAAAGTGCCATCTATTTCATTAGTCACACTCTTATTGGCTATGGGACACATTATACTCAATTAGAGGAGTGTTTAGCCATCATGTTCACAATAAAGTATTTGTGACATTACATCATTAACCAAGAGATGAGGATTATGGTAAGGTCACAAGCCTTATGAACATTCTTAACCCAACTAGACATTTCATGAAAGGATAGGTGTTTCATCACACTTTTGAGTAAATTTGAACTCACATACATCAACCAAAATTCTATTAAGGGACAAATCATCATTGATTGGTTAGCAAATTCCCCCTATATGTGGGATATCTCATTGATACCGACTTCCCTTATGAACTAATTTGTTATATAGATAAACATGTAATTGTTTCCTCTCCTTGGTATGTAGATAATTATTTAATTGATTATACCTATCTCAAGGGTGAAAATTCACAATAGAGGTGATGCCTTCACATATTTACACCAAAATACATTATTCTAGATGTTGTTTTCTATTTAAATGCCTTTGATGGCATGTTACTAAAATGTGTCACCAACAAAAGTCATAAAAGTTCATTTTTCATTACCATAGCAGCATTTAAAATAGACACTTCAGTGGCCATACAACTACCAGCAAGATCCATAGGATGGGATACTTATGGGCCACTCTCAAACACTACATTGTTAATTACATGTGAAAATGTGAGAAGTATCAACATTTCTTCCATGAAATCCACATCCATGCTAGAGCTTTGCAACCCACCATTGCACCAATGGCCCTTTTTTGCTTGGGGTCTATATTTGATTGGCAAACTTTCTCCTGCTTCATCATATGGTCACCATTTCATCATAACAACCATTGACTATTTAACTAAGTGAGTAGAAGTCATGCCTCTAAAAAAATTTAGTAGATTGGTCATCACTAAATTTATTAATGAAATCATTTGTCTATTTGGAGTCTCATAAGTCATCATCACATATAATGGGTCTCCTTTCAAAAACCTTGAGGTGTGTTAAGTGTGTAATAAATTCACCATATCTCATCACATAGCCTCTTTATACTAGTTATAGGCCAATGAATAAGTTGAATCCACCATCAAGACCCTAAAGTCAATCCTAGAAAAAATTGTTAAAGATACTAAAAAGGATTAGCATAACATTACTATACCCAACCCTATGGGCCTATAGGACAAGTGTTCACACACCCACAATTATAACCCTATATTCCCTTATATTTAGATCATAAGTTATTATACCTATAGAGGTATATATGCCTAGCCTTCAGGCCTATCTTTAGGGTCTCCTTGAAAATGAAGAGTATAGAAATGCATGACTAGCTGAATAGGAAACTCTAGATGAGAACCTACTCCTTGTTGCAACAAACCACATTGTAGACATAGAGAGCATGGCTTGATAGTATAAAAAAAAAATTCATGATCTCCTAATACAATTATGATACCTTATCCTAAGGCTTGACAATCAAATAGATAAAAAGAAAGGAGAAGGTTGAAAGTTTAGACATAATTGGTTAGGTCCTTATTTAGTGACAGAAGATTTTAATAATAAAGAATATTGATTATGCACTATAGAGATCAAGGATTTTTGTGAATATGTGAACCATTTACACTTAAAAACTTTTAAATTTTGTAATTTCATTTCACATTGCCTTCATTACATTGCATTTTCCATTATCTACATGTTGTTTTACATAAAAGATGTAGTGTTTGGTGATTATTTGGTTGCTAGCTCACACAATGAAAGATTTAAAAGTGCAGCTTATCATCTCATTTCATTTTCACATTACCCTAATATATTATGGATAAAATTATCAAAATCATCATCACATTGGTTCTTATCTTTATTATTATGATCAGAGTATACATCTCTTTCCCTAAAACATTTGTGAAAAGCTTAGAAATGATAGCCTACAACCTAGTCTATAAATTTGTCCATGAGATTCTCCTCTTATATTTAACTAACTCTAAGCAAAAAAAATAGCATACTCAAAATACATGTAACCTTGCTCGCCTATATTGGTCTTCTGTGATGAGTTATTGTATCTTAATTATTGAATGGGGCCAAGATTTTGGGTAAATACCTTACAAAAAAATGTGACAAATATAAATAAAGACACAAATATGAAAATAAAAATATTATGCATATAAAATTCAAATCTCACATCTCTCACCCTTTGTTAATCTTTAGTGTTGAGCCCTTGTATATTACTAGTGTGTTGGATTAGCATTGGGAAAAGATGCCCTTACTTACCTACATCTAATCTTTGGTAATGAGACTATGTATCTTCATAGTCACATGAGAATAAGTGTAGGGGTCACAAATAAAAATTAAAATGTTAATGTAAAAGCAATGGAAAATTAGAAAGTGTCTAATAAAAGTTCTCCAAAAAGCCTGTTTACATGTCTATGCTAAATATGGTAATTTGATCTCATTTACAAATTATATCAAGGATAGTTACCTCTAAATAAAGCCAATAAATTTATTATTTTTTAAGTTTAATAATAATTTCATTTTCCCATTTTCTCATAAGTATTAGGTCATCCTCCCTGTCTGTGTGAAGTTTTGATGTATAGTTTTCATTTTACCATGTCATGGATATCATGCTTCCCATTTTATTCCTTTGTTGTAAATTTAAAGTCATATGTTATGTAAACAAAATAACTTGGTAATCACCTAAAAAATATTTGTTAGCACATCTATAGTCTTACACATATCCATCATTTTCCATTATATCATTTACTACATTTTATTTGCATAATCTCACATATATGAGCATTATCTATAGCATTACCAAAAACATAAATATACTTGGTATATCATCACATGCCTAGTCATCTAAAGTGCATAAACTAAAAGATAATACATATAAATTAAAAAACATAACACTTCATGATAAGTCACTAAAATAAACTAGAATATCCTTATATATATCATAATAATGTTGAGTTTGTATAATCATGTCTCTAGTAAGATCACCTTCATAGAGGGCAATGTGTCTTAAAATATCAAAAAAAATAGATATATATATATATATATATATATATATATATATATATATACACATATATAATAGATTACTCTAGGATATTATCCTCCTCCTTTAGAAAGGCTCTGATGTTGAAGAATGACAAGGATTCTGGCTCCTAGATTGTCTCCTATTGGTCCTTGCCTAGGATGTTGTCTACTCCCCTATCCATTAATGCAAAGAAGCCTAACCCCATCTACAAACCATATCATTAGGAAAATCATGTACCAGATCCTCCACAATAGTTGTTCTCACCTCTAATACACTAACACCTACTCTTAGACTATCTAATGTCACAAATGCATGGTAGGATAGGGAAAAAACATTGGTGTTTATGCCTATCCTAATAGGTAGTCTTGGATCTACCAATAGTTGGTCATGAGTCATGTCAACCTCCACATAAAATAGGTTGATTAGGGTGACCTTGATCATATTCCTCTATCCCATGTATGTATATATAACCACAAAAAATCATATATACATTAGATCTAATCATATGAAAATAAAATTAGCATATCAACTAAATAACAATATTAAAAGGAAGTATATAAATAGATAAAATGAATAATTGAATTGTTTTACCTAGATCAGCCTCATGCCATTCAAGGTCCCAATAAACCTTCTACTCCTCCTCCTCATATCCCTCTTCATCTATCTCAATAAACTTTAGATCCTCTCCACCCATAGCATGTTGATGTTGTAAGGGATCTTGTTATAGTGGTGGTGTTGGTGGTGATGGTTGTGCAATCTATTATTGTTGGCTTGCCACTAGAATATCCATAGGTGTCTAACCTCCCCCTCCTCTAGTAGGATATTAATATGGTCCTCCTTATGCCCTTGTCATCCTAACCACCCTCATAATAGTGAATCCTAGTGTTAATGGATGTCAAGTTAGTCTCCCAAGTCTCCTAGCCTTGGCCTCTCTAATGCCCTTTTACACTATTGGAGGCATGGAGAGGTTGCCTACAGAAGGCATTCTAAATTATTTTAAAACCTTATCAATGGGGTACACCTCAACTTGAAGTAGACTATATCTAACCTATTTCACTCTAATATCCACTACAAAGTACACTCCATCAATCCATTAACCCACCATCTCTTAATATGACAAAGCCACTAGATTAGCCATTTTCAATGTCCCAACCACCTAAAGCAATGCTCTGAATGGTGTGACATTTATCTATCATGAGGATCTAATAGCCTTGGTGTCTCTAACTATAACCCCTATCTAGTATAGGATCATCCTCTGAAACACCTAGTTCATAATGAGTGTGGGATGGATGATTGAGATAACACCCAACCACATGATCTTATATAGGAAGTGCAAGTAAAGACATCTTGATCCCATGAATAATGAATACCCTTTTCCTCAATCTAATATAAGATGGGTGATTAGTTTTACAATTACTTATTTGTGCCCTTATTTCTCATTAGATAAGAGGCAAAGATCCCAATGGTCACCTTTTATAGGTTTGAGATAGTAGATACCTCAACCCCCAAAATATTGACTCCACATTTCACACCCATATTAGGTGGACCCACAAACCCAAAATGTTCCACCTAGCCAAAATCATGTACCCTATTTATGTCCTCTTATAAGGTCACTAGCCAACTTATCATCAGTAAGCCTATGATATGATAAACATCTATAAGAGTGATCATCCACTCTCTAGTAGCCTATGAAAACTAGAAGGTGTTATGGTCAACATCCTAATATGTGAAAATATCACATAGCCACCTACTTTACATGGGCATGATCTGCACTTGAGTAATATGTTTAATCCCAACTCTATCTAGAATAACCAAATCATTAACCTTTAGTAAATCCATGATCCATGATAACCATTATTTCTATCTATCCTAGCTCCATTATATGTATCCCCTTGCTTAAGAATATAGCTTTAATCAGCCCCAAAACCTATTTTTTGGCCTCAAAAACTAACTTTAGACCTTTATTTTTCAATGAGGATGAAATCAACAACTTTTGCAAGTGACAATTATGAAACTACCCCTAAGCTTATGGGTGGCTCTATTTTCACAATTTATAGTTATGATATTATCATGCTAGAAATGGTTGTGTCATCATCCTACCTTTTTATTATGGTGGTCACGTAACCAACATGCCAATGGTGTAACTATCTATCTATGACAATCAATGGTTTTGTCTTGACATGGTAGTTTCATCATGTGGCCTCGCCTTACCTAAAAACCCCCTAAAATCCAAATTTTTACCAAAATATAACAAAATTTAACATTTTCCTAGCATAACAACCATCCCAATCCTATTCATGTAAGAAAATTTTGAATTTAACAGACTTTTAAGACATCTTGACCAAAATTTAGAACTGGTGAAAAAACACAAAAATAGTCAAAACTAACTTGCACTTAGCCCTTTTTTCCTCCTATTGTTATGTTTGACATCCTGTCATTGTGCTAAACAATTTGGATGCTTCCTAGAATAATTCATCATTGTGAATCTAGGGCTCATATTTCTCTGAAATCAATTTTCACAAATGGTTTATATTTTTGGCAAGTTTTTTAATATAAAGGCCTTTTGACTATAGCTATTGTGTTTTATAACTTTTCAATTTTTGGCAATTTTCCCTTTAAAACTCATATTTCATTCTTCTAGATATTATTATTATTGGAACAACATGATTTGCATCTAAAAATTAACAAATTTTAATGGTTTTAGTTTCTTGTGGCATGTTTGCTTCTCTTTCCATTTTGTAGGTACAGGGCATGCAATGCTAGATTTAGTCCCCCAATGGGATGCTTCAAGTAGCATACTCACCCCTGCATACACAATAATTATTATTTTACAAGTTCTGATTAATTAGTATGTTTTTCATTTTTTTTAAACACCACTTGATTCTTATCTATTATATGTAGGTTAAAATGAAGTCTTAGTTAGCTTCATTGCACCACATAGGTAAGTAAGGTAAGTTTCCTAACCCTCATTTTCCCTTCAGTGCACCACTACTTATGACCATATCCCCATCCATTCATGGTGAAGTGTCATTCCAAGGGGGAATATGTATGCACCCAAAAAATATAAGGTGCAACATTTCTAAAAAATTTAATGATTATGCAATGATCTCAAAAATACACTTAAGCATGGTTCTCTTTGACACTTTGATCCCTACTTCACCTTTGGCCTTCTTTTGAAATTTTAATTGTTTTTTTGAATGTTTTTGGCCTTAATTTTTAATCTCCCCCATTCAAGATGAAACCACTAGTTTCTATGACTAGACCACCCCTAGTTTAACAAAATTACCTCATGTGAAGGCATTATGTCATGGTGGTTTTGTAAACCACCACCATATTGGTGTTATATTTTTTATGGTTATGTTATATTAAAGGGTTATTTTGTATTAAAAAGAGGTTTTTTTTTCACTTTAAGTGTAAATTTCAACTCCTCAACTACAAATAGTGGCAATCTCATCATAATTTTGTCTTCCAATTTTAGCTTCCAATACTTGAGTTCTCACACATTTTTCATGTTTTTCTTCGCATTTTTTCATTTTTTTGCTTTTTTATCACCCTGTTGACGTCCCATATCACTTATAATTTTATTTATATCAATCCTTTTCCATCCCAAGTTTAGCTCTTAGTCAAACTCATGCTTACACCCTTCTTATTCTACAAGTATCTCATTTTTAGATGAATTTTGGATCCAAATTTTGAATAAAATAATGTTATTTTCAAGCCCTACAAAACCTAATCCCACTTTATTTAATTTTAAAAAAAAAATCCTTTGTATTTGGTCATCTTTGGGTCATTATACAAACCTCAATACACAAACAATCTCTCACACACTCACACAAAAAAAACCTAAGCAATCTAGACAATCAAAACCTAGCATACTAGATATATAATTTTGTTATTGTATATTGAAATAATTTTTTTTTATATAACTATATTTATAAAATCAGAATATTATATTTGCATACTTTCATCCATATATCATTTAATTTCAGAGGAAAACATTCAAAACTTTCAAAACTAGTCTTTAGCTTTACATGTGTGAAGATAATTTTTAAATTCTTAGTAAAAGTGTTTGCTAGGGTTTTAGATTTATTTTTTCAATTGCATGTTAGGAAATTATATATTTAATAGTATTATATCACCTTGTTTTTATAGTAAAGGAATAAAAAATATAGTTTAGTTCATTTATATTTCATTAGACAAAACATCTCCCACCTAGGAAAAATAGAAAACTCAACACTTGTATATTTCTTTTGGAATTTCAATTTTAAGTTTGCATGAATTAAAAACAATTGAAAAAAAATCATTTTTATTTCATTTAATTTTAGTATTCATTATTTTATTAATTTTATTATTTTATTTTCAGTAAGTAGATAATTCATTTTCTTTTCTAAATATTGTAAAAACAATTCAAAAACATTCAAAAAAGCCTTGTCAAGATGAGCACAAGCCCCAAAAATCTTTCTACCACATTTTATAATAGTAAGTATACCATTTTTAAAAATATGACAAATAAACTCATACACTTCATTACACACAGTAAACTTTATTTTTCTCTTTCTTGATACTTTCAAAGCGTTATGATCTCATTAGACCCTGACTTTTCCCTAAGATTAAATCTCTTATTCTTAGAATTAATTTAAAAGTGTCACTAAAAAACTCATAGTAGAACTGTTCCATTCCACCCCCATCCCACATCTCATTTTTAACTCTCTTAACACTCCTGATGAGAAATAAGGGATCCCCAATCCTCCCATAGGCATTTTACCATTGATATTGCCAAGGCAATGTTATCCATGCTTAGTTTCCCACCTTCCCATTTATTTCCTCCTCAAGACTAGACTTGTCACATTTTAATTCACTTTGTTTATGACATTGACCAAGCATAGTAGGGGTTTTTTAAGGGGCCCTAAGAAAAATCCTTATGTAATTTTTTGGTGAATATTGAAAAGACAATTTTGAAATAGAGGCAAATTACAGGTAAAGTAGTTTCATCGGGAAGGTAAATCATATGTATTATCCTCTAGATAGCATCTAGATTTGACAAACAAGATTTAGGGTCTTTAGAGAGTCTGTGGATGTCATCTAGAGTTTATGGACACTATCTAGAGTCTATGGATGCCATCTAGAGCTAGTGGGCAGTGTTTAAACTCTATGGATGGCATCTAAACTCTAAGATGATGTCTAGAGTCTATGGGCACCATCTAGAGTCTATAAACATATTCTAAAGATTGTGTATGTCATCAAGAATCTATGGATAATGTATAGAGTCTATAGACACTCTCTGAACTTGATGAAAGCCATCTAGAGTTTGTACATGTTATTTAGACTCGGTGGACTCTGTCTAGAGTCTGTAGACATCATCCAAACTTGGTGGGTGATTTCTATAGTTTTTTAATGTTTTCCAAAGTTTTTGAATGGTGTCTAAAGCCTGTGGACATCATCTAGAGTTTATGGACACTATCCAAATCCTATGGATGTCATTTAGAGCTTGTGAACATTGTTTAGAGCTTGTGGATGTTGTCTAGATCTTGTGGATGCCATTTAAAGCCTATAAACACCATCAAACTTAGTGGATGTTGTCTAGAGTTTGTGGATGCTAGCTAGACTTGATGGGTAGAATCTACTTCTTCTAGATGATGCTTAAGATCTGTGGGAAATACTTATATATATATATATATATATATATATATATATATCTTTAACCCCTTATATTTGCTCATTTCTCTCATACATATGGTCCAAACCTTGATCTTGTCCTCTACCCTAAACCTCATCCTCTACTCTCATTCTCATAAATGGCTTTCAACATCATATCTTCTACACCCATTCATAAATTTGTCTACATAAATCTTATTTACCCAAAAATATTAAGGCTTAAAGAAGATGAGAACTCTTACAATAACTAGATTGATATATTATTTCTAAGAGGCCTCATTTACATTCCCTAGTATGATATGGACATGAATTTGCTAAACATTCTCATGTCTAGTTATAAACCTTCTTCTAGATATTTTTATTTTACCCTCAACTCTTATACTATTACTTTTGGCACTGCACCTTCACCTATCAAGTGCTTGTTGGGCTGCCATATAGAAATGTTGAACCTGTGTCCACATAAATTATTTTATCTCATAAAGACAAAATATATATATATATATATATATATATATATATAATCACTTGGTTGTAGATACATCCACCTTGATAGGTAATCTTCTTTTCATTAATTAATATTCAATGTTTTATGTATGAAATTAAAAAGAAAATGTCTTAGATAAAGATTGTAAATAATTTTTTTCTTCTATTATAAGCACCTTAGGCCCCTTAGGCACATTGTAAATAAGAATATGTGGATATCTATCTCACCTACTAGTACATGTCATTTAGGTCCCTTAGGCACATTCCTAAACCTAAATCTAGGTTTTAAAATTTTAAAAGTTTATTGAAATTTGAAGTTAAAAAAATTGTAATTATTAATTTTTCATTTAATTTTATAGTAGCATCTAGAATTGGAAACATTTACCATCAACTTTTCCAACTTGTGCAAGGTATTTGACTTCATGTTTGTAATAACACTATTTTTAAATTACATGAAATTCAACATGTTAAATTGAATTTTTGATTATTTGAGACTTTGATTCTTTGATATAAATTGAAGTTTCACCTTCTCCTACAACACATCCATCACTAAAAAACATATTAGAAAATCAAATTATGGATCATAAGTCTAATGTCTCTAACCTTCAGCTTAACTTAGTTTAAATTTTTATGAACTTTTTTAATTTTTTATTAAGGTTAGAGGTGGGTATTTTTTTAACTAGGGATCCCAAACCCTAGAAAGAGTATAGCCAAAAAGAGAACATAAGGACTAACTAAGTCACCAAGAGAAATATATCAAATAAAACACAAAAATAGCTAAAATATAGCCCTAAAGTAGTAAAAGAAACTCTAGAAACAAAAAGTAGCTAGAAAAAAAAAAAGAACCTTCTACATGTTTAAATTTTTGTCAGCATCCTCTTAGCAGCTTTTTATGCATTTTAGGTTTGAGTCAATCTAGGGAAGTAACTTTCATTTATGTGTATTTATATAATTCACTACATTAAGTATGATTTCCTTTACCCTTAGAATAGGTCCGTGTATTAAACAATTCCCCCATGTGAGCTCTTAGATTCTTCATATTCTGAATTCCTTTGTACATGGTCACCTTACTAAAATTAACCAAATAATTGGAGTTATTTTTGAATTTATCATTTTCACCTTCTAGGGAACTAAACCTATCTTTGGGCCTTTGAATTTTCATGATGTGATCATTATCATAATCTCTCTATATCAATCTATCATTGTCCTATTGAAGCATTTTCACTTTTCCTTTGAGTTTAGATAATTACCTCATAAACCACCTCATTATAGACTTTTAAAAGTCTAATTCTTCTTCAATTTTATTATTATTTTGTTTACCTTTGAGAGATTCAACCATGGAATTGTAATTTTCATTTGGATCATCGGATTATGTACTTAGTTCTTCTAACTCTTTCTCCTTATAGCCATTCCTCACTTTCCTCTTTCCTTTATCAGTTTTCTTAACTGTAGAATTCTTTTTCTCCCTTATATTCTTTACCTTCAGCCTCATCCTCCATTGTGATATATTTCCCAACTAAAATCCCTATTTTTATAGTGTTTTCAAACTTCTATCTAGTAGCAATAGGATCCTTAGCAACACTTTTTAGTTAGGTCTTAATGCCTAAGCCTTGAGATTTTGGTGAGTTCCTATTGGTACTTTATTCTTTATCCTTATAAGTATTACTTCCTAGATACTTAATCTATATATTTTGCACTTTCCTAACTTCCTCTTTATATTTGTGGAGATTTAGAAGTTTACAGGTAATTTTATTCATCCCTTTGAAATATTTATGAATGAGGAAAATTACTCTTTCATGCCTAGGAACTATTTATTTACCCTTTTTAAACTTTTCAATTGAGGTTTCCATATAAATTAGAATGTATAAAGGTAAACTTGAGTGTATAATGTGCCAAAATTAGTTGAAAAAGATGAATAAAGACTAAAAAATAATATTAAAACTACCTTCTAGACTAATATACTACATGATATCAAATCCATTATGTAGCACCTCCAAAGTTTCTCCTTCTAGAAGCAAGTTTTTTTCCTCCTTGTAATCTCTACCTATTTTAAATAATTTTGTCACCTCTATTCCCTATCCAGTGACGTAAGTGATTAGTTCTTCAAAGATATCTAGCAATACTTTATTAACAATCAAAGCTTTATTGTCCTAAGAGATAATAGATAAGATTGAGATATGTTTATCATGGCCTTCTATTCTCTACATAAAATTTGTCATTCCCCTTGTTTGGAGGATATCCCAAACTTCATTATTTTTCACCTCCTCTGGCATCTTTGGTTTAATTCTATTAGGAAGTCCTATGGAGAAAAAGATGATCTAAATGTAACTCTTTGACCTAAAATAAGGGTTTTTTGAGTTCCCTAAATTCAAAATTATGTTTTGTCTTGATTGTCTCATGTTAGCTCACTCCACACTATTATTAATGTGCTTCCCATTTTTAAAAGTCTTTAAATGACACTAACTTCTTCCTGATGAATCTAGAAACTTATCTCTAAGAGTTTTGAAGAAAGCAATTGAAGTAACATTAATAAGGATCATAACAATACAAAGACACTTAACTATAAAGTTCTAACAAACTTTATTTTTACAAGTGGAGAAGACCCCCACATTATCAACCATTTTAAACATTATAAATTAACTTCCTTCTCAATCCTCTGAAAAATATCTTGAGGTAATTCTTCTCTCATAATCCAACTAAAAAAACAAGAAGAGCAAATTCCCCTATTGGTGAAATAATCAGCAACCTTGTTGCCTTCATGATAGAGATGTTGAATGACCATTTCTTGCCTATAATCTAGAATGGAAACAAATTCATCCACCACATATTTAATGTTCCAACTCATTGTGGTTTTCTTAGAAAGAAAAAGTATTGTATTCATTGAGTCTCCCTCAATGATAAGATGTTGAACACCTAATTATTTAGCCAATTTTAAACCCTAAAGGGTGATAATAGCTTCTGTCCAATGTTTTATTTTTATCCCTATATCATAAGCATAAGTAGAAACAAACCTCCTTTGGTGATCTCTTAAAATCCCTCTTCCTCTTGAGGGTCCTAGATTCCCCTTGGAGGCCCCATCAAAATTGACATTTAGCCATCCAATAGGTAGAGGTTTCTAGTTAGTCCTATTTCTTATTTCATTTATGGGGTCAATATTACAAATGCATAAATAATCAGTTTGTCAATTTAAATCTATTTATTTTTCAAACTTTTACCTTTTCCACTAGACATAACATTAAAATTTTCTATAATATCTTGAAAAAACTTATTAGCTAGAGTCAAACTTGTGCACTTTCTATTCCTAAAAGTTTTATTATTTATTTCACCCTAAATTCTCCAAATGACATGAAGAAATGTGAGCTTCCAAATTTTCTTTAGAAGATCATTTTGAAAAGGACACTCCCAAGACTACCATAAGTCAAACATAGAAGTAGAGAATAACCAAGGGACAATGAATTTGTCAAGGAAGAAGCTCCAAACCTCATTGGAAAATGGATAATCAACTAGCAGGTGAAAAATTATTTCATTATCATTTTCACACATAGGGAACCTATTAATCAATATGAAACCTCTTTTCCTTACATTATCCATAAACAACACTTTATCCTGAACAACCACCCATTAAAAAAAGTTAACTTTGGGGATCAGGTACTTGTCCCATAATCTATCCAAGTTCATATCATTTATTATAATATTAGCCACCAAACTATACTTATATTTAACTTGATATTGTCTATCATTAGAATCTTTCCAAACCAACTAACCTTCATATAAGTAATTTATTGTCCATCAATAGAATCTTTCCAAACCAACTGTTCTTCATATAATCTATCAAGATGAAGTTTTTTTATTGATTAGTGATGGTATTTTATATTGTATTTAAACATTCATTAATAATTAATATGCCACCTCCACCCTAACCCACCCCCCACTCCGCATTGTACAGACTAGAGGAAGAATTTAGCAATGCCAATAAGTAGCAGGAAAACAACACATATAACAAAATTGAAGTTCCCAAATTTTTTTATGGATGGAGTGTCTACTATAATAGGTGCCATGATAACTTTATTGAATATTGATCTTGATGATGCTTTCCTTGAGGGTATTGATTCCATGTCTATAGACAAATTTATTGTGCATAACATTATTCAAGGATCTCAATCCTAGGATCTTAAAAAATAGTTGAATGTGGTTCTTCTAGTTCACAACATGAGCCACACAATGATGAGGAGAAATATTTTGATGAATTGACATCCTTTTTATTGAATAATATTGTTGTAAATAATGCTTTTACTTTGTTAGATGACATAGTATACACTGATTTGAAAGTATTGAAATAATGAAATATTTGAGGAAAGGCTTTAGTAAATAAAATTAATGAGTGTTATCATAACCATTCAAAAGATACTCTTTATATTCTTTGGTTGAAAATGATCCATCCAAAATTGTCATCTTAGTGAATCAATATAAATTGGGATCCATTATAATGTCAAATCTATATAATGATAATATTTTAGATGTTATGATAAATATATTGGAAAATTTGAATGCAGAGGCACATGTTTGTTATAAAAAATGGGTAAGATACCAAAAAAAATTCCACCTTGCCAATACATAAAGAGATAAAGCTTTGGAAAGTAATTAGTTTTTTATCTATTTTTAATCACACTTTTGTAATTTTTATCTAAAAAAATATTATTTTCCAAATTGCAATCAAAATATAACAACCTAAATAATGAAGCATAAATACTTAATATTCTTCTAAAAAAAGTGTAGAAAAACTTAAATACAGTAATTGTATGGAAGGAAAAATGTGTGCTAGTAAAAAAATAGAATAATACACTGAGGAGGATCATCAAAGAGCATGGCATGGATCCAGAATTTCTTATAAAGGAGAAAACAAATGTGTATCCCTTTATCATATTGGTAAGAGATACAGTGCATGAATAAAGAAAAATACTTGTAAATATTAATGTTGAAACCAAGGATCTTGTTTGATAAGGTGCTTTCCATTTAGATTCAAGGAAAAGGGAAGCTGAGGCAACATCATCCACTTCTAAATAGCAAACTAGAACTCCTCATGTAGAATGATATTTATTCAGTACATGTATCTCTATTTAATGTAAATGGGTCCTAAAATATGGAAATGATGTTTTTAATATATGTTATGTTGAAACTAAATAGTTTATATTGTAAATTAAACTTGAAAGTTTAAATATAAGTCTATGTTTCTATTTTATTCTATGCATTTTATCCATGACAAGTTTTCTATTAAATTATAAATTTACCACTTAAGATGTATAGTGATACCATCATAATTCATAGATGTATAATATTAACAACCACATGAAACAATCACTTCATATTGTAAAATAAAAAAATTATGTACATATAACTTAAATATATTATCTAATAAAGCATGAATTTTAAATAATTGCAATATAAAAACTATTTTAAAATAATATAATAACATAATTTATGAATTCTTGTGATTTGTATAATATCAATGTTTCCCTAATTTTTGATACAAATGATAATATAAGAATCCAATTGTAAAATTGAAAGTTGAAACATATAGACTAAAATTCAGATAGCTGAAAGAATTTTTTAGTAGCCCTTTCTTCATAATTATCTTTTGTATGTATTATATATGATGCATATAGAGTCTCAATATCTGGATTAGTTTTGTCATATTCTATTTTGGTAGTTCCTCTTCTTTGATTAAGTGGATTCCAAATGTGAAGTGATATATCATATGGAAATGAATCCATCAAATTATTCTCAAAAGTGTAAACATGTATACAAACCCATGTTGTGTTGTCAACTATTGTGACCTCATCAATGGACATTGATATAAAGCTTGCATTTTTTACTTTTTATTTCAAATCTTCCTTCTCAATCATCACAAGACATTTTTCCATGTCCCAAGCACTACCATATGACCAATATGATTGTGGAATGTTATGAATTCCATTATGTTAAAATAGAGTTTTATAATCTAAAAATTTAGATACAGATATGCCTTTTTTGGGAATGTGGTAAATCATTGATAACTATATATTTTTGGCATGTTGATTAGACTAAATAAGATGTTGCATATGTTTTAAATTTTTTCATACTCTACTATGTATCTAACATGCATGAATTCATTGTCATCTTTCCATCTATGAGTCTTTCAAATTTTTTCATCTTGTTCAATCGACACATAAACTTTGCCACACTATTTCTCAATTATGTCCAGCTTAAGTTGAATTTTGAGGTCCTTTCCTAATTTCCAAGAACATATTGTACATTTCCATTTAGTTGGGGTATCATTATTTTTTTTTTGGCTCTATTGGTTCAATGAAAAAAGAAATTCTACCCAGGTAAACTTAAAATACCTTCTAATTTTCCATCTACTTTTCTTTCTTCACACAGATTTTTTATTACCTTTATTGGATAAAGTTTTTGTCTATTGAGTAGAAGTGTCTTCCACTAGATTGATCTCCTCATCATGAATGCCCTCAAGAATTTTTTTAACTGGAAATAATTTTAAATTTTTATTTTTAATGGAGGGATTTGCATGCATAAAGATTTTGTTGTTATCCTTCAGATGTTAAATAATAGTTATTATAAATAGATAAATAAATTTTGTAATCATTTAGTACCTATATTTTGAGTGGGTATAGGTTGACTTTGCTTGGGTTTTTTTTTTGGCTACCCAAAATAATATAATGTGCTCTTTGTTGTTAATAATTACCCTGATATCTTAACATTATCACCAGATGAAATTGTAGACCTTTTTTATAAGACAAGCTATAACATACCACTTTTGTACTATGTAGTCGATCATCCTTTCCATATGGACATTATTCAAGTCCCTATAAATGCCAATCACTACCAAGTATTTTTGGTCATTTCCCATTCCCTATAGACACTGTCGAGACCTTGTGAACATTATCCAATCTATCTAGTCACCATCTAAACCCTATAGATGACATAGAGACTTTAAGGACATTATCCAAGCTATTTTTCCACCATTTAGACACTACAGACAACATCTAGACTCTAGAGACATCATCTAGTCTATCTGGTCATTACCTAGATGTTGTGGATGACATCTAGACCCTGTGGATGCCATCTAGTTTGTTTAGTCACCATTTGGACCCTATATATGTCGTCTATCCTATCTCGTCACCATTCAAACCTTTTGGACAGTGTCCAAACCTTATAGATGGTTTCTAGTTTATCTGGTCACCATCTAGACCTTGTGGATGGAAACTAGACCATATGGGCACCATCTAGTCTACCTAGTTAGTGTCTATCCCCAATGGACACTATCTAAAACTTATGGATGCCTTCTAATTATGTTTACTATCTAGACCCTATTGTTGTCACCCTACCATCAAGTCCATGTAATCATTTGTGGTTGGGTTGAATTTCTTATCTCGATAATCTATGGAATATATTAGATATGCATTGTATAATATATGTTGTCAAAATAGTGTAGAATGTCCTTCTATGACATGGTGATTTATAAAATCATGCCTAAAATCTAGCCTAATCCCAAAATCATTATTTGGTAGAGTTCATACAATCAAAAATATTCACTAATATATTCATGTAAGATGGTACTGGGATATAATTTTTCCATAGCCTTGTTGTTGGTGCATTTATTTTCTTTATTATATTTACTTGTATTTATTATTTACTTTGGTGCACTAATTACTTATTTTAATTATTTTATTATGTTGTTTAATAATTTTCACCAAATAGGATAAGTTACTTAGCTAGTAGTCAACTTGGACACCTATCTTATTACTGTGGAGTTGTATTTATTCAGGGTAAAATAGGATAAGATTGTTTAACTAGTAGTCAACTTATGTTGATCATTTACACAAGTTGGACACTTAACTTGTTAGTGTGGGGTTGCACTCCACTATTATTGTAGATAGATATTAGTTCAACTACATGTGTTGTGTGATTTCCTTGATCTTTATCTTGCATGCCTTGCTCTATATAAGCAATGGTTATTTATGTATTCTATATCAGATCAATATTGAATTATCAAAGTAATTCATTACATTTGAGTCATTTAGTCATTTTAGTTTTGTCTTGAATATATAGTTATTATTTATTGCTATTACTAGTTTATCTCTTGTTCATACTTTCTATTAGATTCATTAGATCCTATATGTTAATTCTAACATGGTACCAGAGATATCTTAAATTTGTAGATTGCTAAATATTAAAAAAATATATAGATTTAGGATCAATTTTTTGATTTTGTATACAAGCACAAATTGGAGATTTGTGGAGAATTTTTTAGCTCACCATTGAGTTTAGAGTGCCTGATATAGTTAAAATTATCTATTATAATTTTGTCCAAATTGGGCATAAGAGGTGAAATTGTCAAGGGTTTGATCAAGAAGCACCACACCCAAATATGGTAGGTACTAAAAATTTAAGAATTTCTAAGCAAAATTAACCTCATTATTGCATTCAAAAGGTGTCAAAACCTACATATCCATATAAAATTTATCTAATTTGGACACAATCACCTCAAAGGCAATTTTTTTTTACTCCTAGGTATAGTTGTATAGACTGTGTAGGGCAAAAAGAAATTGAGCAGGCCTCACACATCAACAGGTAGATTTGAAAGGGCAACTTTGGGAGCCCACCATTTGAACATCAGTAGGTATTTTTGAGCAATTTTTTTTTTAAACTAGCTTAAAATTTAGTGCTATTCACTATTGTACTTTCATTTTTATCTAGATTTGTCCAAATATTTTTAGAATTTAGGTTTTTATATAGCAACTCTAGTTCATCCTCATTCCTACAAATTTAGAGGCTCGTAACTTTCACATACAGCCTCGTATTAAAGTCCCATTTTTTTTAAAGTTAATATTTTTCTGAGCACAATGCACTGGTGTAGAAATTTTTATAATAAAGTGCCAATAAATACTTGTTGGGTGGGATAAAACTAAGTAATTTAGAGGGATTTGGGGTCTGTTCTATGCTTTGATTTCTACTTTGTGATGGTTTATTTCCAATTGCATCATGGGAATTCCTAAGTTTCCACTATTAACATCATACAACTATAACACATGGAAATAAAATGCTTGGATGTCATTAATGATGTTAGGATATAGGCCTTACATAACAAATCTTCTTACTCCGCCTACTAATTCAAAAGAGTTATAACACTTTCTCTTTAAAAATACTAAGGTTATGGATATATTTAGTCTTACATGTCTTTAGATTTGAATTTTCATCTTAAAAAATATACAAATCCAAAAGATGCTTGGGATAAATTAGCATCATTGTTTGGAAAAATAAATGAGGTTCATGGTTACCAAATTGACAATGAACTCATTAGTTTGGATCTTAAAAGTTATGCTATAATACAAGAATACATCACTAAAGTCATAGATCTTAGAGCACATCTTTTTGAATGTAAAATTGATAAAAAGGATATTCAATTGATTTTCAGTGCCTTACATAAATTAGGTCCTGAATATTCATCTTTTGTCTCTATCTTTCAAACTCATAAGCTCACTTGGGCACATCATATCAAATGCCCACCTTTGAGGTATTATCTAATATTATAATGTCTGAAGAATAAAATTTAATAGCTATGGGTCTAATCAAGTCATCCAAATCTCAAGCTCTAGTTGCAAGTCAACCTTAACATAAATAATTTTCAACATTAGCATCAAATACATGTTCAAGTAAAAATAAGTAGAATCATTAAAATAAGTCACAAAAAGATAAGAATAAAGGGACATAATCTTCCTGACAAGGAGATTATAAATCCACTAATAAGAAAGGGGATTCTCAAAAAAGGACTAGCACTCACCCATGTTACAAAAATAGGTTTCATAGTGAATAATATTGTTGGAAGAAAGAGCTTAATAACCTTAAAGGTCTTCTCAAGAAGAATAACATCAATCAATCCTCTTTAAATGATTCTTCCAGTCCTTCAAATTTAGATAAAGGAAAAGCTACGGCACTAGTTGCACTAAAAAATTCTCTCAAGTCATGGGTACTTGACTTAGGTGCTTTACACCATATGGGTTCTGATTAAAAATAATTTTCTAGATTAGAACCAAGTTCCTTACCTCATATTCTCATAGGTGAGGATTCTAAGGTAAATGTCATAAGAAAAGGTATAGTTAATGTTGATAGTGGTGTATTTGAGGATGTCCTCTATGTGCCAGAGTTATCAATTAAGCTTCTCTCTATCTACCAAATCACTCATTTTGATACTGGTAGGAAAGTTAAGCTCACACCTGATTTTGTATCTATCAAAAACTTAGAGGATAATGTCTTAGTTATAGTGGGAAAAGCTGCCAATCATACTCAGCTTTATTCATTCTCCCATTTTGTGCCTCAGTCTTCCTCTATATCTTTTCTCTCACACACTGATTCAGTGAGCAAGCTCTGGCATGAGTGGTTTGGTCATCTAAATTATCATTATTTATAGCAGCTTAGTCAGTAGGAGATGGTAACAGGACTTCCATAGATTCAATTTTTAGGGGGTGTATGTCATGGTTGTGCCTTAGGCAAACATCCAAAGGATAAGTTTGATAAAGGGAAGGCTTGGAGGGCTACTCAAGTCCTCAAACTTGTTCATAGTGACTTAGTGGGTCCATTACCTACTTTGTCTTTTAGTAAAAGCCATTATTTAATAGGTCTTTTACCTAATTTGTCTTTTAATAAAACCCACTATGTTCTCATATTCATTGATGACTATTATAGATACACTTGGGTTTATTTTATAAAACTCAAGAGTGAAGTGTTTGATAGATTTTTAGTAGGTAAATAATCTAAAAAGTTAGTCAAGATCCTCTGCATAGATAATGGGAGGGAATATATGAATAATAAGTTTGACTAATTTCGTGCTCTTAAAGGAATTGATCTTCAGCATTTAGTTACATACACACCTCAGTAGAATGGGGTAGCATAGAGGAAGAACAAATTCTAAAAAGAGATAACAAGTTGTATGAATATATATATATATATATATATATATATATATATATATATATATATATATATACAATATAATAGGGTTCCTCACAAATATTTAAAGGGGATAACACCTTTTGAAGCTTGATGCAATAGGAAGTCAGTAGTAAATGATTTAAGAGTCTTTGGTAGTCTAGCATGGACTTACATACCTTTTGATAAGCATTTTGCTTTAGAATAACAAAGTTGTACTTGCATATTTATGGGATATCCTAATGTTGTCAAGGGATATCGGCTCATTGATCTAGATTAATATGAGATTATAGCAAGAAGTGTTTACTTTGAAGGAAGTCCTTTAGACTTGTCTTCTAACATTTCTCATTCTTCTTCCTTAGAAGAATCAAATAGTAGTGATGATGATACTCCTGCTTCATCTACTCATAGGGATGATGAGGTAATACCTTCCCAATAGGGTTTAGTAGGTCATGTTCCTCCTCCAAATCCTTGCCCATTGATGCCTTTGTGGGCTAGATAGACTTTGGTGGATGTAGACCCTCTTGATAGGGATCCATTAGATTGAAGGAGAACATAGTCACAACATGATCTTCCCCATTCCTACATTACCACAGTTTTTTATCCATAGTATTTTTAGGAAGCTACTAGGATAGTTGAGTGGGATTCAATAATGGAAGAAGATTATGACTCATTGATTAGGAATAACACTTAGGATCTTATTCCTCTTCATAAGGGAAGAAAATTAGTATGATGTAGGTGGATGTATCAAACTAAGTTCACAACAGATAGAAATATTAATAAGTATAAAGCATGCTTAGTGGCCAAAGGTTTTTCCCAAGTGGAAGAAATTAACTATACAAAAACCTTTGTACATGTTGCTACGATGAATTCCATTTAATTGATACTAGTTATTGGTGTAGCTCATAGTTGGGTTATACATCAGATGGATGTGAAGAGCATATTTCTTCATGGGGATTTTCATGAGGAGATATATATGGAGTATCCATAGGGTTTCATTCAAGATTCTTCATTGGTGTGTTACTTACATAAGTCTCTTTATGGTCTAAAACAAGCCCCCTAGGGCTTGGTATTATAGTATGGACACATTTCTTCTTTCAGTTCGGTTCTCGAGATGTCAATTAGATTCAAATGTCTATATTCTATGATAGGAGGATTTAATAATGTACTTGGTGCTCTATGTTGACAATCTAATTGTTATGGGGAGCATGACATCCATCATCAGTACTATTAATACTGCACTTCATGACAAGTTTTCTATAATAGACATGGGCCTATTGCACTATTTTTTAGGATTCAGATAGCATAGTCTTCTTCCAAGATTACACTTTCACAACCCAAGTATGCCATGAACTTGTTATCTCAGATTCACATGGCTTATTTTAGGCTTACACTAACTTATTTCTTATCTAGAGTTAGACTTGAGGTTCATTATTCCATTCCCTTAGTTGATGCCACATTGTATCATAAACTTATATGTAGCCTCATCTATTTGACTCATACATGGCCCAACATTTCATATGTAATTGGCATATATTCATGCTTTATGAAAACACCACATGAGCTTCATTAGAGAGCCACCAAGTGCATTTTGAACTATAATTAGGACATTATTAGATATGAGATTCACTATATCATAGGTACATGTTCAAACTTGGTGGGATACATAGATTCTAATTGGGCTGGTGATTATGATGATCATAAGTTCACTTTTATTATAGCTTTCACTTCATATCCATCCCCATTTATTGGTAGAGCAAGAAGTAACATGTTATTGTTCTTTCATGTACAAAGGTTGAGTATCATGGCACTATTAATGCCACTACTGAGGTTATTTGGCTATAGAATATTCTCATTGATCTTGGTGTTTTATTTTGGAAGTCATCAGTCATCTACTACGATAACTAGAGCACTATCCAAATTTTGAAGAATTTGATTCATCATTAGAGAACCAAACACATAGAGATCCATATGCACTTTATCAGGGAGTTGATTTAGAAACAGATCATTGTTCTTTAATATTGTCCTATGGAGAAGCCGATTGTAGATATTTTCACCAAACCTTCACTAAGATCGAGTATCTTCACTGGTGATCTATTTTGGGGGTCCAGGACATCAGTTCTTCAAGGGGGTCTCTTAGACCTTCATTTTGAAGAGGATTTTTTTCCTTTGGGTTTTCTCCTTTCTTCATCTATTTGTATAGAGTACCTAATATAGATACACATTGTTGGGACTCTAATCTGCATAGCCCTACCTAAACTTTGCTTATGGGGGGTGTTGGTACATTTATTTTCTTTATTGTATTTACTTGTATTTATTATTTAGATTGGTATAGTAATTACTTATTATAACTATTTTATTATGTTGTTTAATAATTTTCACCAGATAGGATAAGCTTGTTTAGCTAGTACTCAACTTGGTCACCTATCTTGTTACCATGGAATTGCACTCCACTATTTAGGGTAAGATAGGATAAGATTTCTTAACTAGTAGTCAACTTGTGTTGATCATTTACATAATTTGGGCACCTATCTTGTTAGTGTGGAGTTGCACTCCACTATTCTTGTAGTCAGATATTAGTTGAACTACACGTGTTGTGTGAGTTCCCTGATCTTTATCTTGCATGCCTTGCTCTATATAAGTAATGGCTATTTGAGTATTCTATATCAGATCAATATTGAATTATCAGAGTAATTCATCATATTTGAGTTATTTATTCATTTTAGTTATTGTCTTGAAGATATAATTATTGTTTATTACTATTACTATTTCATCTCTTGTTCATATTTTTTATTAGATTCAGTAGATCCTATATGCTAATTCTAACACTTGTAATAACACCATTTTTAGTTGGCTCATTTAGACACTTATATTGATCAATAATTATGAATCCAAAAAGGGTAAACTATGTTCTCAATATAAAAAATTCATAAAATACCTAGAATTTCAACTCCATTTATATCTACAGACTTAGAAAAATGTTTAATAAGAGTGCCCACATATCTAATAAATAAATTACTAATTTATTCTTTACCATCCTTAACTCTCCAAAATATGGGATTTGTCACGACCATGGCTTCAATAAATTCATCCATTTGAAAATGTTCTCCATTTTCCATAAGCAAACTATCCTTTATCTTTCTCAATTTTATCCATGTTTCTAGTATCATAGTTTCGTATAGAATACGTGTTGTAGGGACTTATTCCATTTCTGATCCTACTAAATCAACTTGTTTTTAGAATGTGTGTAGTGGTATTTCCTTTCCATTCATAAAGATACAAAGATGATCATTAATGTTGAATTTCAAATAGGATTTTGTATCTTTAATATCTGTTAAATTTTTCCAAGTATAAAAAATAGGTACCTTAAAACTATTTTGCCAAGTATAAGATATCAATAGATTAACAAACCCATTTTCTTAAATATATGAAATTTATAATATATATATATATATATATATATATATATATATATATATATATATATCTTTTGAGCATGTTTCATCAAACAATTTATTTCATTCAACACTAGGAGAATACCACAATGTGTCAAAAGTGTTTTCAAATCTATTAAATGGTACAATAAATCATTTGTCTTATTGACTTTCATATGGTATTTAAACATAAAACCTACCAGTGATTGATATTCTTCAAAAAAAATTGCATGCAGGCTCATACATGGAAATCCATCTTGTATCATTATCGTTTAGAATATTTTTACCATTGATAACCCCAATGGAAAAAATTTTAAACTCTAAAAATGTTTTTTGACTGCTTGACATATAAGCATGTAAATCACAAGTAAGTTCCTCCACTTTTGCAACATTTTCAAATGAGATTATAATTTTATATGTAAGATTCATTCTATATGCCATTCAATGAATTTGAAATCACGTATATGGGGTAATTGTTATTGTTAGTCAACCACACAAACCATTTATATTCCCCTACATTATTACTACACCATTAGATCTAACACATACTAGCTTCGTAGCTATAGCATAATCATCCATCTCAGCAATATCCCTTAAATTAGAAATTTCTAACTTGAAAAAGCTTTATGCATTGTAATTTTCAACCATTTTATGTATATATAATAGATAAGGTGTCCTTAAATTGTTATCAAAAGTGTAAAAATGGATACAAACCCATATTATGTTGTCAACTATTGTGACCTCATCAACAGACATTGATATAAAGCTTGTATTTTTTACTTTTTCTTTCAAATCTTCCTTCTCAATCATCACAAGACATGTTGTCATGTCCCAAGCACTACCATATGACCAATATGATTGTGGAATGTTATGAAGTCCATTATGTTGAAACAGAGTTTTATAATCTAGAAATTTAGATATACGTCTGCCTTTTTTGGGAATGTGGTAGATCATTAAGAACTGTATATTTTTGGCATGTTGATTAGACTGAATAACTTTTCCTATTTGAATTGTAATTATTTTTCATTTCTCAACAAGATGTTGTATATGTCTCTAATTTTTTCATACTCTACTACATATCTAAAATGCAAGCATTCATTTCATCTTTCCATCTATGAGTCTTTTGAATTTTTTCATTTTGTTCAATCAACACATAAACTTTTCCACAATATTTCTTAATTATGTCTAGATAAAGTTGCATTTTGTGGTCCTTTCCTAGTTTCTAAGAACATATTATATATTTACATTCAGTTGGGGTATCATTACTATTTTTTGGCTCTACTAGTTCAATGAAAATAAATTTTGCTACCCAGGCAAACTTAAAATACCTTCTAATTGTCCATTTACTTCTCTTTCTTCACATAGATTTTTGAGTACTTTTATTGGCTAAAGTTTGTGTCTATTGAGTATAAGTGTCTTCTACTAGATTGATCTCATCCTCTTGAATGTCCTCAAGCCTTCTCTTAATTATAAACAATTTTGGTTTTTTATTTTTAATGGAAGTTGTTTTTTTATGAGATATAGAAGTTTATTTTAATGTTTATATCATATCATCTAGTTTATACTTCATTATAGCCATGTCATTTAAAGAATGTATTCAAGTGGTGGAATTTCATCATCAATAATATCTTCAAATGGTGAAATAATATTATGATTAAATATTTCATTTCAAAAACTACACTCAATGGAGAGATCTGCATGCATAAAGATTTTGTTATTATCCTTCAAATGTTAAATAATAGTTATTACAAATAGATAAATAAATTTTTAAATCATTTAGTACCTATATTTTGAGTGGGTGTAGGTTGACTTTACTTGGGTATTCTTTTTGGCTACCCAAAATAAGATAATATTCTCTTTATTTTTTATAATTAACCTGATCTCTAAACATTATCACCAGATGAAATTATGTACCTTTTTTCCAAAACAAGTTACAACCTACTACTTTGGTACTATGTAGTCAATCATCCTTTCCATGTGGCCATTATTTAGAGTCCCTATAGATTCCAAGCACTACCAAGTATTTCTAGTCATTTCCTAATCCCTATAGACACCATCTAGACCTTGTGGACACCATCTAGTCTATCTAGTCACCATACAAACCCTATGGATGGTATTGAGACCCTATGGACATTATCTAGGTTGTTTGGTCACTATCTAAACCCTATGAATAACATCCAAACTCTGTGGGCATCATCTAGTCTATCTGGTCATTATCTAGATGTTATGGATGGCATTTAGACCATATAGACACCATCTAGTTTATATGTTCACCATCTAGACCCTATAAATGGTGTTTAGACCCTATGGATACCATCTAGCCTATCTAGTCACCATCTAGATGTTATGGATGAAATCCAAACCTTATATATATTGGCTAGTCTATTTGGTCACCATCTAGACCTTGGGGATGGCAACTAGACCCTGTGGGCACCATCTAGTTTACTTCGTCACCATCCATCCCTGATAGACACTGTCCAAAACTTGTGGATGACTTCTGATTATGCTATCTATCTATGCCCTATGGTTGTTTCCCTACCATCAAGTCTATGTAGTCATTTAGGGTTGGGTTGAATTATTGATCCTAATCATCTATGGAATATATTAGGTATGTAGTGTATATGTTGTCAAAATAGTGTAGAATGTCCTTCTATGACATGGTGATTTATAGTCAAAATAATGGAATTGGTTGTCAAAGGTAGGCTAGGCAACCTCTAAATTGTATTTACAACCTATAATTTTTGGTAGCCAAGTGTTCTTTTTGGGTCCAAAAAAATAACCAAATATAGATTTTAGAAAATAAAATATTCATGAATTAATGAAGATTGGCCACTAAAAAAACCTTCAAGCATAGCCAACCTAATAGGATTGATCAAATCCATTAATTCATCTAACCTAATCATACCTACTATGTTATTCCTAGCATTGATGAGGAACTTTGTTATCTTGTCATCATTGACACAAAGAGACCTCAAAGTTTCATCTCTTCTTCAGCATACATCCTCAATGAACATTATGATGTGACAGAGCTCTTCTGGTAAGGAGCATCCCTTGCCACCTATTATCACACTAAATACACCCTTAAGGAGGTTTTTCAATCCTCTTTACTTAGTTGATAACACGGAGACACCTCTAGGTTATGGGTGGCCTCATCAAAGAGGTAAATATATAGATAGGGTTAGTTCCCTTGATTCTTCACCTTAAATTTATAACTAAGCATATTACTTGTTAGGGAAAATGAAGAGAGAGAAAGAAAAAAAACAAGGAGGTGATGCACCAAATTTATACCCTCCACTTGCCTATATTACACTAAGAACATAACAAGGATTGAAACCTATCACATTAACTTAATATGAGCCCCTAAGCATCAATTAGTATGAAGGTGAAAATCAAGATAATAACTAAGAGGGGATCATCAAGAGGTCTCATAGGAGAAACTAATGAATCAATCTCCACATTTAGCAAATGTAAAATTTTTTACCACACTCCATATGACCTACTAATGTGAAGTTACCCTACAAATAGGTAAGGAGATAGGATAAATGAGAGAAAGATATCACATTACTACTAGCATTCATCAACTAACCATAAAATATACACTAACTTAAGAAGGTTATATATCAACTTGTATTCATATCCAAGTCAAGTATAAGTGTTGAAATGAGTAGGGTTTCACCATACATAGGTTGAGGATCCATTTCAATGCCAAACAAGGTAGTACATATAAAAGAGAATGAGGAGAGAGAAGATGGGCATTGGAGAATCCTATGAAAAGTGTCATCTCATGATGACTCAAGTTAAAAAAAATTAAATCCTACCAATAAATAGTCATGAATGCTCTCTTAAATATATGTGCACTTATTTTGATGATGATCTTCTCAAGGTGGCATAGGATTTTTGTCTTACTTGATGACTCATTAAGCCTTCTTGAAACTACCACCTTATTCTTGATTAGAGAGTGATAAGTCATCTCCTTGGTTTCAAGATATTTATCTTTGTCTTGGATAATTTTTTAATATCTATAATCCATCATCCTTCCACTTCAATCCTTCAATCTCATTCATAGCTCTCACATTTTTTCTCTTTAAGGTTTATTCCTTGTAGCCCTATTTTAACACAAAGCTCCTATGTTTGAATGATATACAGGTATTATAGGAAATATAAATACATATTTGTATACCCTTTATCTTTAATCAACTTCACCCAAATTTTCATATCTCAACTCTTAATACAAACCTACTAACTCAACACCCTCCTTTACAGATAAGCCTCTTTAGGCCTAAAATAAGCACATAGTACTAAAGACCATATAATAGGTTGAGAGTCAACAAAAAAGGATAGGAAGAGTTTTAAACCACTTCAATGATTTATTATACTTATTCTAGGTCACATCAAAATATTATAGGTCACATCAACTAAGGTCATATGACAATGTTTAATGCAATTTCAAGAGTTAAAACTTTAGTTATGCCAAATGTAAGGTTCTAGCCCTATGTTGGTCTTAACACAGGCCTGTATAGGCTGAGAGTGAACAAAAAAGGATAGGAAGAGTTTTAAACCACTTCAATGATTTATTATACTTATTCTAGGTCTTCCCCATCTCTTCTCAACTCCTTAAATAATCATTTTCCCTTGAACACTCTTTATACCTCTCCAACATGCCAAGTTTTAAGAATTTTGTATGCATTTAGGATTGTCAAGTGGGTTGTGAGTTTTCATTATCCTTTTAATCAACCTCTAAACATATTCAAAATCTTCCATGGTCTATGATGACTCCCACACACCTCTTTTATTCATCCAAACCCCAATCCCAATACAAATATTTCATATTCTCTTAAATTCTTGAAAACAAACTTATAACTATTTAGTAAGACTGTAGGTCTTTTTAGGGCTTGATAATTATTAGCATCTAATAATGGGTATTTTATTTAGTGGGTTTCCTTATTCTACCCTACACATACCTTCTCAACTCTTGCTTCTTGTCTTCACACTTCATTTTCTCCTCAAACCTTATATTTCATGCAAGATTTGCCTCTTTTGACTAAGAATGTGGTCTTACAAGTCTACAACCCTATAGGTCTACATTCACCTTTATTTAGGCCATTGATGACATGTTCCTTGTAGTCTTACCACTAAACTTTTAGACCAATTTTCAAGACCAAAGTCTTCCTTAAAACATTTTAAATGTATCCACAATCTTAGTTTTGCTTGCAAGCACTAGACTAATGATCTTAGGTCTATGACCTATAAGTTCACTTAAAATATGATCCTATGAGTGTTTTCCTTTGATATATACTCTTTGAGAGTGTCATATATCTACCCTGAAGTACCTCAATATATATCTCATTTGTACTACATCTAAAAATCTAAAAGGAGTTTACTCATAAGCCTATCTCTCTTGTCTTTGAGGATTGTAAGTTCATATTTAGTTTGTGCCTGCACTGCATGTATGATTGAGAGTAATATAGGGGTTCTTGAAGTGAAATTTATCTTGTATTAGCTCAACACTACCACTCTTGCTTCTTATCTAGGCCCATTAGCTACCTTCTTACACTTGAAACCATGTGAGAGAGTTCAAACCCACGTTGTTAATGAGCTAACACCTACAATCCTCTACTAAATATGTTTATGGAGTGATTCCATCAACTTGTAGATGTTTATTTAAGTTTTATAGGTCATTAATATTAATAATAAACCAATTTTCCTAGTTTATTAAGGAACAAAACTCAAAAATAACCTTACTTTTTTTAGATCCAACAGGCCTAAAACTTTCTACAAAAAGATTCTTGATCAAAACACCATCTATATGACTTGGATCACTTATTTTATCGATTCACCACTCCTACACAATGAAAATGGACTTCCATGAAATTTAGGTCTCAAATGTTTAATCTAACTCCATGATTCTTCCTTTTCTATGCACTTTTTGATAACCACCTACATGTAGTTCTTTGCACAATAAACATAACTTGTTAATCTCCTTGACATTTGACCCTATTGATAATTTTCAGAGACTTGAGGAGGATGTATGAATCTTGGTAGATATTATTAAAATTATTTTATTCCAAACACAACTTCCATGCTTGATAATTGTTGACCAAGTTTGACTTTCTAGTCAAACTGGGGCACCTATAGACAAAAAATTGATTTTTTGGGTCTATAGGGGGTTTAAATAGATGTTATAAGGTGTATAAAGGTTCAATTAATTCCATTTCATGTTATAATACCTTTGGTTATTAGTCCCCTAAGTCTATTTATCATTTTTGGGTCATTTGGAGGTCATTTTAGGTTCATTTAATACTTTGTATAGGTTTCTTGGGATTTGTGCAAGTTAAAAATGTTTATTTCATCCCCCATGTGTCCTTATAAGTCTTTAAGAATCTTACATAACTAAATAAATGGTAGTTTGTTCATAAAAGGGTAGTTTTCTTAACCAAAGAATGAAAAAAGGACACTTGTACAATTCTTTGGGAAGTGTGCCATTTGAAAAATGTGGTGGTGTGACTCTTCACCTTATCACAGGTCATCTCCACATTTTTATTGAATAAATTTCATAAAGATTGGCTTTTGCAACTCATTTTCTCATTCTCTCACCTTGGCATGCAAAGAAGGCTCAAATTCAAATGCTCGTCTTGGACTGTATAGGTGGAATTAGGAGGAATAGTCTTAGGGGTGGATATCACTTTGATTATAATTTATTTTCATGGTAATAATTCTCATATTTATGAATTTTTATTTATGAACATTCATTAACACTACAAGCAGCCTATTATAGGATTACATTGAGAAGGGGTATACTTATCAATCTATTTCTAAGTTTTAGAGGTCCTTGGAGCTATGTGATCCTTGTGAGGTGTTTTATTCTGAAATAAATCTCTCTCCATGATTTTTTTATAGCCAACACTCCACTTTTTCATTTCTTTTGAAGGATTTTTCAAATAGTGCTTTCTTCTTGTAGATTCCAAAGTTGAGTGCAAGTTTTATGTTTCAAACATCCAAGGAGCTCCATTATGGTAATAATATGTTTGATATTAATGCATAAGGAGTTAATTCATGTTTTAACTTTGTGGGAGGTTCAATTAGTATCCTTCCAAGGTCAATTTTCTCACCTTTACCATTGTTTATTATCCTACCAACTTCAATCAAGTTTGTGCCTATTTCATGGGAGGTGTACGGAGGTGAGAGAGAGAGAGATAAAAATATGTTGGAGTCCTTTTGAAATTTTAACATTGCCCATAAGTAATATTTATCATGATATTAAAGCCTAAGGTGATATATGAATAAGTTTCATTCAAAGGAAGGTTAACTATGTTTTTGGGTTCTCATTCCCTAATTTTAGTAAACAAAGTTCCCAAGGGTCCTTTTGATTTTCATAAGTGAAACTAGTTTTGGATTTGAGGATTCTTCTTATGCCTACCTTATATTCCTATGTATTATCAACAAATATACCAAGTTTTAGATTTAATGGCCAAAGATCATGCATGTTTCATGACCTTTCAAGATGGCAAAAAACCACTAAAATAGAGCAGTGATGTCTACAAGACAGTGATCATAATGTTAACTTTGCATCCCATTATGGTGTCCCTAGGCTATGATATAAAATTGAATGATGATAATGACTCAAATGATGCTTTTAAGCTAAGGGACCAATAGAGAAGTTGAATACAGTGTCTCAAACTCCAATGCTTATTTCTTTGTCTGTACATAGGACTATGAAGGACATCTACAGGCAGAGAACCAAGCTTTATGAAGTAAGTAGGGTTTTGAGCAAGTGGTTGAGGTTTCATGATTTGAATAAAATTCAAGGTGCATATACCATCATCAAATTATTATTTACATGTTCCAAATGACCAAATAGTAACTCACAACCATGATAAAATGGCCACCTATAGCCAAGTAAAAGGGCAGGGGTATGAGAACAGTCAAGAATAAGGTGGTCTCTAAAAGCCAAATTCATGCATGAAACAAATGAAATGAGGGATATATTATGTTTCCAAAGGATAAATAAAATAAATGGCATAAATTTTAAGGTCAAAACATACTTTAAAAACATATAGGCCTATAGGTTTATTCTCAATCCTATAGGGAATGTGATCACAGTCTTGTTCAAGAATGTGCAAAAAAGCATGGGAGTTGAGGTTAGTTTGAGGTTTGCCATAAAAAATCAAATAATGAATGAATTATCATGACCTATGAACATGATAAATAATTCCACATCCATATAACAAAGCCAAAGGGTACCTACAAATAAGGTCTTAAAGACTATATCAGTCTAAGAAGCAGTGAGCAATTAAAAGGCCTAGCAGGCTAAAAGAGGATGGGTTTGAAATATGGTTCACATTGGCATGACAAGTTGAGTAAAGAGGGACTATTTAATGTGTTTAAACCTTTCAAAGTCTCCAATGGAAGGCACTTAAAACAGAAAAAGATCCCCCTGCCCACTGGTCACAATCTAATAGGGTCATAAGCAAGAAGGAAATCTATGAGATTTTGGTGTCCTAGAAATGAAAGGAGGGTTTCAAACAATTTGAAGTAGGTTACTCATGGTAAAATTAAGGAAATAAAATTTATGTAACATCCTCAAACCATCTAGGGTCATTGTCTCATAAGCAAGGTTACCTCAATCTGTACAGTTGGTTATAAGGACCTTATTCCAAGAGGTAAGTTGTGATTCTCAATAGAAATCAAGCTTCCTAAGGACTCCCAAATCTCCATGAGATAATAAAAAGGATTATAAACATGTTTTAATGGTATTTAGCCATATTAATGTTATATAAGGAGTATCCACATGGAGGTTTACACAAGAACAAGCAAAAATAAGGTTTTTGGCCCCTCTTTTGGCAAAATTGAGTTGGTTGGACCATCTAGACTTGGAATTTGATGAAATACTTTGGTAAAAGTGTCCATAAAGAAATTTTTAAGCCCCAAAATCTTTCACTTTTCCCATAAAATCAAGCCTAATACTCTATGTTCTGTCTCAGAGGTAGGTCAGTCCTCTTGTGCATGAAATTGGTAGGTTTTGGAAAAAGAGTTAGATAATGAACCAGAGGTCCTTCTGATCAATTGGTAAGGTTTTTACAGCTATGGAACATATATTAGGACATTATGAACCATTATATAAAGTTTTTATTCTAATAATATGGTTTGAATAGGTAGGTTTATAGGCAGGGCTAGAGAAAAACATATAAACTCAACCCCAAATGAGGTGTCACTTCAAGTTCTAGCCTTCCCCAGGTACTCCAATGTTTTGTGTGATGTTTTCAAGGTAAAATATGATATTTTCATACTACAAAGATACATAAAAGGGATAATTTCTAATTTTAGCCCACAAAGTGCTAACAAGCTTATTGATGTGGCATAGTCCTGGTTCCAAAGCAAGAATGACTTCCATTTTGGGGTCTTATTGAGCTCTCCAAGGAATTTGAACATTTTGGTAGGTTATTTTTATAGGTTATTAATCTTTTTTTTGGCTTGGAAACTCCACAAGAATCCATATCCAACTCCTAACATACTTAAACCCTCATGAGAAGCATGAAAGCCACTCAAAGATCAACTTTGGACACTCATATCTATCACAAACATTTACATGGGATATTGATTCAATTTTAAATGTTAGGAAGGGTCCTTGAGAATATCTTAGTGACATTTTTCAATGGTTTCAATGTCTAACCTTTATGAACAAAGGTTAAGAGTCCAGGTCACTCAAAACCCTCACTAAACCCTTGTTGGAACCTAATTGGAGAGACAGAATTTTGAGCATCTAAATATAAGGGTATGGATATGAAACCACCTATATTTTATAGAATACTCTAATAGGATCTTACACATTTACTTTTTTTGTACATAATTATACGGAATAGGGGGAATATAGGCTTATTTTGGCCATTTTGAGTGGTGTGAAATCTAAAAGAAGAGTTAGAGGATGAAACAAGTTTTTGAAGGAATATATACACTTGAGATAACTCCAAAAATTCATTTCATATTTTTAATAAGACTCTAAGTATCCTAATCAGACTCACACTTTTAGCTAGTCCAGTGAGCCAAAATAGTGAACACTTGGGAAAGTGATGAAAATTGATTAGGGAGACCTATTGAGGGATTTATCTAGAAACTAATGGTATTAAATACTTTTATAGGTTTCATTCCCCATTTTTCATGAATTGGTTTTTATTTTTGGAGTGCCATGTGGTAAGGGTGCATGAAAAGGTGTCTTTTGAAAACTGCCTGAGATGATTGTGCATGTCCACAACAGTAGGAATGATAAAAAACCATACCAATAAATGGATGATGTTTTTTATAAATTATATCCTATAAAATCATCATAATTCAGATTTTATATAGAAAAAAGGAATTTTGTAAGGCTACTAAAGTAAGTAGTTTCTTGTGCAAAATTGGTAGTTTTATGCCACTTTTCACCTTCCTTATGATCTGATTTGAAAAGTGTACCTCTTTACATGGTATGGTTCACCTCATCCATATTTCACATGAAAATTTAACTCCATTTTCCAAATGTACACATGTCCAAGTGACCCTTGGACTTCTTTCTCTCTCCTTCTCTCAAACTCTATAAGAGTTGGCCATTTTGGCATTATATGGATGCTCTACTAGAGTATGGCAAAGTCTTGCTCAATTGGACACATTAAAATAAATAAAATGACTATGTGTTTACCTCTCTCATATTTTTTCATAGTTTTTTATACTTGAATTTGGATTTTGTTTAGTGAAAACTATGCATTCCTTAGCTTTATCCTTCATTCTTCCACCTATTTTCAGTCTTTTCTTGAAGGGCATGTAAAGTGTTCAACAGATGTGTATGGTTTAAGTGAGAAATATTTTCATTAGTTTCACCTAAGACATATTTTATATTTATCCTAATATTATATATCATTTAGGACCCCATAATGTAGTATTGATGCAAGAAGACATAGATTTGGGAAAGTGTGTGTCTAGTTGTTTTCGTTAGTTTTAAGTATTGAATACAAGTTGTTTGGAAGTCATAAAACTAATTTGGTGTATTGCCTCTATATTTTAGGTTAATTAATTCCATTCTTACCCCCTTTTTCACCCTAATATTTGTTATAAGTAGGAATATGAGCTCAAATGGTACATTAAGGGGAGTTAGCCCCTAATCTAGAGATTCACTCCATGATAGGGATGCCCATAGCCCTGGAGTGTTTCCATGGTGCCACTTGAAATGAGGATAAGTTAGTCCCATCTCCTCATAGGGTGAAATTTCAAGTGAAATTTTTTTTTGTCACATTCAGTGGGACTTTTGAGTCCATTCCCTTAAGATTTTTGGTGATCTCTTTAAGACATCATCCTTTGGAGGCAATTTCAACAAACATCAATGGCAACTGCACATACACATCTACTAGTTGAGCAGTCTAGGTATATCAATTGAAGTTGTTTTTTTGTTTAATAATATTTTTTGAAGTCACTCATGGATATTGGTGAGTTTGAGATTATTTTAACCCAAGTTGAAGAGCTATGTCCAGCCTTACCTTTTCCTCTTGGTGATGAGCAAGTTCATATCTAGCCTTATCATGATCCTCATCAAGCATATGCTACTAATGGTTAGACCCATAATGTTTTTAGTTATACTCCAAGACCTTCCATTTCCATTTTCAAGATAACTCTCTATAATTACCAATAATACATGCTAAACCTTGACACTAGATATGGTTGTGGTGAAATCATACCTAGTGTTCATATTGAGAGAGTGAGGATTGCCTAAGAGTAAATCAAGGAGTGGATACCTATATATGTGGATAATTGGCCCAAAATTACATATGAAATTATTTATTTTTGTGTTTTGATATTCAATCTAGAGGAAAGATTGAGAGTTTATGAACAAATTCTGCCTTGTCAACCTCAAAGTTCCCCACATCCACTTTCAAGTGTGCCATCATTACCTCTTCAAAATTCTAGTCCAACCAAGTTCCCTAATACTCCAAACCCATCATATACTTCCCCAATTTTCCCTTATTATAAACCCATCCAAGAAAATATCCCAAGGAAGGAAAAAATCATGGTTTATTAGGCTCACTTGTTGGAGGAAGATTGTGAAAGGAAGAGATTGAATTTCAAAGCTCATCTTGAAAGAGAGTCAGAATTGGCCAGTCAAATTTTGAGGTAGTCCATCATGGAAATGGAAGATAAACCATCTAATACTTCTCCTTCATTTAATAATCAAAATATCAAACCTTAAGATATTTCAAGCTTCCTAGAAATATCTTTCACTCCATCAGCATCCCAATGTCATAAAGCTACCCTTGAACCCACCTTCCCTAAATGGAGAGATGTAATGGTAGCTAATGAAGGAAAAAATAGGTCACATGGAGATGTTTTAAGGGAATAGACATTTGAAGCCATTACTCACCCTCTAACCCCTCCTTAAGAGACCACTGAATCCATTCTTTTAATCCCTCCAACTGATCAAGTTTGCCTTCCTAATGTGGAGAGTTGTCTTGCTACTTGGGAACCCTCATTGGCCAAACTCCCCATTTTTGAAGTGCCTAAGGTTAATGTCATCAATAATGAGAATGAAATAAAAATTTTAGATTAGATAGAGGATGAAGAGGTGCTAACTAATAATATGGAGATATTTTCTTGTAATGACAAAGGAAAATATGAGGTAGAGTTGGTAGAAGAGCTCCTTTTGCATCCCATGGTGGAAGAAGTCTTTCTTACCTTTCCATTCCATGAATTAGACCAATAAAATAAGGAGGAATTATGGAAGAATTTTAAATACATATTCATAGAAGCTAAAGGTTTCAAAAAGCCTACAAGCCCTATGAAACTCATCCCAAGCCATGACAAGTAAGAGGATGTGAATCAAAAAGAAAACATGTGGCAAATCTATTTGTAAATGTTTCAAGAATATGAGGATGGTAAGAGGACTGACCTCCAAGATGAAGGAGATCAAGCACATTTTGAGTAAAATCACTTCCAAGAAGGTCCAGCCCATGATGAGACCATATATGATGATTTTGAACCCTTTGAAGGGGATCTTGAGGTTGTTTCTATATCTATTCATGAAGATGCCTTCACCAACTCCCAAGAAGAGAATGAACAAGAAAAACTTCCACATGGTCATGATATGACCCTATTTTAAGAATTTTAATACATTTTCACCATTAAGAAGGATGATGGAATCCTTCAAAGATAAATTGATTCACAACAAGTTGTCCCATGCCTAAGTATGCCAAATTATCATGACGAACTAGGAGGATAGCATTATGAGACTTGATTTAAGGTTAAAGAGGACCTTATTTATTCTATAAATCTATTCAAGATGATTCCATTAGATTATTTTCAAATACAAGGAACAAAAATAAGGCAAGAGTCATCCATTATCTCATCTAAAAAGAAGCAATCTTAGCATCCTGAATCATCTTGTGAGGAAGGATACCTAAGCTGCTTCCATTTGGATCTAGGAAGGGAGATATGAGAAAGGTGAATTTACATATTTTTTTTATTTTTATTATGTTTATTTCCCTAAGTACTTAGTAGCATAGGTGTGTCTTTGTCCTGTTGGTTGTTGTGTCTTGTGTGTGTCTTTCCTTTTTGTGTTGAGGTAAATCTTAGTCTAGTTGGTCTCTTGAAGGTTTGATCTTAATTTTTCCAAATCATATTCTAACTCCATAATCCCAATGGACTAATAAGGCTACTGGTCTAGTTAGTATAGTAGGCATACTACCCCCATGAGTCACCAAATTGTTGACCAAATTTGACTTTCTAGTCACACTGGGGCACCTATAGGAAAAAACTTGATTTTTTGGGTCTATAGGGGGTTTAAATAGATTTTATAAGGTGTCTAAAGGGTCAATTAATGCCATTTCATGTTATACTACCTTTGGTTATTAGTCCCCTAAGTTTATTTATCATTTTTGGGTCATTTAGAGGTCATTTTAGGTGTATTTAATGATTTTTATAGGTTTCTTAGGATTTGTGAAAGTAAAAAATGTTGATATCATCCCTTATGTGCCCTTATATGTTTTTAAAAAGCTGAAATAACTAACTAAATGGTAGGTTGTTTAGAAAAGGGTAGTTTTCTTGACCAAAGAGTGAAAAAAGGAAACTTGTATAGTTCATTAAGATGTGTGCCACTTGGAAAATGTGGTGGTATGACTCTTTACCTTCTCAAACTTCATCTCCATGTTTGGATTGAATAAGTTTCATAAAAATTGGCTTCTACAACTCATGTTCTCATTCTTTCCCCTTGGCATGCAAAGAAGGTTCAAATTCAAATGCTCACCATAGATTGTACAAGTAGAATCAAGATGAATGGTCTTGGGGGTGGATAACTCTGATTCTAATTCACTTTCATGGTAATAAGTCTTATATTGATGCATTTTTCTTTATAAACAATCATTAACACTATAAGTTGCATGTTATAGGATTGCATTGAGAAGGGGTATACTTATCAATCTATTCATGAGTTTTAGAGGTCCTTAGAGCCGTGTGATCCTTGTGAGGTTTTTTTAAGATGAAATAAATCTCTCTCCATGATTTTTTCATAGCCAAAACTCCACCTTTTCATTGCTTATGAAGGAGTTTTCAAATAGTGTTTGCTTCTTGTAGATTCCAAAGTTGAGTGCAAGTTTTTTGTTTCACACATCCAACGAGCTCCATTATGGTAATAGTATGTTTGAGATTAATGCATAAGGAGTTAATTCATGTTTTAATTTTGTGGGGAGTTCAATTATTATCCTTTCAAGGTCAATTTTCTCACCTTTACCATTGTTTGTTATCCTGCCAACTTCAATCAAGTTTGTGCTTGTTTCATGGGAGGTGTATAAAGGTGAGAGAGAGAGATTAAAACATGGTTGAGTCCTTTTGAAATTTTAAAACTACCTATAATTCATAATTACCATAATATGAAGTCCTAAGTTGATAAATGATCAAATTTCATTTAAAAGAAGGTTAACTGTATTTTTGGGTTCTCATTCCCTAATTTTGGTAAACAAAATTCCCAGGGATCCTTTTGGTTTTCATAAGTGAAGCTAGTTTTGGTTTTGAGGATTCTTATTGTTCCTACCTTATATTCCTATCAATTATAAACCAATATTCCAAGTTTTAGCTTCAATGGGAAAAGAACATGCATTTTTCAAGACCTTTTAAGATGGTAAAAAACCACTAAAATAGAGCAGTGATGTCTACAAGATAGTGATCATAATGTTAACTTTGGATCCCATTATGGTGTCCCTCTATGCTATCAAATTTAATGATTATAATAACTAAAATTATGATTGAAATCTAAGGTACCAAGAGAGAATGTGAATAAAGTGTCTCAAACTCCAATGCTTATTTCTATGTCCATACATAGGACTGTGAAGGACATCTACATGTAGAGAACCAAGATTTTGTGAAGTAAGCAAGTTTTTGAGCGAGTGGTTGAGGTTTCATGATTTGGATAAAATACAAGGGCCCTATAATATCATAAAATTATCATTTACACGTTACAAATGACCAAATGGAAACTCACAGCCATGATAAAATGGCCACCTATAGCCAAGTAAAAGGGCAGGGGTATGAGAACAGTTAAGAACAAGGTGGTTTCTAGAGGCCTAATTCATATATGAAACAAATGAAATGAGAGATATATTATGTTTCCAAAGGATAAATAAAATAAATGGAATACATTTTAAGGTCAAAACATACCTTAGAAAGCTATAGGCATGTGGGTTTATGTCTCAGTCTTATAGGGAATGTGATCACAGTCTTGTTCAAGAATGTGCAAAAAATCATGGGAGTTGAGGTTAGTTTGAGGTTTTACATACATAATAAAAGAATTAATGAAGTATCATGACATATTAACATGAGAAATAAGTCCACATCCATATAACAAAGCCAAAGGGTACCTACAAATAAGGTCTTAAAGACTGTCTCAATCTAAGAAGTAGTGAGCAATTAAAAGGCCTAGTAGGCCAAAACGGGATGGGTTTGAAAGATAGTTCACATTAGAATGAAAAGGTGAGTCAAGATTGAATATTTAATGTGTTTAAATATTTCCAAGTCTCCAAGGGAAGGCACCTAAAACAAATAAAGAGCCCCCCCTACCCACTGATCACAGTCCAACAGGGTCATAAGCAAGAAGGAAATCTATGAGATTTGGTGTCCTAACAAGGAAATGAGGGTTAAAAAAATGTGAATTATTTTCCTCATGATCAAATGAATTAAATAAAATTTCTATAACATCCTCAAACCATCCAAGGTCATTGTCTCATATGCAAGGTTACCTCAATTTGTACAGTTTGTTATAAGGACCTTATTCCAAGAGGTAAGTTGTGATTCTCAATAGTAAGTAAGATTATTAAGGACTCCCAAAACTCCATGATCTTATAAAAAGGATTAGAAACATTTAATAATGTTATTTAATTATAATAATGTCATAGAAGGAGAAGCCACATGGAGGTTTACACAAGAACATGCAAAACAAGGTTTTTGACCCCTCTTTTGGCAAAATTGAGTTGGTTAGACCATCTAGACTTGGAATTTGATGAAATAATTTGGTAAAAGTGGCCATAAAGACATTTTGGATCCAAAAAACCTTTCACTTTTCCCATAAAATCATGCCTAATACTCTCTATTTTATCTTAGAGGTAGGTCATTCCTCTTGTGCAAGAAGTTAGTTTTTTGAAAAAGAGTTAGATAGTGAACCAGATGTCCTAATCAATTAGTAAGGTTTATACAGCTAGGGAACATATATGAGGATATGAGGAACCATTATATAAATTTTGGATTCAAATAATATGGTTTGAATAGGTACATTTGCAGGTAAGCCTAGATAAAAACATATAAACTCAACCCCAAATGAGGTGTCACTTCAATTTCTAGCCTTCCCCAGGTACTCTAATGTTTTGTGTGATGTTTTCAAGGGAAAATTTTATATGTTCATGCTACAAGGATACATCAAAGGTGATAATTTCCACTTTTATCCCAAAAAGTGTTAATAGGCTTGTTGGTTTGGCATAGTCCTGGTTCTAAAGTAGGAGTGACTTCCATTTTGGGGTCTTGTTGAGCTCTATAAGTAATTTTAAAATGTTTGTAGGTAATTTTTAGAGGTGAGTAGGCTTTTGGTTGGCTTATAAACTCCACAAGAATCCATATCCAACTCTTGTCATACTTAGACCCTCATGAGAAGCATGAAAGCCACTCAAAGATCAATTTTAGACAATCATATCTGTCACAAACATTTGCATGGGATCCTGAGTCAATTTTAAATGTTAGGAAGGGTCCTTAAGGAGATATTAGAGACATTTTTCAATGGTTTCAATGTCTAACCTTTATGAACAAAGGTTAAGAGTCCAGGTCACTCAAAACCCTCACTAAACCCTTGTTGGAACTCGATTGGAGAGATAGATAATTTTGAGCATCTAAATGCAAGGGGATGGACATGAAACCACCTAGAGGTTATAGAAGACTCTTAGAGGATCTCAAACATGTACTTTATTTATATAGAACAGGGGGAAACCAAGCTTGTTTTGGCCATTTTGAGTGGTGTGTAAGCTACAAAAAGAGTTAAAGGATGAAATAAGTTTTGGAAGGAATATATACACTTGAGATAACTCCAAAAATTCATTTCATATTCTGAATAATACTATAATTTTCCTAATTAGACTCACACTTTTAGCCAATCCAGTGAGCCAGAATAGCGAACACTTGGGAAAGTGATGAAAATTGATTAGGGAGACCTCTTGAAGGATTTATCTTGAAAATTATGGTATGGAAGACTTTTATATGTTTCATTTCCCATTTTTCATGATTTTTTTTTTAGTTTTGGAAGGTTTGGATTGCCAAGTGGTAAGGGTGCATGGAACGGGGTCTTTTAAAAACTCCCTAAGGTGATTATGCATGTCCACAATAGTAGGAATGATCGATAAAATACCAAACCAATACATGTATGATGTTGTTTATAACTCCTCATATCTTATAAAATCATCATACTTTAGGTTTTATTTATAAAAAAAGAGTTTTGGAAGGCTACTCAAGTAGGCTGTTTCTTGTGTAAAATTGGTAGTTTTGTGCCACTTTTCACCTTCCTTGTGATCTGATTTAACAAGTACACCTCTTTAATTGTAATATTTCAATTCATCCTTATTTCACATGAAAATTTAACTCCATTTTATATATGTACACATATCCAAGTGACCCTTGGACTTCTCTCTCTCTCTCTCCTCTCAAACTCTATAGAGTTGGCCATTTTGGCATTGTATGGATGCTCCACCAGAGTATGGTGAAGCCATACTCAGTTTCAAACCTTAAAATAAATAAAATGAATAGTTTTTTACCTCTCTCATATTGGTTCATAGTGTCTTATACTTGAATGTGGATTTTGTTTAGTGAAAAATATGGATTCCTTAGCTTTGTGCTTCATTCTTGCACCTATTTTCAGTGTTTTCTTGAAGGACATGTGATGTGTTCAATAGATGTTTATGGTTAAAGTGATAAAACTTTTCATTAGTGTTACTTGATACCTCTTTTATAGTTCTCATATCCTTATATATCATCTAGGACCCCACAATGTAGTATTGATGCAAGAAGACATAGATTTGGGAAAGTGTATGTCTAGTTATTTTCATTGGTTTTAAGTGTTGAATATAAGTTGGTTGGAAGTCATAAAAATGATTTTGTGTATCACCTATATATTTAAGGTTTACTTCATTCCATTCTTACCCCCTTTTCCACCCCAATATTTGTTAGAAGTAGGAACATGAGCTCAAATGGTACATCAAGGGGAGCCAGCCCCTAATCTAAAGATTCACTCCATGATAGGAATACCCACAACCCTAAAGTTTTTCCATGGTGACACTTTAAATGAGGAAAATTTAGTCCCATCTCCTCATAGGGTTCAATTTCAAGTTACAACAATAATGTCATAGCTTTAAAACCTTGCCTGCCATCTTTCAAAATAACAAAACACAACATTTTTTGCTATATTGACTACTCACACATGCCAACTGATGGTTATATATGGTTTTTAGTGATTATTCAAACCCTTTAATATCTTAAAAACTATCCATTTATATCCATAAACATAAAATCTCACTAAGATAAGAAAAATCATCCCTGTGGGGTTTTAGGAGGATTTAAAGGCACCTTATGCTCTTAATAATTGTTCATAAAACATAGCCCTTAAAACCAAGAAATAATGCCTATAATTTAAAGTTTAAAAGGTCACCTATCTACCTTTAATATCACTATATCTAAATATCCTTCCTCTTCATGAACTAAACATTTGAAAATGACCTTCACTAGCTTGTAAGGAGCTTGATGGAGGAGATGAAACATTTTTAATTTTATTTGGAACTAATAATGCTACCAAAATCATGATTTAACATTGAAAACATTAGAAGGACATGACACCATCCATTTCTAACTTAAACTGACCATCTCCACATTGAAAATTGCCTTTATAAGCCCTTGGTAAGTGTATTTCTACATTATCCTTCACTTTCTTGGTCTTTAGAAGGTTCCACCACTTGTACATTGAAAATGACTTAAACCAACATGGACAAAGAATAAAACACCTTTGCATATCTTGAAAACATATTAGAGACCTCAAAATTCATTTGATATTTATAATTTGCATAGGCAACCATTGCCTTAGTTTCTTCAAAACTACATTAACCTTTACTAAACATGAAATATCAATGTTTTCATCTTACCATATCTTGTCCCTAGAAGCTCTCATCCACTGTAGGACATCATATCACCTAAGAGCTCAATACACTAATACTCTCACCATGGATCAACATGCCTTAACCTTTTCAAAGTGACCTCAAACTCTACTAAGATACCTTAATTTCTCCAAACACCTAAACAAGATTTTCATTAAAGGGATTGATGAAGGGACTAGGCTTTTGACTCACTCTCCTAGACCTTGCAAGAGACCTTAAGATTACCAAATAATTGATAAGATACCTTCCTATAATAGGGAAATACCTATAGGCTAAGACAAAACCTATCAAAATACCATCAATAAATTTAAATAAGGCTTGACAATAAAGTTTTAAATTATATTTACTCATGATGACCAATTTTGTCTAAAACCACCCATCATCTAAAATTCATTTCCTTAAATCAATCATCCCAATACATAGATACATTTGTCCATCTATCTATTACTTATATTTTCTCAGCAAGACCTCAAGAAGTTGAGTGCATAAGTTAGCATGTTATTTTTCATGTTTACAGTATCATCCTCCATTTCTATGGAAAAATTGTGAGTTGTAATTTATGGTTAGATTAGGATTAGAATAGTTTATTTCTTACATTGTCTTCTTTTCCTAGACTAGGCATTTTTGTTTCATTGGATTAGTTTTTTATGTTTTGGTAGTTAGTTTGCTTTTTTTAAATTAGTCATTATTTTATTGAGTAGGTTGTTTTCTGATAGGTGGCTAATAAGTTTAGTTCAATGACAATAATTTAAGAGAATATCAAAGCTTTTGTTCTCATGATAGATTGGTTAGCCCAAGCTAGAGACATTACCAAATGCAAAAGATCTGTGATAATTCATCAAAATATAGAGTTGTTTCAATCCTAGGATAGAATAATTCAAGTCCTTATTATAAATTAAGAGCGTTGTAATTGAAATACTAATGTGGATTAAAGAGAATTTTTTCACTCAAAAAGGTTCATTTCAACACTCAAATCATTAAGAATCTACCATGGATATAGAGAGTTATTCAAGAGACATTTCCAAATGAATTTTTTAACAAATCCCTCAACTTGGCTATAGTGGTTCGTAACCTTTTATTCTACAAAAAATGGTAATGAATAAAATATTTTGATTGTAAGTTAAATAGTTTTCTTTAAGAAGGTGATTTGAGCAGTCTCCATTAGGGCTATCAATGCCTAGTTGGTAATGGAGTAAGGTTTTGAGTAGATCCAAAGGTATGTTTATCGAGGTTATGGATGCTTGGATAGAAGCAGAACAATGTACAATCATTCCTTTCCTATGCTCACCTGCATATTAAAAAAATAGAGAGACCCCTCAGAATATTTCATAAAGGTATCTAATTTAAAGTAATTCCTAAAATCTAGTGGTGATAGTCATTCATTTATTGCACACACAAGACTAAATATTTCAATGTATAAACTCAGTATGTCACTTAGTATAAAGTGATATTTAACCTCAAGATTTAATCTGAGATTTGGATTCTCTTACCATTCAAAGTCATACATTTTTTAGTTTAACTAGAGATATTTGGTTCTAAAACACAAAGCAGTGTTTTCTCATAAAAGTCTCCATTTGTTGTCACCAACACACCCCCATGTCTAAATAAAATGGAGAGATAATGAAAAAAAACAAGTTGTTATTTGTTGTTTATGTTAATCCTAATTTGGTTCTTGTTCAAACATCTCATAATTTACATAAGGATAGTTTTTCAAGGTTTTATTATATTTTAAACTTGGGCATGATGATGCCTACTTGTGTATTTGATGGTTTAATCTTAATGTAGGTACAATCCATTTGATAGGGTTAATATTGAACTTCATGGTTCTTTAATCTTTACAGTTTTTACAACTTTATATTCCTTTTATCTTTGCATTACTCATAGTTTCATGGTATTCATGACACAAATCACATTTCACACTTTTCAAGATTTATGCCTTGATTTGTTTTGGTCTTTACAGTTTGTAGTTTCATGGTCTTCTAAAGTTTATCACTTTTTACATTCATCACAAACTTTGTACTCTTCATGTTATTTAGATAGTTTGATCTATTCATGTTTTCACATTTAAAGTGATATTTGTAGTCAAAATAACCTTTACAGTCTTCATAGTTTGTAAATTTTAAGTCTCAAGCAACTTTTGCTTTCTTTGTATTATTTGTGCCTCTCATGGTTAACACTTATCTCGTAGTCAACCCTCTTTCACACTTTGTAAATAATCAAATGAGAGTTCTATGGTGAAGTGATTTTCCACATGCCTCCATCCCACCTTAACACCCAACCACTCTATGGATATAAAATAAAGAGATCATGACACATGGCACGAATGTATTTTTGCATTCTATTGTGTTTAAATTGGTGGGTAACATATTAAAAGGATAAATAGAAAATTGACAATATAACTCAATGTGGCTAACATCTGAAACTTTACAATAGGTGTAATTCATTGTATTTTGGGAGTAGACACAATATTGTGTGATAGCAGAATAGTGGGAAACCAACATGTGGCACCAAGTTGGTAAGAAGTATTAAATTTTATATTCCTAAAAGGTTTGCATAGAATCATAGGCTCCAATGTTAAAAATATGAAGACTAACTAAACAATGGTCCAAGAAATGTAAACATCCCTTCAAAGCAACCAAAAAAAATCCATGTCATCAATGCACATAAATAAAGCTATTGGTAGCCATTAAACAAATTCTAAAAGCTTCGAAATAATCAATTCAAGTCACTTTGAGCTAATTTATAAATGTGAAAACATTTTGAAGTACCAGATCTATCCCATAGACCGTTCTTTCATAAGCAAGGAGATTTTCTACTATAATATAAGCACATAAGCCTATATTGATTAAGATTTTGAAGAGAATAAGAGAGAATGTGATGGAAGCCCTAAACCAATTCCTCTTCACCTATGACACTTCTCAAATTTTCATAGACACCATTCTAGACCATGAACCACTAGAAATTGCATCCCCCCATTATAAAGTTATGTATGAAATAATTCATATAGAGAATCCCTCCAAATAGGGGGAAAGCCCCAATTCTATGGATGGTCAATTTTTAGATGACTATTGGAAATATAGAAGGTTAATTTACACTTTACATTGGCAAAACCTAAGGTGTTTCCTTGTCTATACCTATTTTTCAATATATTTGTGCATTCTCAAAGATAAAAAGGTGATGTCATACTAACAAGACAAGGTAACTACATAGCCTTTATTTTAGGAATGACCTTAAAATATTATTATAAGATCCTTGAGCCTATATAGGACTAGATCTTAGCCTTGTAATGGCTAAAAACTCATAATATAATATAGGTATTGAAGGACTAGTCAAAATTTCCCAAACATTGGACTAATAAAGCTGATATAAAAAACACGCATTAGGTCATTCATACTATGCATAAAATAGTTATGGCTTTGGTAAACCATTTGTTTGGTAGGCCAATAATGAATCGTGTGAATAAGACCTTAGTGCCCTTACTTTCCATGATTATTGATGACAAGCAGCTCCCCCCACCAAGGGAGGTTATATCTTTTAATTTGATTTGGAGGGCCATTCAGATACAAAATGAAGATGAATTTTTTATGATGTCTTACCTAGTAGACACCACCTGTGCTAATATAAAGTTCCCGTGATATCCCAAATGGACTCTCGACACATTAGAGCTAGTTCATACACACTTCTCCAAGTTACACATCCATAAATTTTGGTAGCATAAGGAAAAAATTTATAATTACTTATACCCACCAATCTATTAGGTCATTAATGAGAAGTTTATGCCTTGAATTTTAGAGAAATATTAAGTTAAATTTGACAATTAGAGCTTATTGGTTATATCCTAGCTATAATATGATCACGATAGAAGGTTTACTATAAGTTCCATTACATATCCCTTGTTATGTTCCAAACAAGATTTTTTAACAAGAGATTATTTACTAGATAATTCATGACATTGAAAGGAAGTGAAAAGAGAAGAAATAAGCACCCTACCCCTATTTCCATTTCAAAATTGGCATGTGATGCTATAGATAATGGCCCAATTTATGTCAAGCTTCATTTCATAGAAACTCTCATGATTTTTATAATCATGGCATGAGTGTATGGGACCCAAATGTTAGAATAGGTGTTTATTTGGAAGGTTTTTACGGAATAGTGCCTATTTATTATTGGCATCACCCACATCCTAATGATTAGGTATTCATAAATGCCATGGACAATAAGGTGATGGAGGAGAACATTAGAAAATCAAGTGTCAAACCACCACCAAAGGTGTCACAAAAGAAATAGCAATAAGTAGTGGAGGAGAGTCCAAACACCTCTACCTAAGAAGGAGATGCAAAACACAATAGGCATACCATTACAAGGTAGATTATATAATAGTTGACTAAGCCATAAGGGCCAAAAAAATCACCTTCTCCTCATAAGGTATCAGCTTCTCCTATCTTAGAGTTTATTCAGGATCTTAGTCCCACGTCCCTTGGTATTGTTAAAGCTAGTATACCCAAGGATGTCCAAATTCTTACTAATATTACTATCATTGATCTAAATACTATTGATGACCATTTAAAATAAGTTTAATTGATAAATATTATAAATATTGGTGATGGTTTTGATTTTCAATTACAATACCAATGAAAACCATGTCAAATGATATTCTTATTGTTACCTCTTACTACCTCTATTTTATTCTACATACTTCTCTTGTGATAATAGATTTAGTAACTATCATCATTGTTACAAATAAATTCCCCATAGTCAGCACACTAGTCACACCATTATAAGGTATATTATACAACATTTTCCCAAGCCACAAGGGCCAAAAAATTAGATCTTCCTTATAAGGTAGCACCTTATCCTATCCTAGAGTTTGTTCAGGATCCCTATCCCATATCCTCTAGTATTGTTGAAGCTAGTGTACCTAAGGATGTATAAATTCCTACTAATATTCATATTATTTATCTAGATTGTATTTATGATCCTTTGAAACAAGTTAAAATGATCAATGTTATAACTACTAGTGATGATTTTGATGTTTTAGTTGCAATACCAATGAAAACCATGTCAATTGATATTCCTATTTATACCTCTATTTCTATTATACCTACTTATATCGTGACAATTAATTTAGTAATTACCACTATTATTGCAAATAAAGTCCCCATAGTCATCAAGGTATATGTCAGGCTTATTACCTCTAAAATGAGAATTCTTAGTGGGTCTAAGTTCAATTAAGCTTGATTTATCTTCCCAAGTACCGACAAAATATTCTCATGTTTCTAAAACTATAACTTCTACTATGGGTGTGTCCATGCCACCACAAGTCTCATTAGTTATCATACAGTCTTTATTTTTAGAATTTTTATCACATGTAGTTAGCTCATCAACAATTTATATTGCTATTGAAATGATTATTATGCTAAGCCCATCCAAGGACAAAGAGAAAATTTTTGAATCCCAATATCCAAAAATAAAGGGAAAATAAGTTACTTATGATACCTTCAACCTTGCATCTATTATTGCCACTCCACCCATACCTCCTCCATAATTCATCTCAACAAACCCTACTTGCACCATTCCCCTTCCCTTTACCATCTCTACCACTATATCATCCATTTTCACCCCTCCCACTTAAGCTTCAATTACTTTACCTTCACAAGGAGGAGACTAGATTAGATAATTACAAGCTACTCAAGTATAATGACAAGATTGAGTGATAGTAGACAAGTCTTATATGAAAATTGAATATGACAAGGCTAAAATAGCAATGAAAAGAGTTACTGGAAAGATGTTGACAATAGGTCAATCTATGGTCTAGCAAGAAAGAGAAGAAAAGTTATTTTCTTTGACCAAGAAAATAAAACCTAGAGGGGACCAGCTCCCAAAGTATAGATAAGGCCCTACTTCATTCATCTTAGCCACCAATGAAGTATTAGCTAGTATGATCAAGGGGATAGAGTAGGAACTCAAAAGGCTTAAAACATAGAGTAAAGCTTAAGTACCACAAGGAATTGTAGAGTAGGTAGAGGAAGTGCTAAGGTCATGTTTTAGCTTATTTATCTAAAGTTTAGAAGACAAAAATCAAGGTGAATCATTGATAAAAAATTAAGATAAATTTTAAAATAATTATTCAAATAAGGGCTAGACTGAGGGATTTCACCAAATTAATTAAAGATGGTTCATGCCCATATTTAAACATCATGATAATTGTTACATCTTAATTCCTTGCTAAACAAACTTACTTGATTATTCATGGATATTTATAGTTGATAATTTGATTTGTTTATTATTTGCCTAAGCTATGAGTTATATGTTGTGATGAGATAGTTGAATGTTGCTTTGGTTACATGATTACATTTCTATAAGTTAGTTTTAGTTTATAATTTTACATATGATCATGATGAGTTGTTATTTTAGTTGTATTTTATGATATATATATATATATATATATATATATTTGTGTTTGTGTGTGTCATGGTGTCATGGTCATATATATATATTTGTGTGTGTGTGTGTCATGGTGTTATAGACTAACTACCTACTTATTGTGAGTTTGACATTGGATATTCTCATTCCTCAGAACATGATGGAGGGAGAGCATCATTAAAGAGGGTGACATAGATGAAGTTAATGGGGGATGACAGGGGAATAGCTAGAACCCTACACACACCACATTAAATAATACATATTAGATGCATAGTAGAACTATTAGCATTATTACATTTTTGATGATTGGTTGTATTTAGAATTGTTTACACATATTTATCTTAGTTTAATGGTTATATGGAACTCATATTGTGTGATTGATTATATGTCATATTCATAACCATTAATGTTTTTGGATATGTCATTTGTGTAATTAGGGTAAATTCAAATTTATTGATTAATGAGTTAATCATTAATTCATTATGATGTTTGAGGTACTAATTTAATTAACAAATATATTGATTTTTGTAATTAAAAATAAAATTATTAAAAATTAAATAATGATAATAATTAATGTTTGGGAAAAAAAAGGAGAAAAAATTCTTAAAATAAACAGAAATGATTTGCTTTAAGGCTAACACCGTACTCTTAAGGAAGAAGGAAAGAAAATTAAGGGAAAAAATAAATAAAGAAAAGAAAGTAGCTTTAAAAAAGAATGAAAGCATATACTCATTAAAAAGAGTAAGAGAAAGGAGAAAGAGGGGTGCACTACAGAAGAGAAGAGAGATTGGAAGAGAGAAGACAAGGAAGTAAAGAGGAACATCTAATCATATTGTTAGGTAGGCAATGCAATTGATTTTTGTGTATTCATGTTAAATACTATAGCAATCTAGTTTTGTTCAATGATCTATGAAAACCTGTACATTTATCAAACTAAAATTTTGAAGATAATAACAATGACTCATATATCTATAGTAAAATGATAGGTTATAGATAAAACCATCAACTAACATATATTTACAATAAGGTTTGCATAGAGACACATAAGTATGGAGATCTGCATACATATATAGGGTTATGCCTTTAAGAAATAAATATATTATTAAGTATATCAAACTATCAAGGACTATAGTCGAATATATATATAATATACCATGAGATTGTTATATAATCTCGATATGATCTTCAATAAGACTTGTATACATATTTTTTTGCTTAATGATTATATATTTTTAGCTATATTTTATACCAGATATGGTGATTTACAGCAACAAATCAGTTTATAATATTATGACTATGAATAAATGATAAGAATAAGGTAGCGAACCTGTATATATAATACATGTATACTAGAAAATATATTATATATATTTTTGATAACCAATGCTTTAGTATAATCCATGCATTATTGTATTAATGTACTGTGTTATTATGATTTCATAAGTGTGGCGATTGATCTCATTGAATGGTGCAACCAATTCTTAAATAGTGACCCACTTTATGTTTTCTTATTCATAGAAAAATAGCAAATAAAAAAATGTAATTACACACTGACCTTTTGTATATATAAATAGTATATATTAAAAACTATGTTATGAATATAAGGCGTACTTCCATATTACCATATTACATAATGCTTATAAGTGTCTAGTGATCTGTTGAATGGAAAATAGATTGTTGTTATATATAATCAATGTTAGATCATTGATGTTAACCTATGGATGTTGTATCTATGAAACATAGATCACTATATGGACCATAATACATAATAACATAATGTATAATATATACTACCATATAATGTGATATCAAATTTTAGTTTATATTATCTTGGTATATTGTTATAGATTATACCAAATAATATCAGTGACATATTATGTAATCTGAGCTATCAATAATAATATTACATGTCAATAAGTCCACTCAATATGTATTATTATAACCAAATTATAATAACTTAATCCAAGTTATCAAGTAAAATATTAGTATTATGGTAGATTACATAGGTTACTCAAGTATAACCTATTAGAGTATAATACGATAATATACATAATATGTAGTGGTATAAACTATAATTGTAATCAGGTTACATATCATATAATCCATAACATTATAATTACTAATAATGGGGATTAATATTATACGTACTATAGTAAAATCTATGTTTCTAAGTACTTGTATTTAAATACTATAGTTATTCTAATGCGACATATTCTATGTTGGATTTACAGTGTGCCTATATAAATGGACTATTAACATGAACATAGATTTATATGATTAGATTTTATTTAAAGGAATCAATAGAAATGATCCTATAGAAAGATATAAGATAACATGCTTAATAGGTTATAATAAACTATGAGTGTTGGATAGTTATAACTAAATAATGATTTGATAGGGAAATAAATAACCTATTGAAAATGATAATTTGTCTCATAATTAATAGTCAATATATTAAGTCAAATGATTGTTGAAAACCTCATGGAATCCTTATTTAGAGTTATAAATGATTGTATGCATTTATATGCAGTATTTATTTATTGTTTGAGGACCTATGTAAGGTACATACCATGAATAGATTTATTTGTACAGGTGCATATACATATATAATATGTATTGGTATATTGTGGTGGTACCTATAGTTCTATTGATCGATATAAACTAAGTCCTAGATTCTTGAAGAAAAGGACACTAACTATATATGTACATGGTTCCCTAAAACATAACAAAATGTATAAATGAAAGATCATGTTCAAACAAAATACAATTAGGATTATTGGACTTTTGATTCTCAAAAACTGTTATGACTAGTTGTTTGTATTTGAGTAGTTGTGCTCAAGAATAATTAACTATGATAATATGGGTTGTCATAGAGTACATTGTATTTGAAAACTACTTATAAAAATTAGAAAATTGTAGTCTAATTGTATATTATACCCAATTGGTATAAATTGTAATTGTTATTCTTATTATTTATGTATTAAATAATGTTGTGGAGATTTATTCATACATTTAATGGGATAAATGTATGCATCTTGATTATTATTGTACTTATCATGTTTTATCATTGTTAGTAGGAGGTAATTTGTATAAATATGTTAGTTATATTTATGTTAACCAAATCTCATATTGTGGGTACTCAGTAAGTAGTGAGATGGACTTCACTAGCTTACTAGCATCACCAATGCCAAATGAAGGTAATTTGATCAAGTGGTATGTTTGAAATTGATTGCTCTTAGAGATAAATGACTATTGAAAACTTTTTCCAAAGTAATGTTAGTTAGACATTACTATTTCATACATATGATTTACATGTTTATGCAATATCATGTTAGATTGGATTTCTTTATCATGTACTACATGTTTTTAAAAATCATACAACACACAGGTACTAGCTTAGCCCTCTAGATTCTCACACCATCACTATCTACTCATCCATGAAAGGAGGGCCATTACCTAATGAGGGATTGTGTGGGGGATCGATGGTCCTTGGTTGGTGTGAAAAAGTACTTGGATGATACTCTCCCTCCCCATAATAATAATTCTTTCAAGACGACACTTGAGATTGCCATAGATACTAGAGTTTACTGGGCTCATGATCTATAGAGCCATGTATCTTTTATTTGTATATTATATTGTACTTATTATTAAAATATTATCCTAATGAATTACAATTACTTATTGTACATTGATAGTAGTGGTTGTATGATTGTACTAGTCATGGTTGGAATTCTATAGTTACTTTATATATTTAGTTATGATGTGTTTTTTATGATAATAGTGATGAGTGATGAATGATGTCACATGCTTATACTTATAGTATTTTAAATGGATCACTATTTAGATTATTGTGGTATAACCTAATGAAATGATACATTATTTAAATTATTTTTTAAAAAATCACATATTTTTAAGTAGATCCCAGTGGGATGTTACATGTGGTATCAGAGCTACAGCTCAAACTCTAGGACCTAATGAGTCCACTAACATTTTTGTATCCTTATATTTACCCAAAAGGAGATGGTGAAAGATATAGTATATAGAGAGGGTCCTTCAAATGTTAATGATAGTAACCCTCTATTTTATCCTAACTAATTTGTCGATGAGCAAGCTACAAAGTTGGATAAGATTATCGCAACCATGACTGAGACCAGGGACTAGATTATAGCCCTAGAGTAGGAAGTTCATGGCCATAAGAGGAAGAACATGAGGAAAAACTTGAATAACATCCTATTGAGTAGGAAAATCCTCAAGATGTGAGAGCATAGCTAGTTGTAAAGTTGTCTAGAGATATGATATAGGTAAATCCATCTAAGTTTGATGGAATTATTTTAGGTGATAGAGTTGAAGCATGGCTAACTAAGATAGAGAAGTATTTTAAGATTTCAAACTAATTTGATGTCATTAAAGCAATTTAGGGAGCATACCAGTTGGCTAATGAAGTAATTATGTGGTGGTCCAATAATAAGTTAGAAATGAATCTTAACTCAACCACCACCACTTGGGAGTAGTTTCTAACATTGTTCAAGTCAAAGTGTTTTTCATAGTTATATTTTAACTAGAAGCTCATAGATTTTCAAAATCTGAAGTAGGGAGACTAATAAGTGAAAGAGTACTAGGAATAGTTCACCAAACTTCTGAAGTATGTGTAGATGAGAGGATCAAAATTAAGAAGTTTGTCATGTGATTGAAACCCTAGATTGGTGTAGAGGTGGACATTCATGGACCTTCCACCATAGACTAGGTCTTTGAGAAGGTAGTCAAACAAGAATTAAAGTTGAAATCTCTTGCACAGGCTAGAGACAAGTTCACAAAAAAAATTGGAAGTTCTAAATCAACTTTCAAAAAGAAGAACTAAAAGTAGAGGAGTGGAGACTCCAAGAAGTAGTTTGAAAGTTAGAATGCCAAATTCAACAATTGTTTAGGCAAAAAAAATTGGGCAATGGTTATAAAGGTGGTTTCAAAGGAAATTAATAAGTTAATAGGAAAGGACAACCTAGAAGTTGTTTCATTTGTGGAGATGACCATTATGCTCTTGATTCTACTCAGGACAAGTCAAAGAACAAAGGTCTTGCCCCTCAACAAGGATTTTTTCAATAGAATATTCATGTGGTAGTTGATAATCAACATGTCAATCTCTAAGCTTCACCCATGGAGTTGTTAGGTATTTTGTTTAAACATTTAGTTTCCATTTTGATATATATAGGGGTTATTAATTTTTTTATAGCTCCCAAAATGCTTAGTAAGTTATTTAGATGAGTTGGAGTAAAGCCAAATGTATGGTTGATACAATATGGGAATGATCAAAGTCATGGCTGATAAGTGTTAGTCAAAGTAGAGACTAGGTTTCTTGAATTCATAATAGTAATGGATCTATGTATAACACCACTAGGGTCATACAATGTGATCTTAAGAGTCAAATAGCTTGTGAAACATAAGGCAAAAGATGATTGTTACTTGAATAAGGTTGAGTGTTTGGATGATTTTGGGAATCAGACACAAATTAAGGTGAGAAGAGAGAGTTAAAGCTTAGGCATATTTATGTTATGTAACCTAAAGAGGGCCCAAGGAAAAGGGTGTCAAACATTTATCATTAATAAAAATGAATTGGAGGAATCTAAGGAACCATCTCTTAAAGATTATCCATTCCTTAGGAATTTTCATGATGTGTTTCCATAAGAATTGTCAGGATTGCCTCCTAAACATGAGTTTGATTTCTCTATTGATATCATACCTAGATTAGAACCTTAGTCTAAGGCACCCTACAAGATGATAACCATTAAATTGGTTGAATTGAAGGCTTAACTTTAAGAATTATTGATAAATGGATTGATCAGGCCAAGTGTGTCACCATGGGGTGCACCAGTTATCTTTGTCAAGAAGGAGGGTGATACTCTTCAACTTTGCATAAAATATAGAATGTTGAATAAGGAAACTATAAAAAATAGGTATCCACTACTTCATATAGATGATCTTTTTTATCAAATGTGGGGAGCAATAGTATTTTCTAAGATTGATCTTAAAGTAAGATACCATCAGTTGAGGATAATGGATGAGGATATTTTGAAAACAACATTCAAAACTTATTATGGGCACTATGAGTTCACGGTGTTACCATTTGGGTTGATAAATGCACTAATAACATTAATGAATCTCATGAATAGTGTGATAAGATATTATCTAAATCACTTTATTTAGGTCTTTCTTGATGATGTTCTTATATACTCTAAGAATGAAGATGAGCATCTTCAACATCTGTAACTAGTTTTACAATGATTGCATAAGCACAAGTTATATGGAAAATTGTCTAAGTGTGCATTTTTCCAATAGAGAGTACAATATCTAGGACATATTATCTTGTAAATGATATTTTAGTAGACTTAGCAAAGGTAAGAGTCATTATGGAATGGTCAATACCAAATAATGTGCATGAGTTAAGCATTTTTATGGGATTGGTAGGCTATTCTAAGAAGTTCATTTTGATTTTTTCTATAATAGCCAATCCAATTACCTCTCTACAATAGAAGAACCAAATTTTTATCTAATCAGATAAGTGTAAAGTAGATTTCTAGGAATTAAAAAGAAAACTTACTTTAGCACCAATGTTAAAAGTTTTTGACCCTAATGGTCAATTTTTGATGATCATAGATGCATCTAGGGATGGTCTAAGAGGAGTCCTTATGTAGGATGGTGTAGTGGTAACTTATGAATTCAGGAAGTTGAAACCTTATAAGGTAAACTATGCCCCTCATGACCTAGAACTTGCAATAATTATGCATGATTTGCAAGTTTAGCAACATTACTTATTGAGAAAACCATTTGAATTAAAGATAGACAATGTGGGACTCAATTACAACTTCACCCAACCAAATTTGAGTGCTTGTCAGATATGCTAGCTAGAGTTCTTGCTTGACTGTGATTTTAATGTCAACTATATCAAAGACAAGAAAATAGAGTAGTTGATGCCCTAAGTTATAGAAGGTACATATAAGTTGTGGCTACTATCAGGAATACTTTCAAGGATTGAGTGATTGAATTCTCACTAGGAGATGAATTTGATGATCAGGTTAGAAAAACATTGATTGAGAATACATAGAGTCTTAAGTATAAAGGATTTATATTAGAGAGTGATGGTATTTTGTGTTACAATGGAAGGATGTATGTACTAGATCAAGAGAAACTATGAAGCATAGTGTTAAAAGAACTGTACAATGCCCCATATTCAAGACATCCAAGAGTAACCAAGTTCATGGTAGAGTTTAGATCATTGTATTTCTAGAAGGGAATGAAGAAGGATGTAGTGAATTTTGTGTCACGTTGTCTATAATATCAATGAGTGAAAGCTAAACATGTTCATTCAATTGGTTTTTAATATCTAAATGATATGCTAGAATGGAAGTAGCAAGTGATTAGTATGGACTTTGTCTAAGATTTATTGATGTCACAAAATAGGCATGGTATGATCTTGGTATTAATTGACAAACTAATCAAGGTGGCTTGTTTTATATGAAATAATTTGACTAATGATGCACCTACTCTTAAAAAAAGGTTTATAAAGGAAGTATATAGGTTGTATGAATTTATAGAGAAGATAATTTTGGATCATGATCTAAAGATGACTTCTACATTTTGGGTAACTTTGAATTTAGCTTTGGGTATGCAACTATATTTTAGCATTGCATACCACCCAAAGACTGATGGTCAAACTGAGTGACTTGATCAAGTTTTAGAGGATCTTATTCATATGTATTACATAGATCATCAATAAAAGTGGGAAGATTATCTTTCATTGGTTGAGTTTGGTTACAAAAACTCATACCAATTAGCTTTGAGTATAGCACCATTTGAGGCACTATATAGAAGAAAGTTCAAGACACCAATCAGTTGGGATAGGTTAGAAGACAGGGTAGTCTTTGGCCTAAGATGATTTTAGAATTAGAATAATAAGTTCAATTAATTAGGTAGATATTAGTTAAGTAAAATGATAGGTATAATATTTATCATGATTTGAAGAGGATGGATAGGCAGTTTTTTGTAGGTGATAAAGTGTTCTTGTGGGTTAAGTCACATAAGAGCTCGATCAAATTTGGGAAGTCAGTAAAATTATCACCAAGATATGTGGGACCCTTAGAGGTGTTAGAAGTGGTCAATATTATAGCTTTTAATATTGAATTACCACCATCCCTATCTCTATTACATAATATCTTCCATGTTTCTTATTTTAAAAAGTATGTAGCTGATCTTTCACATGTTGGATTAGAATGCTTTGCAAACTCTAGATCTTGGGTGGTCATGATAAAACCAATCAGAGTAATTAACACTTGAAAACTTCATTTGTGTAATAGAGAGATATCATAGTACAAGGTATTATGGGACCAATACTCTAATAATAGTGCTACTTGGGAGAAATATGATGAGTTCTGTAGGTGATTTCCACATTTGTTTTCTTAATTTAATACTTTATACTATGTTCTTTCTCTATTGAACAATTCTTTTAATTTAGAACTGATGTTTGAATAAGTGTCATCTGGGATGATGATTAATTTTAGGGGTAGGATGTTACATCATGATTCCTCACTAAGTAAACTTATTTGATTATCTGTGGATATTTTGATAATTTGATTTGTTTATTATTTGTCTAAGCTATAAGTTATATGTTATTATGGGACAGTTGAATGTTGATTTGGTTACATGATTACATTGATATGAATTAGTTTTAGTGTATATTTTTACATTATGATCATGATGAATTGTTATTTCAATTATATTTTATGATATATAAGTCATGGTGTTATGTACTAACTACCTACTAGTTATGAGTTTGATGCAGAAGAGACTCATCCCTTAGAGCAGGATGGAGGGAGAGCATCATTAAAGAAGGTGATGTATATGGAGTTGATGGGGGATAACAAAGGAATGTCTAAAACATTACAAACACCACATTAAATAGTACATATTAAATGCATAGTAAAATTGATAGTGTTATTACATTTTTTATGATTGGTTGCATTTTGAAGTGTTTATGCATGGTTAGCTTAGTTTAATGATTATGTGGAACACATCTTGTGTGATTTCATTTATATCATATTCATAACCATTAATATTTTTGGAGATGTAATTTGCGTAATTAGAGTAAATTCAAATTTATTGATTAATGAGTTAAACATTAAGTCATTATGATATTCAAGATACTAATTTAATTAGCAAATATATTGATTTTTGAAATTAGAAATAAAATGAATAAAAATAAAATAATAATAATAATTATAATAATAATAAATGTTCATGCAAATAAAATAAAAAGAGAGAAAATTATTAAAATAAATAAAAAGGATATGCTTTAAGCCTAGTGCCATACTCTTAAGGGAAAAGGGAAGAAAAACAAGGGAAGAAAATAAATAAAGAAAAAAAAGTAGCTTTAAAAAAAACATATACTCATTAAAAATGAGTAAGAGAAAGGAGAGAGAGGGTGTAGTATAGAAGAGAAGAGAGATTGGAGAAGAAAGAGAGAAGATAAGGAAGCAAAGAGGAATAGCCAAACATATTGCTAGGGAGGCAATGCAATGGATTTATGTGTATTCATGTTAAATACTATAGCAATCTAGTATTGTTTAGTGATCTATGAGAACTTGTACATTTAGAAAACTAAACTTTTGAAGATATACAACTCATATGTTTGTGGTACAGCAATAGGTTATAGATAAAACCATCGATTAACATATATGTACAATAAGGTTTGCATAGAGGCACGAAAGTATGGTGATATGCATACATATACACGGTTAAGTCTTTAAGAAAAAATATATTATTAAGTTTATTGAACTATCAAGGACTATAACTGAATATATATAATCTACCATGAGAATGTTATATAATCTTGATATGATCTTTAATGAGACTTGTATATATATTTTGCTTAATGATTATGTATATTAAACTATATTTTATACTAGATATGATGATTTCTAACAACAAATTAGTTTATAATATTATAACTATGAAGAAACAATATGAGTAAGGTAGTGAACATGTTTATATAGTACATATATACTAGAAAATATATTATATATATTTGATAACCAGTGCTTTAGTCAAAGTTGTGCATTGTTGCATTAATGTACTATGTTATTTGATTTCATAAGTGTGTTGAATGGTCTCATTGAATGGCACAACTGGTTTTTAAATAGTGACCCACTTTATGTTTATTTATTCTTAGAAAAGTAGAAAACAAAACAAATGTAATTGTACAACCTTTTGTATATATAAATAGTATATATTAAAAATGATGCTTGATATAAGGCATACTTGCATATTAACATAATGCATCATGCTTATAAGTGTCTAGCAATCTGTTGAATGGAAAATAGATTGTTTTTATATACAATCAATGTTATATCACTAATGTTAACCTATAGATGTCAAATCTATGAAAATAAGATCATTGTATGGAACATAATACATAATAACGAAATGTATAATATATACTAATGTATAATGTGATATCAGATTTTAGTTTATACTATCTTGGTGTAGTGTTACATATTATACCAAATAATATCAATGACATATTATGTAATCTGAGCTATCAAAAATAATATTACATGTCAATAAGTCTACTCAATATGTATTATTATACCCAAATTATAATAATTTAATTTGAGTTATATAGTATAATATTAGTATTATGGTAGATTACATAGGTTAATCAAGTATAATCTGTTAGAGTATAATACGATAGTATACACAATACATAATGGTATAAACTATAAGTATGATAGGGTTACATATCAAAAAAGACCATACAATCCATAACATTATAATTACCAATAATGGGGATTAACATTATACATACTATCATAAACTCTATGTTTCTAAGTACTCATATTTAAATACTATATTTGATTCTAATGCGACATATATCATGTTGGACTTGGTGTGCCTACATGAATATACTATTAACATGAACATATATTTGTATGATCAAAGTTTATGTAAAGGAATCAACAGAAATGATCTTGTAGCAAGATATAGGAGAACATGCTTAGCTAGTTATAAGAAACTATGAGTGTTGGAAAGTTATAACTAAATGATGATTTGATAGGGAAACATATAACCTATTGACTATGACAATTTATTTATTAATATTTTGGAAATAATGTCTCGTAATTGATAGTTAATCTATTCTATTAAATGATGGTTAAAAGCATCATGGAATCCTTATTTAGATTTATAAATGATTGTAGGCATTTCTATGTAGTATTTATTTACTATTTGAGGACCTATGTAAGGTACATAACATGAATAGAATTATATATATATAGGTGTATATACATATATAGTATGTATTGGTATATTGTGGCGGTGGTACCTATAGTTATATTGATCAATATAAACTAATTCCTAACACAATTAGGATTATGGGACTTTTGATTATTAAAAATCATTATGATTGGTTGTTTGTATTTGAGTAGTTGTGCTCAAGAACAATGAATTATGATACTATGGTTTGTCATAGAGTACATTATATTTGAAAACTACTTATAGGAATTAAAAAATTACAAACTAATTTTATATTATACCTGATAGGTATAAACTGTAATTATTATTATTATTATTATTATTATTATTATTATTATTATTATTATTATTATTATTATTATTATTATTATTATTATTATAAGTTAAATAATGTTGTGGAGATTCATTTATATGTTTGACTAACTAAATGTATGCATCTTGATTATTTATATACTTAGCATGTTTTATGATTGCTAATAGAAGGTAATTTGTATGAATTTTTTGGTTATATTTATGTTAACCAAATCTTGCATTAAGGGTATTGAGTAAGTAGTGAGATGGACTTCACTAGTTTACTAGCTTCACCAATGCCAGATGAAGGTAATCTGATCAAGTGGTGTGTTTGAAATTAATTGATCTTAGAGATCAATGACTATTGAATACTTTGGCCAAAGAAATGTTAGTTAGACATTGTCATTTCATATGTATGATTTACATGTTTATGCAATATCATGTTAGAATGGATTTCTTTATGGTACACTACATGTTTTTAGAAATCATACAACTCATAAGTACTAGCTTGTCTCTCTGGATTCGCCCACCATCACTATATACTCATCCATAAAGGGAGGGCCATTCCCTGATGAGGGATTGTATAGTGGATCGATGGTCTGTGGTTGGTGTGTAAAAGTGCTTAAATGATGTTCTCCCTCCCCACAACAATCCTTCTTTGGAGATGACACTTGATATTGTCATAGATACTAGAGTCTAGGGAACTCATGCTCTATGGAGCCATTTATCTTGTATTTTTACATTATATTATATTTATTATTGAAATTTTATCTTGATAAATTTTAATTACTTATTATACATTGATAGCAGTGGTTGTATGATTATACCAGCCATGGTTGGAAGTTTATAGTTACTTTCTACATTTAGTTTTGATGTGTTTCTTATGATGATAGTGATCAGTGATGAATGATGTCACATGCTTATACTTATAGTATTTTATATGGATCACTAATTAGATTCTTGTGGTGTAATCTAATACAATGATATGTTGTTTAAATTATTTTTCAAAAATTAAGTATTTCTAGGTAGATCCCAGTGGGGATGTTACATGCCCATATTTAAACATCATGGCAATTGAGGATGTGGGCTTGGCCTAAAGTTTTACAAGTATGATGATAGTTTCCTTATTATAATAGGAAAATTAAATGGTCATTTTATGATAATGTATTAAAGTGGTAAAGAATAAGATTTTAAAATTGTTCAGTGAAGTTAAAATTGAGACCTTATTTTCACAAGATAGGCATATTGTTGTGCAAGTAGTATTTGTAGCACTATTCAAAACTTTCATGAGAAAATTTAAGTACATAATAATTAAAGACAATGATATGGGTAGTCATAAGGTGGTATAATTAGTGTCTAATGTAAAATTAAAATTTAAAAGTTATTTTTGGTAAAAACTATCCTAGAGGATTAGTTGCTAGCACATGCAATATTGATAAAAATAGATAAGGACATTACAGAGTATTAAATTATGTCAATTGATAAGATTAAAATTGAATTAAACACATGCAAACTCAAGTTCCAAAAACCTCAAAAAGTAACATCCATCCCACTAATGACTTATACCTAGCATGTAGCTCCCATTTCTTAAGCACAACCTAGCCTACCTACCACTAGAGATGCAACTGAAGTATTGATTAAGACTGAGTCTGATTGAGGACTGCAAGTCTTGTTATTTACATTAATAATCTAAACTAAAGTCAACTACATTGAATTATGTGTAAATTTTGCACGAACTTACTTTTGATGTGGCTTTTACCAAGTTTTTAAACTTATTTACTCATGTTCTTACCCTTTCAAAGCAGGGGATGAAATTTTGGAAGCAATAAAAGCTCTGATATTTTAGAATGTCCTATGAGTTGTATTATTTTCTTTAATTTCATGTTCCATTTTCTTGAGTTAATCAAAGATGACAAATTGAATCATTTTATTGGATGAAATGTATATTCTCAGGTTGTAGACTAGTTGAATTGATCATTTGTAAGATTAACTAGCTTGTGAATGATCTTTTATGGGTATTAGGCCTATTAAATAGATGTATAAAATAGTTATCCTATAATCCCCAAAGTATCATCATGGAAATTAGTCATAATTATGTGTTTTAAACCAACCTTCCCTTAGAATATATAGGCCATATTTATTTGAATCTAAACTATTTATAGAATTAGATATATATTGGTAAATTGGCATTAAATTCCAGGCACACAGGGAGTTCTATGGCATTCTCTAGAATCTCCATATATATCTCTTTCCTACCCTACCTTTTTCCCTCTATTTTAAATTTTTTGATGATTCACTTTATCATAGTTTTATCATTGTGAATAACCATCTTTGTTTAGGTAGGATCATTAAATTAGATAGTTTTACGAACATATAATTTAACTGCATCTACTCAGCTATTATTCCACCAGTTTAATATGATTTAAAGCTGCTTACCTACAAATCCTATCATGAGTCACTTTGAGATTATAAAATGAGTGGGTGAAAACACATCATTTTATTTGATGGGTTTAATTCACAACAATAATAATTACCAAGGCTATTAATCTCATTGTTATAAACCGGTAGAAAAAAATTTATAATTACATTAAAAAACCAAACACCCAAAAAAATTATTGTGAAGTGATCTATAAACTACATTTTTTCACAATAATTTTGAGGTTTTATTTTAGGTTAAATAAATTATAGTGTTTTCTATCATGTTGGTAACAAATAATTTATACCCTAGGTAATTATGTTGTTTAATGTTTCTGATGAGGAATGGAGGTTATTTATTTTAAAGAAACATCTCATGTTTTTTTTAGTTTATGTTAAATGTAGAGTATTTTATATATGTTTCCAATTAAGTTTACACTAAATCAATATTACATAACTTATTTTCAAACTTCACATTTTTTAAAAACTTCAATTCACAATGCATATACGAATTTCACTTTCACAATGCTTACAAGGTCCAATTCACATGGAAACCCAACCTATTAAGTTAGAAAAATGACCACTTTTTTATCCCTTTAAGTAGGTTTACACTATCATTAGACACATTGAACTCACATTTTCCATTATGCACCTTCATGGAGCATTTCATCTGCTTGCATGGATTGTAACTCAAAACTAATAATCATTGTTTAAAATGAGCAAATGGAGGGGAGAACCAAAAAAATTAGCCATGAAGACAATAACGGGCAACTCATGTAACTACTTATATCCTTTTATGACATATCAAGGATATTAAATATGTATGGTAGGGGTCATTTTGTTGACTTAATAGTGAGCTCTTACCTTGGTTATATCTTATGCCCAAATGCTAATAATAAATACTTTAAACAGTGCTAGATAGATGAAAAATAGGACTACATATGATAAATAATATGATGGATGGTGAATGACTAACATTAAATTTTAAATAGTGTGGCTTGGACCTTCCCTATGGATAACATAAAATTAGTTCCACTTGAGCATAATATACTATTAAAAACATCCTATGAATTTTTTCATCATGCTTGGCAACCTTGCACATATTATAGTTAACGTAGAATGTGGTTGATAGTAGTTATTTCATTTGTGAATTTAACATTTAAAAGAATCATTGTAGGTCCCAATGATATCATGATCCATGGATTTTCATGCCCTTTTTCACTTAAATAAACATGAATACCACCATCTCTCATGTAATCACACCTAATAAAAATAAGATGATATATAATATATATGCAGATACATATTTTCTTTTCTCAAAAAATGCTAAAGCATATTTGTCAGTTACATGCTAATAGACAAGAGGTCAAAGAGCCTTCAATTTATACCATGAATGCTAATGAATTCATTCACTAGTATAATCCATTATTTATCATGCCAAAACATTAATTCAACTATCAATTTAAACCTTAATCCCTTACTATCATAGCCAAACACCATGTGGCTCCTTCAAGTCAGCTTCATGCGTAATTCATCATGGACTGTGGTCATGCCATACGGCAAGTTCATGGCCCATAGACTCAACTCTAAATACTAATCACTCTTGGATTTCAAATTCTAGGATGTTTCCACCTGGTGGCATTATGGGTCCTTAGGCCACCTAAGATATTAAGTTATTTGGCCCCAATTTGAAAGTCTAAACCCTTCGAGATTTTAAGTATAGAAAATTTTCCATGTGGTAACATCTCAAGTCCCTAGGCCCTTAGAGGTATTAAGGGGTTCCTCAGTGCCTTATAAGCCCTCAAGGCTTTGAGTCCTTATAATGTTTCCACTTGGTGTCTTCACAAGACTTTACATCCTTTGAACCAATGAAAGCCTCTTGAGGTTTTGAGTCCCCAAGATGTTACCACTTGAAGGCATCATGGAACCCCAAAGGCATTAGAAGATTAACTACCTTGCTAACTCCCTAAATCATTGAAATGATTCCACATGGCATCATTCAACCAACTTTCAAAATCAAAAATTGGCTAAGGAAAAAGTGGACTAAAAAATCCAAATAATAAATGACTAAGGCAAAAATTGACTAAAATAAGCCAAAGTGATAAATGGATAAGGAAGAAATAAATACAAGGAATCAGTTGATATATAAATTTTACTAAGGCTAGAACAAAGCAAAATATATAAATTAACTTGACAAACACAAAATGGATAAGATAAGATTTAATCCATTAGAAGATAAAACTTCTAGTATTAGCACATAAACCCATCCCATTAAACCATGGAGAAGATACCAAATGATAAATTGACTAAAAACTAAAAGCATAGATCATAGTTTAGTTTTTAGAATCCTCTTCTTTCATTAATGAATCCTTGCAAGCATGACCTCGGTCAAACCTAAAGGTTTATATGCCTTGTTACTTCTATAATAATGGATCCCAGCTCTGTTATAATTCTCTTTTATATTAGATTATCTCAAAATAGCAAAAACCTATAGAAGATAGCTTACTTAAATGCTTTAATCAAAGATCGCTTCCACAAGACATATTTTCTACCAAAATATCATCTATATTCAGGTTATACAGTCGAGTTAAACTGTAATTCCTAATAATAATCTCACAGTCATTCTATTTAATTTCCTCCCAAACTTTGTTAAGCTTAATTCATTAAGATAGAACATAATAAAATATAAGAAGGGACACAATATGTTGATCTCAAAAAAAAGATTTAAGCAAGTGATTCAAGATATCATTTAATTAGTAAAGCCATATGGTGTAAGGAGCTTCTCTTACATTAAAAAATATCTTTTAAAAAGGATCTACATTTAGATTATATATCAGTTGGTTACATCCCAATTTATAAAAAGGTTTCAACATGTAAATAACAAATCTCTTTGCCCATAGCTGGGCCATTACATAAAACACTAGCTTTCACAAGATTATTATAAGTAGATGGGCTAATACTAATATAGTCAAAGCATGAGATTTGATTCATCTATTATATAAACATGAGGCACAACTCTAGGCCTAATTTAATAATGGAAGAACAATCAATCTTTAATAATGGTTCTCATCCAATCCACTATAACGTAGGCCATTTTAAGGTGGGTTCACCTCCCAACATTTTGACATCATTAAGCTATTGCTCTAAGCACCCCTGAGCTCAAGACTCCTAGCTCTAAATATGTTTACACCACTGTAAGGGAAAGTTTGGGTATCTAAACAAGGGTGTCAAAACATAAGGGAATAACCATGTACAAACTTACAGTCCTATTCTCAGTTCTTCCCAAGGAGATTCCTAGTCCCAAATACTAATTATATAAACATTTAAATGGGCATTCAAGTGAATCTAAGCATTTTATAAATACAATAAATAAGCAAGCAATCATATTATAACATATGATTGTCATTAGATCAGATAACATGAGGATACCTCACTTAGTTTCTTCTATCTAGTAGTCATGGAAGGGTCAAGCAATCTACTAGCATGCCTCACATGGGAGGGCTTAATAATCAACCACCATGACCTTCATGGGAGGTTTAATCAATTTACCACCATGCCTTGCATGGCAGGGCTTAACAATATACCACCACAAAAACATTATTCATGGAATATCACTTCATATTATCAATATAACTATAACACATATCAACAAGAGAGCTTCAACATTACAATCAAACAAAGAGATATTAATCATCACCAAGGCCCTCAAGTGGGAAATAATTTTTGTCAGCGAATGCACATCAATGAAAAAGATAGAAAGATAAAAAGAATAAACCAATAGAACAATAAATCAATAGAACAAAAATGATTTCATCTAAAGAACATAAGTTGTAAATAAGTATTTAAAAGCCAACTTATTGAATTCAAGACCTTTAAACACTATCCTTCATCATTTTAAAGGCTCAGTTCTCCTAACCAACTCTTCCTACTCACTTCCCTTCTCCTATTTCTCTCTTCTACTTAGTTTATTATTTTTGGAATGGAAAAATGTGCCCAAAAATTCCCCTAAATAGAGAGTTTGACTTCTACATATAGATGTGCTACAATCTTCAAACTACTTTCATTCACCAGGCCATGCCTCATTAAGGGATGTACTTTTCCACATCCATAATGGTTCATGGTAGCTGTATAAAATTTTATGGTTGCTTTATATACTAACTCACCTTTTTCTTGGCTCAAGACATAAGTAATTAATGGAAAAATCTACCAATTATCCACTAGACATTTTATACATTAGTCAACTCAAGTTGCAAGATCTTAAGGTGAGGAGATAACAATTTTCACCAAACAAACTTACAATCTAGCCACCTATATACAACATGCTAAGTATGAAAGAGAGGGAGAATAACATTTAGACAATATACTAAAATGATGGGTTCAATAGGTGTTTAAGGTCCAAGGTAAGGTGTTTAGTGATA